>CAKNXH010062775.1:0-95603 GCA_932178445.1 Andricus quercusramuli
TTTTTTTTTATTAACGCCTATAGCGTTTTTTTAATTTTCGAAAAAATTTTCTCCTTACAAAATTTTTCCCTCAGAAAATTTTTTCATCGAATTTTGCAATATTATTGTTGTTATTAAAGCCTATAGCGTTTTTTCAATCTTCGAAAAAATTTTCCGCTTACAAAATCAGTATTTTTTTAAGATTGATTTTTTGAATCGTGAAAAAAATGCTTGAATCAAAAACGTTAGAAAATGCCTGAAAGACCTGGTGTTCGATTCCCAGCGGAGCAAGAGAGCATTTTTGCAGAATTCAAAAAATCAATATTACAAAAAAAATGGATTTAAATTCGTAGACAAAAAAATTAACATCACAATTAGTAACGTAATTACCTGGTCAAGAACCTTGACATCACAAATTAAAATTTTTAGAACACTGATTAATAATTTATAATTTGTATTTGAATGCGTTTAGGATTAAAAAAGTATATGTAGAACGATTTTGCACACTATAATCGGAAAAAAAATTGAATTGTATAATTTCTTATTTGAAGCGCTAAGAATGAAACAATTTTATTTTTAATTAAAGACTCACGAAATTGAATGATTTCAGACTAAAATTTCGAAATTATGGCAATTGCAAAACGTTCAAATTGAATATTTCAAGATTCGAAGTGGGGAAATTGGATCATTTAAAACTCAAAGGAATTGAAGCTGTGTAATTTTTAATTAAGAGCTTTCAAAAGTAAATAATTAAAAATAAAAACTTTTAAATTTAAATAATTTTAAATTCCAAGAGATAATTATTTGACACTTTGAAATTGAAAACTAAATTGAATCTTTCAAAATCAAAGCTTCTGAAATTGTAAATTGTTATTATATAAGAGAATTATAATTCAATATTAAAGCTCATTATTGAAAATGAAAAAATTTCTACTTCATGCGCGGAAACTTAAACGAACGCAAACTTTATTTAAAACTGAAAAAATTGTAGTCACCAAAAGTTGTAACATTACAACTTTGTCATGGTAGCCGCGGAAAATGAGAGTGTTCTACTGCTTCCGAATTGAGCGTAACATCTCTCTTTTCAAGCGGCGTGTGCGGACCGAGTATATTATAATGTTGGACCTCGTAGTAGAACAGTGGTGTTAGGGTGCGAGGTCAACATTTCATACTAGGAACAAAATTGTCGCGCATGCGCGGTCGCACGTTGTTAGAAAGAGAAGGAGATATGCCGATGTTTTCAGGCAGGAGCAGCGAGGAATACAAAACGGTGGAAACTGACTAAAAATGTAAACAGTTTCAGACATTGCGTTTTCTGTGTATTTAGTGCCAATTACATGCACTTGGTTCGCCGACATAGAAATAGAGATCACGCCCAATCCATTCGCAGCAGAACACGCTATTCATTTTCCTCGTCTCTACCATGAAATAGTATATTGCGTGACGAGGGTCAATTTTAAATTACTTTACATTTACATCTAAAATTATTGTATTCGAAACTGACAATCAAGGCTTTTAACATAAAATTTTGAAATACTTATTTCTAAATTGACCTGACATTTTAAATGTTTGAATTTGAAACTACGATATTGTAAAATTAAAAAATCAAAGTAACAGGAACTATTAGCAGCATTGTCAATCATGGAAATTTTCATATTCTATCTACTCCCTTCCCTATAAATATCTACTCAATTCTGAGAGGCATAGCAGGACTAGTACCGAATGAGTTCGAGTTTACCCCGAAAGGGATATGTATGGTTTAATGGTATAATAATAATAATAATGAAAAAAAAAAACCATTGAAATAGCTCAATTAAGGAAAAAAGGTGGCCTAGCGGCGCGAGGCCCCGCTGGGCCTCGACTACACAATTATTGTTCTCATATGATGCAGTCAGAGATGATGTAGATTGTCAAACGCAAGAAACATTTTGTCAAAATAATTTTTTCTGACTCACAGTGTGTCAAAATATCAAAAATTTATAAGAAGTGGATGGGAATTTTTTTAAGGTATTTTGCATTGTTTAGCAATCAATTTGAATTTTTTTATGATATTTCTCATGTTAAAACAGAAACTATTATCCCCATTTTAACAAACAGTCACAGTCGATTTTTTAGATCTCTCTAAATGGAGAATTTAATCTCTAGACTTTTTTTTGTATCTAGAGTGGCTTAGTGGGGAAATTGAATTTTTATTTTTCTTAGTTTTATTTTGCATCGCCCAGATCATGACTTGTGTACAAAAGGAAAGTTTGATATAGGAAAATTCCTCCGCATGTTATCACGTCATCAGATTACCTTCCATTATAAATGGATCAAATGTAAAAATCGTGGTTAGATTTTTTTTTGTGAAGAAAGCAGGCATTTTCTCGCATGCTTCTGTATTTAGTTTCTTGAGAAATTTTCATTTCACGTGTGAATATTTGGTATGATTAGATACTCAGCAATCACGTAATATCCATTCAGGTTTCTAGTCTACATTTGAAGAGTAGGATTAGCTTTTAATTGCTCGATTCCACAAAGTTTTATGACAAATTTTTTAGATTTGCCGATGATTCGAACGCACGATATTCGTTTCAGAAGTGAAATGTTCATTTCCATAGGGATAATGCAACTGAGCCAATCGCTCCAAGAATAACTTAGGCTGACTCAAGTCGTTTTATGGTGAACGGCTTTTTGCATATTTTGTCCTGAAAAATACATATTTCCATGGGGTTTCAATTTTTTTTTAACTTTTTGATGTGCAGTGAATTTTGTAAGTGTACGGAGGTTCCGGTTCGTACAATTGGTGACGTGTTAGAAAATTGGTCTATTCAAGAAAATGATTTTATTATTGTTATTATCATTGAAGAAATTACCATAATGAACTGGGTGTTGATCAAAATTAATGAAGATTGATTTGATCATTATAAAAATTATATAAAAAATGTAAATAATAGTTGATTCCTTTAAAGACTTCAATGGGACCTCGAGCCTTAATAAATATTTTAATGGCCCTGGTTAGTAACAGAAAAACAAGAATTTGGCTATTGATTTTTTTCCTGTAACAACCACAAGAAAAATGTTTAATTTTCTTAGAAAAATGTCATAATAATAGTCTGTAATAAGTGCTATCCATAAAAAGAACTCATAACTTTCTTCACGTAGTTTTTTTTAAAACCCTATGGGAATGATTAAACTTTAATATTTTTGCCCCATTTTTATCGAGAGTCGGTATTATTGGGCAAAAAAAAATTGAAAGCCTCAAGACTTAAGTTGTTCTTGCAGAAAAAAGTTCAATTGTACCAAAAATTATACACTTTCCGAATCATGACGTATACCTTCCGGACATACCTCGTAAAGAAACCTTGAACGTAAGATGCAATTTTATCAGAAAACTTGAAAACCATACTCTTAACGTATCGTGTTGATGAAAAAATAAAAAAAGTAAGTTAGAGGAAATTGACCGTATCGATTATTAGAAAAATGAGGACTCCAAAGGAAAGATTTTAATGTGAAAGTTGTTGAAACTGTTAAATTATGTTCTTTCTTGTTTTTTATGACATCAAAAATCTCAAACAGAACGCGAGAGAGAAAAAAGTGCCATGACACATTTTCCTAGAATAAGAAAAAATCAAGAAAAAATTTTTGCTGCAAATAAGTAAGATATGTGCGTCTTATACCCTTTGAAGAACAATATATTTGAGTCGCAAATAATTCTGTGATGTACAAATGGCCTGCCTACCTCATTTGAAATGAATTGGGTCTTAACCATTAAAAAAATGTTGGGTGTGAAATAGGTAAAGAAATGAACGCATTCTACTATGGCGAAATGAGATTTAAAAAATTAAAAAATTCTTCAATTAGATTAAGTGCCCCAATTGTCAAGGGTACGCCAGTTGTCGAGGATCTTCGGATATTTTTGATGATTAATAACGAATTATAAAAGAAAATTGCAATAAAATAAATATAATAATGTAGGTAGGGTAAGCAGCGGTATTTCAGATACCCTTCTCGTGAACATTGTAAATAAGAATGATTCATTAAAATTATAAGCGTTTAAAATAGATACTTGTATGTGCGTAAATATTCTATTATCCATGTAAGTTGTATGTCAATATTTATTAAACACAAAATTATGAATTTATATTTATTAAATTATACTTTTTCTTGCCATCTATAAAACGACATGCTGCTACTGTAAAAATTAGTGATGCAATTTGAAAGTCGTGCACGGAGAAAAATAGTTCGAAAAACTTTACTAAACTCAATTGGGTAAACTTAGGACATATGGACACTTCGATAAAGTTTCATTTCTAGTTCGTTAACACGAAATTCGGTGATACTTCATTCACAAACATGAAAGTGTGACAAATTGATACGAATATCTTCCGAACTGTACATTACCCAGATAACAAAATGCCTGCACAGTGCGAGCATTATGGTTCGCACACGTGCGGATAAGGCCGCATTACGTGAGTTCATATCACCACGCAGATGTGTCTTCCATGTGGTCCCATATGTTTCGCATTTCGTGCAAGTCGCACGTGTGCGGGTGAAATGCGAGCACGTAGAGCGAGTAAAACGATTGTAACATTACGCTGAAAATATTAAAATGATAACTCGATAAATACCATTTGAACTTGGCACTTAATAATGAATAATAAAAAGAATATGGTTTTTCGAACCAAACTCAAATGGTCTTCACAGAGCTCTCATTCTAATGTCATGAAATAAAAGACTTTCCACGTGCGAGGAATTGAGGTTATATCATTTGTTTATGTACTTAACAAATCAGTGGAGATACAAAATTACCACAGGCAAAGAATATGTTTGCCACAGCACGAAGAGCAACCGAGAAAACCGAGTAAAAAACACGCGATGTAGCCCGCCATACGTGAAGTTCAAGGCTGGTGAGGGGCTTAGGGGTTCGGTCCGTTGGTCGCTGGTGCTAAGGTTAAATCAACATGCCGTCGGTGACTGGATTGCGCTCTCATTGTGCTCGCACTTCATCATCGCACGTGTGCGAGCACTCTGCGACTCCTTGCACTCGCACTCAAGTTCCAATCACGCACAGTGTGTTGAGAACGCAGCATTTGTGCACGCACGACGTGAGGCTCACCGCATAAGAGTAAAGTGCGACGCACGATTTTTATCTGGCTAATTAATACTGTACTTCGTAGTTAAAATTGTAAGGCACATAAATTTAAAATATATGAAATGTTAGATAAAGATTACTGAAAAGTTGGGTAAAACGCGGTCGACAGCTCGGTAGAAAATGTGAGTGGGTTTAAAAGAAAGACTTGAAGAAAGCACGGACGCTCGAGAAACTTTACCTGACAATTTGGTAAACCGTAAACTTCTGTAAATGAAAAAAAAAACTTATACACAAGCAAAAGCATACACTGACATACATATTAGTCAGCCACACAGCCAATTAGAATACAATATTGTCGAAAATACACTTTCAACGTACAGCTACCTATACACATATAATACAAACAAAAATAAACCTAATATAATACTAAATATATAAGACGCATTCGATGAAACTACGCAGACGCACGCTTCACGCTGAGAGGTGAACTTTTGAACTTTCTTATATACTAACTAGCGGAATTGATTCAGTGCTTGTGAGAAACGACCAGTGCCGTGACTAAAGTTTTTATAAAAAGATTTATATTTTAAGATTCTGTGGAATATGTATTTTGTAGTTGCGACTTTAGGCCTTAGTCAGTTTTTACTTTTTCTTTAAATAATAACTTGATTCTAATATTATCTGAAGATTTCGTTTAGAAATCATAAATAAAAGGTATTGCAAAATGTCCTGTGACGCACCTATTCGAAGCTGCAAATTCAAAATGAAAAATTTTTAAATAATATTCACACCATTTGTTAGATATTTGAAATTTACATATGTTTCTTATATTTACTTGGAAGAGATAAAAATTACAAGTAGAGTTGAATATTTCAGGGATAAGGGTTGTCAAAATCACATTAAAGTCTGTTCCACAGGTTTTCTTTGTGAAACTCATATCCATGACAAATACGTTCCTCGATATTTTAGTTTTATATTTTCATACCCTCTCGAGTTATCCTTAATTTTTTCTGAAATATTTTAGGCGCTTTGACAATTTTGTTGTTTTTGGAAGTCTTATTGTCTAAAATGGTCAACTTTACGGCAATCGATCATAAAATATGTCAATACAAAAAATAAAATAACTTTACACAAGATCTTTCAAGGAGTAGAATGAGCTTTGTAATTTTTAATTGAATGAAAATCATATGACCATTGCCTAAAGCGAATTGCAATTGAAAAGCAATTGAATTAAAACTTTCAAATGATCTCATAAATTATTGAAAATGTCACACGTGTTTTATATCAGTACTTTTCGCAGGATTGGAAGAAAAAAATTGTAAAATCAGAATATTTTTGGGAAGACTTGAAATCTATTTAAAATTTCAGGTTGTGTGAGTTTTTTCGAAATTGGACATTAGCATTTTTGAACATTGGGTTTTGAAGAAGATTTAGAATTCGATTTTTACGATGTAGATTTGACAAAAACCTTTATTATACTGTAAGGCGAAAAAATATTTTTAAAAATATCAAACAAGATTTTAGCTGAAGAGTTCATAAAATAAAATTATATGGCGACGTACATTTGATAAAAAAAATTTATTTAATTTTTTTCAGGAAAAATTTCAGTTAAAAAATTGTTAAAAAAAATTATTTATTCTTTTGAAAATTTGAAATTGAATTTTCTATTATCATTATGAAATGTTGCAAAATCACACTCTAGTAAGAGTTGTGATCAAAAGATTTTTCGCAATATCATTTATTGACACAATAATTAAATAAAAATTCAATAAAATCTAAGTTCAAATTTAGTTCAAATTTTAACTAAGTATTAATTTTTTCGACCTTTCAGTACTGATATTTTTTTGAATACCGCGAACTTCAATTTTGATGTTCTCGGAATAGGATTATTTTTTTGGATGAAAGTTTTTTCATTCTCATTAAAATATAATTTTTTCATCGCACATAATGAATGATAAAAACTAAACGTACGCATTAAGTAAGGGAAACCACTAGCTTGACAAAAAGCCCTGAAATGGTATCGCTAAGGCTTACTCCAGGGGCGTCAACTTCAATCCATGGTAATCAACTCTGTAATAACCTTCTTAAATAATCTCTAATTTTATTTTACAATCGTGAAACTATTAATTATTATTAACTACTAAATGACAACGAGGACTAAAAATAGATTTAAAATTGAACACCATATTCATAATTTAAAACATGGTTAATATCTTCGAGGTGCTAAATACATACTTGCATACGATCCTGCAAGATTAGGGAGGTGCTAGATGCCGGGCGACTGCGACTCGACCGTCGGTTTACTGAACTGTCGAATGAAGTCTAACGCAGCAAAAATTAAAATCTCTTCCACAGCGAATGTACTTTCCTGCAATGTGGAGGAAATAATAACATAGCTAAAATCAATTTATCAAACTTATGAGTAAATAATACATTTTTTACTTATGAACATTCACCGGAATTTGTAATTCTATAAACGATTTCAAGGGAATCATCAACTTCGCATAATTTAAAGTTTGCACAACTTTACATTTGCAAACTTTATTCAACTAATATGAAATTTCATCCAATTTTCCCTCAATCTATGACAGAATAGTTTTTAATAATTACACCACGTGCATTAACACTAGAAGTACCGGGATTTTCTGTGACCTTTTGTTACCAAGAGGGGTCAATTGACCCATACCTGGGTCGGGTGTCAAATGATGATTTAAAACAGTTTCTACAGTCGAAAGTTGATAATAGAAGTATGCTATATTCATATTAAATCGTTAATATAAGTGGAGAAGAGTAGTGAGTCCTAAAAAAGTACAACAAAGAAGTGAAAATGCTCGCCTACCCCCGCGTAGTCCTACCGACGTCGTACCTACCTTTTTATGTAAGATCTGCAAATTGACTAAGCAAGAGCTTAAGTCAGTGTAACTACTATCTATCAATAGTTTTCAGTAGGTTAGAGTAATAAAAAAAATGGTTTATAATGTTTTAAACAAATTAATGAACAAAAGCCATTTTTTGTGATTCGCAATGATTAGTTGTTTGAAATTCACAGTTTTTATGTAGAATATGAGAGAAATGTATGCTCAATTATGATTATCTGAAAATATCCGCTGCTTGGCAGCATTATTTAAATAATTTTTATAAACAAATAGGTAAACAGTTTTCGTATGTCACAATGAATAGGCTCCATTTTTTTTTGCAGAATCGACCAAAAGTGTCTTGCCAATGACTCCTTGCTGTCATTTTTTCAAATTAACAGCATCTGGTGATTATTTAAACTATATTTGTAAAAAATTCATTCTTAACATTATTTCACGAAAATGAACAATTTTTTAGCGGAACCTAAAATTTTTTGTGATGAAATACCAGCCAAAACGCGATAGGGGTCAATTGACCCCTGCCGGTAACAGACTATAAAATCTCGATTTTTTTTAAAAGTACGCATCCAATATTTCCGGAAAAATGGCCAAATACTCCTATTTTCAAATAATTAGAAGTCACAAAACGCCATCTCTCTGCAAGCAACCGCTGCGGAGATTTAGCACTCTAAAAATCGAAAGGAGTCAATTGACCCAGCCTGGTACTTCTAGTGTTAATGTTTACTTTTGAAAATCTTTACTGTAAATTTGGAAACTTTAATCTGCGTTATTAACGTTCACCGAACAGCCATGTATTATTTAACCTTTTGCACGTCACAAATAAGTACAATAATGTCAAACATTCTCCTTTCGGTTCATATATCCCAATTGTACTGAAAAGTTCGGTAGAGTTTCCTAACCAAATTTTCTGCTTGTGTGAAAGTTAGCAGAGAAGAAATTTCTTACCTTGTAGTGCTTTCAGAGGTTATTTGATTATGTTTATCAATATAATTGAATAAACATCAATCAAAAACTAAAGCAGATTTAATATATTTGTAATATTTTTATCGTACCTTCAAAACCAGTGAACTACATAATTATGTATCTATCAGTGAACGACACTCAACTGCAGCAAGTTTTCAGTGAATTATAAGCACAATTATTATTGACATCCATGTTCTTATGATTGCTGTTCATATTCTTCGTTCCGAAGAAATCTCTTCCAACAAATCTTGACTCCACAGTGTCTATTCAACTAGTTTTTAGTTTCTAAACTTCAAAAGTCAATTACCGACACACAGAATAAATTTGGTAAAGTTGTGAATAATAAACAACTAAACATAACCGCACAATATTGAAGGCATTCCTTTTCGACGAAAACTTCTTTTCTTATAGAAGCACTCATTGTTATATAAGGTGAGGTATTTTATTGGCTGATGTTATTAAATTAAAGAATACTTCTTACGAATAACTTTCTTAACTCTTTTAGTTTAAACTTAGATACAGATGACGTTCATCAAATATAGTGCGTCGTTCACTGAATTTGAATACATTATTTTTTAATGAATATCACAGCAGACAATAAATACAGAAATTAATATTCTTCTTGTTCTAAAAACTTGTTCTTAAGGTATATGGATAATACCCCTGTTTATCCCACTCTAAACTAAAAACTGTAAAAAATACTACATTTTTGAAAAATAATTTCATTCCGAATTCAATATCTGCAATAGAGAATCTCATGAAATTAATGCAAAGTCGCTATTTTCTCAATATATTACGTTGATCATGTAGGAAATTTCAAATTTTAAATGCACTTACTTTTTGATTTGTTCTTTTCATTTGAATTTTTCTTAACTGATTGAATGTTTATAGTCGCATCAACTTGCAGGGTTATTAGCGACTGTACCATAGGTTTAATTATAAACTGTAGGCTATCTTTGGGGTATGATAAAAAGGGACAGAAGTTCTTTTTTGTCATTCTCACGATATTTAATGAATCAACCTCTACTTTTTTTGTTCAAAAAGGATATATTTCATTAAAACCTACGTATGTAACTTTGTTTCTTAAAATATAATCAAACTTAAAAAAACAACATTTAAGACGATTTTTGAGGAAAATATAGAATTGAAAACAAACAAAATTCTTATCTGATCTGGCTTCAAACTGAATGAATGAGGAGACTTATCTAGGTCTACACTCCCTCGAAATTTCATAACTCTAGCTCAACTTATTTTTGAGTTCAAAAATTAAAATCATTACAAAGCTTCCTCTGTGATCGAATATGGATTAATTATTTAAAAAGATTGTTATCGTCTACCCCTGATATCCCCGTATTGCTGAAAATGACTTTTACCACTCAAGCCAAATCCAACTTCCCATATAATTTAATATTTACATTCGGAGATAATTTGAAGATATATAAAAAAGTACGAGCTGTATTTCTATTACTGATGTTTCAATTCGAATTATTTAAATTAGAAAAGAAATCACAAGTATTTGTAATCACTGCTAATTTTATGAAAAAGAAAATCCTTGAAAAATTTAAATTGATAAAAGTGTGTTTCTTATTTACTCTATAAAATACAACTATCGGTTGCCTACCTCGCACCGGGTGCTCTTATTTCTGACGTAAGCTTCTCACTTCCATTCTTCAAGCTGAATAACAATAGGATTACTCGCTTGGTTTTACCTAGCAAAAATCTGGTTTTCTTATTCCCCGAATACCGATTCTACCACATTCTGTAAAAAATGGAGCTGAGAATACTTTTTAAACGAACTGTCTTTTGAGCGCATAAAATGTCTGATGTTTTCCCCCCATTTTACACTTTCATGGAAAATAAAATATTCAATTGTAAAATATTTACAAAGTAAATTTATTTTTTATTTTTTAATTATTTATAAGATTCTTGTGTATTTATTTGAGTATTAAAGTATCGTACATATGTTATATATATTTATTAGATATGAATTACATTTTTGCTAAAGCCTTTTTAGATTATTACTTAAATTCCGATTAGAAGCATAATTTTGTTCGCATTAGGAAACCTACCAGGTGGCGAAATACAGATGTTCCCACTGCACTGTTCTTCATATATAACTAAAACTAGTCATAAGTTCTTAAGATTTTTTGAAGCGATTTGAATCTGCAGCTAATCCTGCATTCATATCTAGTGTAGAAAAAAATCAATTTTACATAACTTTTACTACCATTTACACTACCAATAATAAATGAAGAAGAAATGCCTGAGTGACCCCAAGCGGAAATGGACATCAAATTCGTTGCGCTCATGGATCATTGCGATAGAGCAATTCAGGGACTGAGAGTAAAACGTTTTGATCATTTTGGGTTTTGATCCCTGAGCCGACGAAAAAAGGATCGTGAGGTTTAACTCTTCTCGAGATCAGAAAAGATGTACTGTAGGGAGAAAGTGATCCCATCCCGCGTTGAGGCTCCCTCCTTCTGAAGCACTCAGGAACGGATGGGTTGTGGCAGCAGCCGGTCAGCGTTTGACTCCCGAGGAGAGCAGGTACAGAGGATCGATTCTTTAGTTTGTGTACTGATGAAAAAAAAGTACCCGGGATCGAATCTTTGAAAGATCGAAACCTACAGACTGCCGGAAGGTTTTACTCCTGATCGGAACTCACCCGAAGATGCTTTCAAACGATCCCGAAGGGAGTGGACTGCGATCCGAATTCAGCTCTCTGAAGTATTACTCTCAGCCCATGCAATATAATGTTCTCAAGTTTGAGTTTCTGATTTTAAAATCTGAATAAAAGCTACTTCGTGGTAATTTAGCAATTTTCGAATAATGCAAAATTATATTGTACGCATGTTCAAAACACAACTATATATTATTAGTTATTAATAACACAATAATGCAGCATTTTATCAATAAGCATGCAGCGTGAATTATTAAGACATATAATTCTATAAAAAAATAGAATACAGGAATTAACTTCATAAAATCTTGTTCTATTATTTCTGAAAAAAATGGTGCAGTTTTACTCAAGATCACGAGTTATAATACAAAATATCATCGAAATTTGTGGTTCAAAACAAAAAGATAGGATATATTTCGAAACTATTTCCTTTTTAAGATATGCGTAAGGGGCCGTACAGTAGTTGAATTACGTAACGGATTATATGCCATTTCTGAGACCCCCTCCTTCCTGTAACAAACTGTAAGAACTTTTTTCTATACCCCCCACCCCTGCTCTTTCTGTACGTAATTTTTCTGTTTGCAAAAATGTTTTACTAATGTCTAATTTTTAATTGTCCTTCATCATTAATATTCAAATAGCAGCATTTTTATTTTGAAATACTTTTAACCTAGAATCTTTTATGAATGGAATAAACCAGTACTTCAGATTTGAATTTAAAATTTTCAAATTTTCACTCCATTTTAAACAACAAAATGTCTTTTCTACTATAAAAGATAGCTTTTCAACTAAATACTTGAATTTCTAACATAATCGTTGAATTTTCAACCTCAAAATATAAATTCCCAACAAAAAGTGTTATAGTTTATATTTAAATCCAAAAACATGCAATTCATTTTTAAAGAAAGTCATTTAAAAGCAAAAATACCAATTTTCAAGAAATAAAGATTTTTCACGAGAGGGAAAAAATTTTACCCAAATTGTTGAACCTTCAAGACAAAAGACGAATTTTCGCTACAAAAATGGAAGGTACAAGCAAAAAATATGACTTCAGCAAAAAATTACTTTTCCACGAAACTGATGCATTTTCACCTAACAAAAATAAAATGGTAAACCAAGAAAAGTATTTCTTTTGGTACCAAAATAGGATAATTTTCAACTAACAAAGATCAATGAAAAATTTTAACAATGTACTTTAACTTTTACAACAGTAGTTGAATTTTCAATTCGGAAATATTAATTTTCAACGAAATAGTTAAACTGTCAATCAAAGAGATGAATTTCCAACGAAAAATGTATCACAAAGTGATACTCAAGCAAAGGAGCATAATTTGTAACCGAAAAGTTGCATTTTCATTTAAAAATAAGAAATGTTTAATTAAGCGGCAGAATTTATAAATCAAAAAGATTAATTGGGAAAAAATAGTAGAATTGTATGTTCAAAAGGATTTTAGTTGACTTTTCATGATCAAAATATGAATTTTTAACCAAGCAAGAATTCTCGATGACAAAAAAAGATTTTTCAATTCGAAAAGACGAATTCTTACCCAAGAAGGATGACTTTTTAACAAAATGTTTAATTCTCTACCCAATGGGTGTATATTGCTATCCCGAAAAAATGAAATTTCTTTTGAAACAGATACATTTTTATTGAAAAAGAAAATACATTTTAAAAGAATAGTTCAATTTTCAACCAAAAATAAGTGTGTAGGGAAGAAATTGAATTTTTCCTTCAAAAAGACGAACTTTTTCAACCAAAAGGGATACATTTTTAACGAAATAATTCAATTCTTTACCGAGTAGTTGAATTTTCATTTAAGAAAAATGAAATTTGTACTGCAGCAGATGAATTGCTACTAAAAAATTACAATTATTTAAATTGAACTTTTATGCAGAGAAGCTTTCAGTTCATTTTTTGATGCCAAAATATGAATTTTGAGCAAAAAGGGAATTTTCAACAAAAAAGTCGAAATTTCAACCAAAAGTATGAATTTTTAACAACGTAGATATATTTTCAACCAAACAGTTGCATTTTTCTTCAAGAATGATGTGATTTCTCTTACAACAGATGAATTTCTAATTTGAAAACAAAAAAATGCAAAAAAATATGAATAGTTCAATTGTCATCCAGCAAACATTTCAGTTCTTGCAATCGATTATTCATTTCTTCAATACCTTTTATGTGATTTCTGTAGAGTGCAGCAAGAGTAGATACCAAAATTAAACATAAAGTTTGAAATTCACACTTTTGTAAACATAATTAACAATCTTCGTTTTAAGAATTTCACAGTTGTTAAAATAATACACACTATTTTTCAACAGTATTCTCAGAAAACAAAGCAATATAACTGAAAACATTAAATTCTTTTCAAAATTGGGCCACATTAAATGTTCCTGCTTTTTCTATACATTCTGTATACTCCAAGAAAGATGTATTATTTCAATAATTATTCAATTGTTTAAACATTCATTTTGCGATTTATGTACATAAAAAAAGAAAATATTTCAACACATCGAAATTATGTATACAGATTCAAATTAGTTCACAAAGTAGTTATTCGTGAAATGCTGCCGAATGATGATTTATAAAAAAATGAATAAAAATGCATTAAGCAACAATAATTCGAACTAGTCACTATTTATTATGATTAGAAAAAATATTGCATGTCGCGCCATCCAGTAAAGTTTCTTTTCCGAAAGATGCATCACAAGAGTCAGATTTTGACTCGCTAAGATTTCGATCTCTTGAGAAACGTATTAGGGTTTTAGCTCTTAGGATTCGGCTCCCTAAAGAGCCGAATCCCCCAGAGATTCAAGAAGGCCCATCTTTCCAGTCCTTCGATCCTTGGCTGATCCCATCCATACCGGAGTGGGGGCAGAGTTCGCTCAGTCCAAACGTGCTCTCCTCGGGTTTCGTTCCCGGGACCTACGCGCCTGCGTGAATCTTTTCCCGATTTGTTTGCGGAGGGAAAACTCTGACCTGGAGGGATCGGAGGACGCCTCATTGAAGCTACAGTTCTCCCACAGAGTATATCTTTTAAAGAGCGCATTTACAGGCTCACTTTTGGCTCGCTCGGGATTCACTCTCAGTCCCTGTAGAGCATGGCAAATTGGGAGCAGCGCGTTTAGTCGACTGACCAAAACTAATCCACTTGTAACGCCACTGGAAATGTAAATATCTCCACTAATCCGAACGGAAGTAGATCTCCAGCCGGAACTCGGCTCAAATAGAATAATTGGCTAATACAGAATGGATAATCTCACCAGAAATATTTACGCTGCAAAAAATACTGGCACGTAAAAAGTGATCAGTGCAAGATTTAGATTAGATAAGCGTTTATTTTTCAGCCTGCTGGAATTACAAAATTAACTTGCTTAAAATTCCAGCTTTCATAGAATTTTCTTAAAACTAACCCTTAAAAACGATCATCCATCCATCCCTTATTTCTAAGACCGCCCACGCTCTCATCACCTTGCCTTTCTCGCTTCACCTCACCTCGCTCGCATATCCCTACTTTCTCGCATTGCCTCGCTTGCCAACCTCTGATGAAAACTCCCTTATCCTTTATCCTATTCTTATTTCGCATTACCCCCAACTTTTCTTCCCAGCTTTCAAGCTCCACAACCACCACTTCCTTGTCCTTTCTTCCCTCCAACTTAACTTCCCCTACCCTGCCTTTAACCCACCCTATGCTCTGTAGCAGCACTTCCACGCCCTCTATTTCTTCCCCGCTTTTTAGCTCCAACCCTTTTATCACAATATTATTCCTCCTGTCTGCCTTCTCTTTTCTCTCCATTCTTAAATCCATTGCCCTTAACATTTCCCTATCCGCCCTCTCCTCCTTTTCACTGCTGCACTCTCCCACTTTCTCTTCTATCATACTTTCTACCCTCTCCCAAATACCTTCAATCTCGATCCCCCCACCTCCATCTCCTACTTACATTTCCGTCCTGCCCTCCATCTTCTCAAGCCTTTTTTCCATCCTTTCCTTCCACACCCTAATTTCCTCCTTCATCTGCTTTATTTCGCCTATCAGCATCCCGAGAGCCTCCTTTTCCGAGTTTCCCTCCATTTGGGGATGGGGGGGGGGGGGGGTGTCCTATGTGTGGCACGTGGAAAATTTCCTCCCCGTGAATCTCGCTACCAGCACTGCCAGTACTCTCACTGCCCACCTCCCGCTCTGCCGTTGGTAACTGGGGCATTTTGGTAACAGGATGAAAAACGTAGACAAGATTCATTTTTAGCAAAAAACGGGCTATTCAGGCTATTCCAAATTTTCATTTTGAATTTAGGTTGAATCCCTGACTCGAAGAGCGCAAAGTAACCTCACATTGGGATTTGGCGACGTCATAAACTTACTAGTGTCGTATGCGTCCAAACATCGAGGCCGTTATTCCTTTTCGAACTAACGGATCGGCTAGGCTCGCGGATTAGGGTGACTTTTGAGGTTATGTCTGAATTTTCTCAGGTTAGCCGTGATTTGTGAAACAAAATGGTACGAGGAAAGATAGGATCAATCGAAGTAACCTGAAAAAAATCAAAATTTTGCCATTGGTCACATTAGAATTACGAAGCGGACTACTTTGGCAATTTGGGGGGGGGGGGGGGTATATTTCGAGATTGAAGAACGACATGGCCTTTTCCGAGAAAAAAGCCCCAGATCAACACTTAGCGACCATGAAACATAAGATAACTTTGCTTGGGCATATTTTGCGCCTACAACTGGAATATCGTTTATTCTGGCTAACTGGAGGCAGGTTCGAGGTTAGGTTTAACGGTTTTGAGGTTAGGAGCAGAAAGGCTCAGAGCAGGGATTACTTAACATTATACTTAAATCCACTGACCCAAAACGCCTGAAAAAATGTGGTTGGGTTACATTTTTGTTAAACAAAAAGGGCTATTCTGGCTATTTTTGGGTGTTTTTTTATGTTAGAGAAAAATCCTGACCTGATGGGTCCAAACGGCCACCGGATTCCGATTCAGCGACCTCAAAAACATAAGACGAACATAGTCTGGTCAAAAGTTCAGACAACTTTGTTTTTTTTTGTGTGTCTGTGTAATGATTCCAAATTTTTAAATGTATTTTGATTGCAGGTTCTGCAGATTAAATGTGGGTTTGCGGGTTGATTGCGGGTTGGCGGGCTGAATGCGGGTTGTCGGTTCAATTTGGGGACTGCAGTTCAACCCGCGAACCCGACCTGACCCGCTTGGGTCGGATTTTTTTTTCCTGCACACGCCTTGTGATTGGTATTGATACCTGTAATTTGATTGGAAATATAATTATCAGTTTAGTTACTTATTATTAAAGGGCTGATTACAAGTCGGCTTAACCAGCCATCGGCGATAAAATTTGAGTTTTCTGGCTTTGAGGTTAGAAGTTTAAGTGAAGGAAAAATGGTAGATGAATACACGAATGATCATTTTGAAGGTCAAAGTATCGTACGTTGATGAACCTAAATCCAAATATGCCAATAAAATTTGTATAGCTTGTAGGCCCAACAATCTAAAAAAGTAAGGAAATTCGACAGCATTTAACGACAGGGAACTTTGGAGCAGAGTTTTTTATTGAAAAAATAATAGGGAAATCTGAAAAAAAATCGTGGTGGTACTGCAAACGTTTCTCAACAAATTTCCACTGGAAAAATTGCAGAATATAATGAATTGTTCGGTTTTTGTACATTAATATGCAACTGTACTATCCTAGGTTCTGATAAAAATAATGAAGTCGTTTGAGGCTCATGTAGGGGGTAATGTAAATTAGGAAACTCACCTGAAAAAATCAGTTCGAAATGCTAGCGTGACGAATGATTATCGGGGAATTTTTCTCTCTTGGAAGCTCAAATTCATATTCTAGATGGAAAATCCCTGTGCATCGTCAACACTTACGATTAATACGTAAAATTCCTCAAATATTGTATCTCCAAAGCAGCTGGAAAAAATAAACAGAAACTATGTCAACATTACCGCCTGGTCACACTATCGATCCCTTAAATCTATTTAAACGTACACCTGGCGCGATATCCGAAATCAAAAAATTATTCCAAAAGACATAGGAGTCATAATTTTCATAAAGTATCTTATTGAAAAATCTTATTGAAAAATCTTATTAATAAATATATTTGTATGAAGACACTAAAAGAAGGAATAATATATTGAATATGGAATAATGACTCGAAAAATTCCGTAATATAATTTCACAGATACCCCCCCCCCCCCAAACTTTTCGGGGGGAGGTCTGACTAAGAGTTGTTTGTCAATCTTATAAATGAGAACTTGAATAATTTCGAAAAATACTAGAAGTTTTCACTCTCACGAGTTTTTGAGCGTGTCATGGGGCTAACTGTTGTTTGTCTTATATCTCCTTCAACCCACACGCGCAGCATCACATCCTTACACTCAGAGAAATGATTGGATAGGCTGACCCGTAAGTTGGTTACTATGACCAACTTTGTTGGACGCTGGGGCGCCGTCCACTTAGTTGGCTGCGGGACCCACTATTAATGGACACGGTGGTGTTGGCTGTGCCAGCCAACTGAGTTGGTGCGACCAAGCGTCGGGATGGCTGCCTCATTCAACTACCTGGGTGAGAGCAGCTGCTCAAAATGTTACCGTGCCACAGTGTTGTTTGACTTACCTATTTCAGATTGATAGTACATACAACCCTGTTTGCAGCCTGTACTATGTACTTGGCAGTAATAACCTGCTACACGGCTAATCCATATAGTGCAATTGGATGTACAGATTATATGTTCTTGTGTTGTTGTAGACAAAAAGGTTTAAAAAAAGGCCATTTTGAAAGAAAAATAAATCCCTGTAGAATTGTACTTTTACAGTAAAAAAATGATAGTACAATAAACCACACAAAAAAGCATGTAAAGTTTTATATTTGTAAAATTACTTGCTCCATTTTGTAAAAATGTTTAAATTTTAACAAGAAATTGCATTTTTTTGTATAAATATATAAATTTCAATAATGTTTTATGCAATTTGATTACGTGCTCATTTGTTTTAATTTATTGTGTTTTATTGTAAAAACACATGCTCATCAGGGGATGGTGAATTTATTATAGAAATCGTTGCTACAAAGAACAAATCTTCGGAAAAATCACTAAATCTAATAACTTATTAACAATCAGACAATATATTCTATATTTTTTACATTATATATATATATATATATATATATATATATATATATATATATATAACGATTCACGCAATTGGAAGCAACATAAACGCTTAATTCCTTATGAATCGATTTCAATTGACTTAAATTAAAAATGTATGATATATAACAAATAAATATAGTCCTAACCTGAAACATTATACAATCAAAAAAAACCTTCATAAATATTTAAGTCCACCACTTTCTCGGTACCGCAAAAAGCTCGTCCAATTTCGTTTTTATGGGCAGTTTTTAGTGATGCATGTCGATCCGAGTTGATCGTCTGTCTCGATATATTATATTCAAATTACGAGAATTTCTCGGGATGCTATTCTCTATCATTCATTTGTTATTCCTCGTCTCGTATCGTCTCAAATGTCGAGTGAATTCTCGGTGTCAGTGTGACAGCTAAAAATTTCCAGTTATGGAAACGCAAAAAAGAGTTGCAACAGAAGATGATAAGCCAAGCGAGAACGAAGAACAAGAAGCCACTTCCTCAAAGTATTGTGCACCCAATTAAATAAATTAAAAAAATATTCAAGTGAATTATGTATTTTCATAATGTCAATAAAAATAACGATGTAAATTTAAACGTTTACAATCGTTTCTATTTTATTACTGTGTACTTTAAAACATTACTAACATGATCACTAATTTTTATTATTATTAAAATTCACAAAAATATAAAAAGGTAATAGATTTGAATTTAACCTTAATAGTAATCAAAATTCCGAAAAAAGAACTACTTTCCGATCAGAACGCAGAAAGCACAATTGCAAATCATTGGAAGAGTTTTTTAATTTCTTTCTGGATGAGAAAAAAGTGAAATGGGCTAAATGTAAACTGTGCCCCTTACAAGATTTATCCTCTCAGCTTTTTTTATATGTAAGGCCAAATACGTTTTATCACATTCCTTTCTTCACTGAAAAAATATTTAAATCAAAAATATAATACTTTGTGATACATATTCTCATTGGCTTATACATTTTTTAATGATTTATTAAAAGGATAAATTTAACGACATAAAAAAACTGCTTTGCCATATTAAATTATCTTTTTGAGGAGCAGAACCAATTTATTTTATTTACTTACTGTGAAATAAGAAGTAATCAACGGCATTAATGCTAATCGTGAAGAAATTAAATAGATATGAAAATTTTCGATCGATCTCGATAGATTTACGAGATTCTCGTTTTGACGATATGAAGTGAGGCGAGATATTGTCTTCGAAAAACGAGAAACAGTCTCGAATTCAGATATTTCTCGATCGTCCCGGTCGACGTGCATCACTAGCAGTTTTAAATATAAGAACCGTGCGTTCAGGGTTCACAAGAAAAATGTACAATTAGACAATTGAAAATGCACATAGTAACCGCGATCTGTTAGAGAAATTATAATATTGAGATTTGCCAAACATTCGCTCTTTAAGAGAAGTGAAAATTTTCTTTTAATTATGCATGCAAATTCTCTTCGAATCCTAAAGTGTATAACTCGTTATTATAATAATCACACACTTCCACTCTCATTGCAAAAAATTCTACCAATCTCGCCAAAAAATGGGAAGCCGCACGAGTCATCAAAGCTTATGGCAACAGACATTCCAACTTGGTATCGAGTACCCTTAAAATCAACCCAAGGCACATCCAAGCAGACAGACACATAATCAGAGGGAAACACGACATTAGACACATCAGAAACATCCTCTATAATCGAAGCTGGCCCTAACTCTAATCTCAATGAAAAACCTCTCTTACTCGCAGACCTGCAAGCAAGCTATTCTTTCAGAGCTAGAATGGAAGTTGCTTGCAAATCTTGCCTTTCGGTTGACTAGCACCTTCTGTGTCCCTTTTTGATTTACGTGGTAGGTAATACGTGGCCTGTAAAGAAAATTTAAAGAAAAAATGAAGAATTGCACAAATGTATAAAATAAAAAAAATATATCAGAAAAAGGTGTTACACTTACTACAACTTCAGATGGAAAAACTGCCACCACCTCATCACGCAGCTCAAAAAACCTCTTCGGGGGTATTCTATTACAATATTGAGAATTAATTAAAAACATAAACATGTATATACTTATATGGTAATAAATTTAAATAGAACTGTTTCTTTTCTCCGAGAAATTATCGTTATCGAATTGCACTATTCAATGGCTTGTAATAAATTAATCAATACATTTTATAATGGTGAAAATTATATAATTTTGAAGTATTTTTAGTCACAAACATTAGAAATTATACATTTTCAAATTGACCATTCAAAATTGAACACCAAAATTGATAAATTTATGACAAAAGAATTTTGTGAATAATTAGTAATTATAGGAACTATTTTTATTAAGTTGAGGAACCTAAAAATTATTCATCTTTCTCTGAAAAATGGGTATGTGTCGAAAATTTCAAAAACATTGTTGCCGCTTATCCTCAATGCCCATCGCGT
This sequence comes from Andricus quercusramuli, assembly GCA_932178445.1. Classification (NCBI taxonomy): domain Eukaryota; kingdom Metazoa; phylum Arthropoda; class Insecta; order Hymenoptera; family Cynipidae; genus Andricus; species Andricus quercusramuli. Next base: position 21,178 of record CAKNXH010062775.1, read on the forward strand.
AATTTGAAAAAATTGAAGGAAGGAGGAAAAATTGAAAATTGAGTTCCAGTTGAAGGTCAGTCACAAAGAATGTCACATTTGCGTGCACAATAGAACGAACGAAAATCGAAGATTTATTAATGTAAAATTGTATTACATGTTCAGTTAAAATAATTAATAAAAACCAACAAAAGTGATTTTCCAACAAAATAGCTAAATTTTCAACCAAACTGATAAATGTTCGATAAAAAAAATGATTTCTCAATCATTTAACTATCAACTGATAGTTGAGATTTACACCAGTATCTATTTTAATTTTCAATGAAAAACTTGAATTGAATTGCAAATCGAATTTTGGACTAAAAAAAGACGATTTTTCACGAAAGGTGAATTTTCAACTGAAAATATCAATTCTATAACAAAAAATGGAAAAGCTACAATTTTAGTATAAAAATAAATTTTCAAAAAACAAACGAATTTTTAATTAAGTTTCTTAAATTTTTAACCAAAGAAATAAACTTTCAACTAAAATGATGCACCTTTAATCAAAGAAATACATTTTTAATCAAGAAGTTGAATTTTCAATCCAAAAGATGAATTTCTACAAAAAAAAAGACAAATTTTCAACAAAATAGATAAATTGTCAACTAAAAAAGATAAATTTTCAACAAAAAGATAATAGTTCCATTTTAAGTTAGAGAAATATATTTCAAACCAAATGCAATAAATTTTCAATGAAATATTCAAATTTTCAACCAAACATAACCCTCACGTTGCATTAATGTAACGCGACACGAACTATAAAGAGCTTTTTTTCTATTTTAATTTATAATAATTTTTTAGTAAAAATTTATTATTTTTTTCCTTTTTATTAAATTCCTATGATATCTTAGTTTTAAGAAAACAAAATAAGAATTCATTGAATTTGGCTACGCCGTGAGCTATGTAAAGATGCACAACACAGGTCTTATATGAAAAGTAAAACCATTAATACGTACCTTTGTATTTATCTACAAGACAGGATAGGTGTAACAGGTCAAAAAACTCGACAGTTGCTTTGTCCATCGCTGATAATGTAAAAAAGCACAATTATCACTTTAAAAACTTCACTCGCGTGTTCGAAATACAAGACGGAATGCACTGTCAACCCAGCGGACCCAAAGGGACCCCGACGCATGCGCAATGTATCAGGAAGGGACTACCGGCCAATTAGTTGGCCGCGCTAACTATTCGGTAGTTTAAGGGTCCAATGCATAGTTGGAATGGCCAACGAACACGCAACAATTAAAAATGTTCACTGCAGCCAACTGACTTGGCTGCTCTGATAATTTGAACAGACGTTCTATCCAACTATTCCTTATCCAACAAAAAATGGATGTACCAACCAACCATTTCTCTGAGTGTAGAAAATATACAAAGTTTGGGAATAATTAAAATAGTTGGAACTCTGATTTTTTAGGGTATCTCCAGTCAAGGGCTAATATGTCATAATCCCTCTGAAACGCGGTAGAACATATTTTTCTTCGGCTAAACTAATTCTGGAAATAATTAGGCATCTCATCCTTAGGCTAACCAACTATTTTTCGAAAAAATTCAGAACTAGGTGCCCATCTGAATTTTTTGGGCGTCAACTATCTTAGGGTTGATATTCTAACACCCCTCCAATCCACCTACGCGATAAAACTTAGATGTATTCAGTGGAAATGCATGAGTGGATATTTAGGCGTCTTATTCATAGGAAAAATAACTATATTTCGAAGAAATCGGAAATAGTCGCCAATCTGATTTTTTGGGTGGAGACTCAGACTATGGCTTGAGGTTATGACGACCCCGTAAACACACTCAAGCTATAAAATTTGTTCGGAAAAGGATGGGAAGATTCGATGAATATTCACCCATCTGATCCTTCGGGAAACAGTGGCATATTAAAAAAAAAGTCCAAGTGGTTGCACTTCGATGGCGCTGATGCCACCCGCACAGCAAGGATTCGTTTCTATAAACATGGAAAGATTGAGGAAATATTTATCTATCCTATTCTTAGGGAAACAGGAACATTTCCGAATACAACCGTACTGGATGTCTTTATGATTTTTTGAGGAGGTCCTCAGGCAATGGATTGTCATCCTAACACCCCCTGAATCCACCCACGCAGTAAAACTAAATTCCCTAGAGATAGGAAGATTTGATGAATATTTTCCCTTCATATTCTTTGGAGAAATTACACTCTTTCGTTAAAATCCAAGTTATAGCTTCTCTGACTTTTTGAGGTATTTCTCAGGCTATGGATAGTAATGCTGACACCCCAACAACCCACACATTCAGTAGAACTAAATTCTGCAGAACTGGAAAGATTTGATAAATATTTTTCATTCATATCCTTCGGAAAAAGGACAATTTTTCGGAAAAATCAAGGTTAGTGATAAATTTTTTAAAACCATAACAAATGTATCTTACTAAAGAATATATATTTTTATAAAAACACTCAAAGAACGAAAAATACATTGAATGTCAAATAATGACTCAAAAAATTCTGAAATAAAATTTCAGATACTCCCCTGACATTTCGAGGGAGTTTCCTGACTGAGAGTTGATATTCTAACATTACCTTAAAAATACTCCCAAATTAAAACCTGTGCGAATTTACCTGAAAAAACTCCGTGCACATTTGTCAATCTCATAAATGAGAACTTGACAAATTTTGAAAAATACTAGAAGTTCATACCCTTATTATTTTTTGAGCTAGTCTCTCGGATGACTGTTGCTGTTCTAACCTCCCCTTGAACGCTCCCTTGAAAACCCACGCAGTGAGATTCGTTGCTATGAAGGTGAAAAAGTTGAGGGGGCGGGGGGAGGAATTTATCCATCTTATTCTTAGGAAAACGGGACCATTTCCGAAAATAATGTAACTGGTTGCCTCTCCGATTCTTCGAGGTGGTCAACAATCGTCATATCTTTTTCGGGTGTTAGAATGACTATCCGTTGTCTGAGCAGAGAATAATTATTCTAACAACCCCTTGAACCCACCTACACAGACATATTCGCTTCTCTAAACCACCACTAAATTCTATGCTGCTAGAAAAATTGGGCGAATATTTATCCATCTTGCCGTTCGTATATGGAGAAAAATTCCCAAATAATTATTTTAATCGGCACTCTGATTTTTTGAAGGTTGTTTTCAATCCACGAATTGTCATTCTAACACCTTCCTCAATCCACCCACGCAGTACAATGAATTCTATACAGCTAGACAGGTTCGTTGAATATTTTCCTCAGGCTATGGCTTCTCATTCCTACAACCCCCTTAACCCACTCACGCAGTACAACGAAATTCTATACAATTGGAAAGATTTGGTGAATATTTTCTTTTTTTCTATAGGAAGTGTCCACGCGTACCAGAAAATCCAGCTATTAGTACCATATTTTTAATACAAATAGCCTCTTTCCTAACTTCCCTCATTTGTAATAAAAAAAATCCAGCTATTTGTAATGAAATTTCGGTACACATAGCCAGAACCCTTCTTATACTTGGGAAAAAAGGACAATCCTTCAGAATATTCAAGGTTATTGCCTCTCTGATTTTTTGAGGTGTTTCTCAGGCCATGAGTTGTAATTTAGCAGGCCCATCAATCCACCCACGTATTACGACTAAATTCTATACAGATGGAAAGATTTGGTAAATATTTTCTCTTCTTATACTTCGGAAAATGGACAATTTCCCGAAAAATGGAAGTTATTGTCCCTCTTATTCTTTTACGTGTTCTTCAGGCTATGGGTTGCAATCTAACAGCCCTCTCAATATACCCACATGGTAAAACTAAATTCTATACACCTGGAAAGATTCGGTGGATATTTTCTCTTCTTGTACTTCGGAAAAAGGACAAGTTTTCGAAAAAAATCGAAGTTATTGCCTCTCTGGTCTTTTAGGTGGTCCTCAGGCCATGGTTTGTCATTCTAACACTCCCTCAGTCCTCCCATGCAGCACAACTAAATTCTAAATAGCTAAGAAGATTCGGTGAATATTTTATTTTCTCATACCTCGAAGAAAGGACAAATTTCTCAAAATATTCAAAGTGATTGCACCATATACTTTCTTCCGAAAGCTACAAAATTTAGTTTTGCTGTGTGCGTGGGTTCGGAGGGCGGGGGGGGGCGTTAGAATGGCAAACCATAGCTTTGAGAACACATAAGAAAGTAAGAGGCGCAATAGCTTCGATTTTTCCGAGACATTGTCCTTTTTTCGAATGATAAGAAGGGAAAATATTCACTGAACCATTCCAGCTCAACAGAATTGAGTTTTGCGGTGTGGGTAGGTTCAGGGGGGTAATTTTTGAAGAAATTGTACTTTTCCAAATGGATAAGATGGAAAAATATTCATAAAAACTTTCCAGCTCAAATGAATTCAGATTTACTGCGTCGGTGGGTTCCTGGAGTATTAGAATGACAACCCATAGTCTGAGGACCACCTGAAAAAATCACAGAAGCAATAACATCGACTTTTCCGAAAAATTGTCATTTTTCCGAACAATATGGAGAAAAAATATTTATAAAATCTTTCCAGCTTCGCAGAATTTAGTTCTACTGCATGAGTGAGTCCTGAGAGTGTTAGTATGACTATACATTAGGGTGGGCCGAATTTCACGAAAGTTTCCGAATCGAATCGTAATAGCGCGGAAAAGTTGCTACTCGTCGCCCTGATCACAATGAATTTTTTTTTTTTTTTTAATCGGACCATATCTTCCGGTCGCACATCGCGTACAACGTTCCGAAAAATCGTAAAAAATTGAACACGTTTTGGGATTTTTTCTTAGTAAGCTATAGTGATCGAATTTCGTTCGAAGCCGGTAACTGACCTCTTCTAAATATCTTCTGACTAAAAACAACATTCCCCTTCCCCTCCCCTGTGAGGGTGGAGGGAGGGGAAGGGGAAAAACTGTTGAAAAACTGGATGGCAGAACTGAGGGACCAAGAAGCTTTTCAGGAACTATTGGCAAGATTCTAAAACATTGCGAAAAAATGCCTATGGTATCCTTACAGAAAATTAAGTGCAATCTTCCTGAAATCGACACCAAAATTCTTAGTAAAGACCAACAGTACTTGTTTGAGATATGTCAAGCTATCAGCTCTGGCACCTGTCATCCAGATCTTGCAAATCGTGAACCAGGGCCTCTGAATCACTCTAGTTCACCATTGTGGTTCACTATAAAAACAAACCCTCTTCTTGAAGATGGGCCTAAACATTTGTATAAAGCAATTCAGCTGTCAAGATACTTACCAGAACATCTCAGGCATGTTGTTGATACTGTCATCCAAACCAATGGATATTTTGCTCATCCAGAAAATCTGCTGGTTGCAATGATCACAGATCCTCGACATGGTATCAAAGAACTTGGGTGGAGACATATCCTGAAAGCAAAACTGACAGATAACCACAAAACTATAAGACAATTCAAAGTACCACAAACTAATTTCAAAGCTACAGACTACACGGAAATGATTAAGTGGAGTGCAGTTAAATTTACCTGTCCTCCTATTCTCTCTGAGGAGTACGATGAAGATTGCATTAGTGACTTCATTGCCAAGAAAGAATTTCCTACATTACAACCAGAAACATTTTCCTTTCCAAACCACACACAGGCAGTAGAGAGGACTGTGAAAGCAGTCGCAGAGGCAGCTGCCGCAGTTTGTGGTGCGGAGAACAGGGATGGTTTCATCCGATCGAAGCTAAAGTCTAGACAATTAATGCCGACTTTCACAACTAAGGCTGACTCTTATACAATCTCTTATATAATCTCTTATACATTAAGTTTTTAAGTACCACGCCCAAGTTATGGTTGGTTGGTTGGGTAGGGCGTGGGTGGAACTCACAGTGCACCTTCACCGTCACCTTCACGTGGTGAGTTCTGAGTCGCTCTCATAAGCAAAAAAGTTTCTAAGAGCGGGCGAAGAGCTGCACAGATCACACGAGGAAAACAACGACCGTAAATGGCTCTCTTTTACGATATTTGCCCCCCTCCCTCCACCCTCACAGGAGAGGGAAATGGAGAGGGGAATGTTTTTCTTAGTCAAAGGACATTTAGAAGAGGTCACATACCGATTTTGAACGAAATCCGATCACTATAACTTACTAAGAAAAAATCCCAAAACGTGTTGAATTTTTAATGGTTTTTTGAAACTATGAACGAGATGTGCGACCGGAAGATATGGTCCGATTAACAAAAAAAAAAAAAAATCATTGTGATCAGGGCGACGAGGATTAGATGCCTAATTATTTCCAGAATTAGTTTAGTCGAAAAATGAATTCTACCGCGCTTCAAGAGGATGATAGAATATTAGCCCTTCGCGGGAGACACCCCAAAAAAATCAGAGTTTCAACTATTTTAACTATTTCCGAAATTTGTATCTTTTTCTAATGATACGATGCTGCGCGGGTGGGTTCATGGGGATGTGAGACCAACAGCAGTTAGTTATTATACATATTTGTCGTAAGTGCTGACGGTCCACAGGGGCTTTCTGCCTCGAATATGGATTCGAGTTCCAAGGTAAAAAAATTGAACCCCGATAATCATTCGTTGCGCTAGGATTTCGAACTGATGTTTTCATGTGATTTGTCTATGTTACATTAACCCCAACATAAGCCTTAAATTATAAGTATTTAGCTGAACTATCTGAAATTATTTACAATTTAAAAGAAGCACGTGCCTCTTTTTCTCTTCATGCAAATTTCAATTTTTCAGGGCAGTCTCTTATATTGAAAAGGTAGTGTAAAAAGCCAGCGGGGTACCTTGTTCCATGGGAGATCCCTCATCTTTCCTCAGCTTGTGCTTCCAAAATTTTACCACCGGACTTTGATCAGGGCCGTGTTTCTAACAGTTACGCTAATCGAATCTGACTTTACGTTTCCGCTCATTAAATGAAATAGTGTCTCGTCGTCCCGAAATTCGGGATGAGTAGTGAAGTATTTTTCATGAGCTTGGATGGTCGTCCCGAAAATTCGGGACAATTAGTCTATCCCCTTCTCCAACTGACACAATTTTTCGGGACGACTAGCCACAGACTTAAAGGAAAGTAGTAGTGTGCAAGGCTAGATGACATCATCTTTATCAAAAACTATTATTATCACTGTTGTATACTTAGAGGTAACATATTTTCATTTTTGTTCAGAATAATGAATTGCCATTTCATCTTTCTCAATTCTGTAGCTTAGAAAGTTCTCATGAAATCATCTAGGTGAATTAATAATAAATGATATATCGAATGTCTTATTTATAGACTATAAATTATGTATAATCCTTCGAAAAATATATGGTTTCTCAGTAAGATATTGCGTAAAAATTTATTTTGACAGATTATACCTAATTTTTACTTCATGCATAAATTGTTGATGGATTATTGTATACATAAATTTTTCCTCCGGCAGGTCTGCGAGTCTTATTTGAGCTAACAATTTTTTTGGCCAGAAGATTTTTTGTCATAAAGTTGAATTTTCAGATTTTTTTCGAAAAGAACAAAGGTAAAACAATGTGGAAAGCGTGAAGCTGATCTGATTCTCCAAAATTTGAAAATAAAAAAGAGTATTTTCTGAGAAGTCCCACCTTTCTTCATTTTTTACAATATTTTTAAAAAGTTCATGCTAATATACATAAGAAATGCATGCTATCAGTTTAATGCCGAGCTAAATTCGAGAGAAAACAAACGCTCTACAGAATGTAATTTTTAAATTTAATTGGGAGCATAGTATAGCATTTTTACATGCTTAGTTGTTGAATGAAGATGTGAGGATTCAAATGCAAAAAAGTAAGTAAACGCAATAGATATCTTTTTGAGGTTGAAACACACGTTTTTACAACTTTGGACTATAATAAAAAATGGATTTCTTGACTTAAGTGAAAACTCAGGATTTTATTTCCTTTATTATTGGTAGCTGAATTGAGGAGAAAAAAGTTCCAATAAATGAAATCAACCACCTGTGAGAAAATGGAGAGGGAAGGTTTTGAGGAAATTAGCCTTTTTGCCCATTATTTTGAAGAACGCAGGTTGCAAACCAGTTATAAACCTAGACGATGAAAACATTCTTTCCAATATGATTATCCTGAAGCAAAAGGTTCCGTTTTTAATTTTAGCCTATTAGGAGTCTCTAGATAGTCAGGTTCATTTCTTTCAATAAAATATTTTATCCTTTATTCACCTATTAATAATCTAGAAATTGCATTCTTAGTTTTTATCAAATTGAGAAATTGATTTTTGATTACCGTCCTAAGTAGAAAAAACGCGCGTTTCATCCTTCATGAAGAAAGCTATTGCATTCACTTATTCGGAACTGGTGGACTTTTTTTAATCCAAATCTTCACACCTTCATTTAGCAAAAAATGAGGTATCAATAATATTCTCAGTTTTTAATGAAATTAAAGATTAGATTTTGAGAACTTTTTTGTCCCCCGAATAATTTTTTGAACCTATTCGGTTTAATTTACTTGAAGTTTCAAGTATGTTTATAATAGAGAAATATTTACTACACGTATTTGTAATGGGGTTTATGATTTTTGAGAGTTTTGTCCCTGTCGCTATTGTTCCGCGCTGGCAATCACTAAGCTGATTCTAACGTGAGGTGTTTTCACTTCGTTAAGAGATTCTTGATCAGTATCTCATACTTATGCCTTTTTCGGATTATCATGGAGTGCAATGATAAGTGAGCTATTGACATAGACCAGTGCTTTTCCCTTGGTCTCGTTTTCGATGATAACTTGAATTTAACATCACTTCACTTCGCGATGTGTCGACACACGTTTAGAGTGGATATTGGAAATTACGCCTTCTTGAAAAAGTGTATTTTTGTGATAAATGACGTGTTTTCGTCGCTTGGAGAATGTCTGAAAATAATCCTAAGGAGATTAAGAGGCTGCTCAAAGGAGTGCGGTACCTGGAACGAGAAGTTCGAGGGTGTTTATGGTCAAGAGATAGATCCAGCCGAAGTCATAGAAAAGACAAACGTACTTCACACACACGCGCTCGCGTTCACGGCGATCAACACGCAAAATAAGTACACGCTCAGGCTCGCGCTCTACGCTCGCGTTCACAGTCGCGCTCACGTTCACGCTCACAGTCTCGCTTACGTTCACAGGCACGATCACGTTCACAGTCGCGCTCACTCAAGATCGTGTTCAGAATTACACACGCGCTCAAATTCTAAAAATTAATGGAAATGAACGAAACACAATAATTTGGAAGGCAAGTCTTTCATTTTTTACCATGTCAGCTCATCACAATCGTTGACGCCATATTCAAACTGTAATGTGAGGGAATTTGTTTCTTTTTCAAGGCAATTTAATTTCTTTTTTTCCCGACTAAATGAAGGCGAAGGTTCTTTTCAATTTTTCCCACTAAAATTCTGCCTGGACACGCAAGACGTCAGCTAACGCATACGCATATGTTCTTTCTCCAGGAGGCAAAAATGAGAATCAGGAGAAGCGCGTTTTGGATAAAAATGTTCTGAGTATTTTGGGCGACGACCCAGCTACTGCTTCACGTAAGGAACTGATGCTACCTCCAGACATTGCTGCCAGCTGAAACGGTTGACTAGAATCAGGTTTGAAAGAAGAGGACGTTGTAAAAATAAAGAAGGAATACTCCTTGAAAGGATCTTGCGACTTCGGAGCACCGGTGCCTACCAGTCTAAAGTTTTCTAGCGGACAATGCTAAGAAGCGTGATAAGGGTTTCATTAAAACTAAAAACAAAATTGGAACTGCAATGGCAGCTCTAGGACAAGCACTAACCACATTGTTGGATGAAAAGAGAAGTATCGACAAGCAACTGCTGATTAATATTTCATGGGATTCCGCAAAAATATTAGTGAACTTGCATAACAATGAATCGGAAATTCGTAGAACCTTTATCAATCTAGGTATTGTACATAGTGTTGAATACATTCGGAAAAAACAGAAGCAAGACAACTATTGTATGGAGATAAATGATGCGAAAAGCTGACAGAAGCTAAATCTATTGAAAAAGCGGGTAAGGAGATGAAGTTTCAACAGAAATCGCCCAAAAAAAAAACAAACAAAAAAAACAATCCCGCTCCTAACCATTTGAACTGGAAAAGTCCTGCGAAGCAATGGCCTCGAGCTCCTAGGACAAACAACTCTTCCAGAGGCCAAACGAATTCACAGGGCAATTATTCGAGAAGCCGCTTGAGTGCAGGACACAGCAGGACTCGGGGTCAGAACAGGGCAGATATTAGAGGTAAGCAGGGAGGCAGACTCACTGAATATAGGTTTCTCTTGAATTGCATAAGGTGTTATGGAATTCAACCATTCAAATAAATTATTCAAGTCAAAATACCACGACCAACCTTCTTTCCTCCCTATAAAACTGAGAGATATGAACTCGCTGGTTAAAAAGTATTTAAAAAAGAAGCAGTTAAGAAATGTACTCCTACGGAGGATCAGTTTGTATCTTAAGAAAGAAAGTTCGTATTTTCACCCCTAATCTCTAGCAGCTTAATGAATTCATTAAAACACCACATTTTGAACTCGAACACATCAGAACGGCTAGCAAGATACTCGCCCCCGGGATGCTCATAGCTAATTTAGACCTTAAAGACGCATACTTTCAACTTTTAATCCACAAAGAAAGCAGAAAATATTTACGTTTTGTTCTCTTGAACGAATATCATGAATTCACGTCTCTTTCTTTTGGTCTCTGTTTGAGCCATTTATTTTTACTGAAGTCATGAAACCCATGATACATTTTTTAAGAATAAAGGCTTGTTATCTTGGCTTTACCTTGACGATTTACGATATTTTGGAAGGGACTATAAAAAATGTCTAAAAAAAGTGGAAGAATCAATTGAATGTCTTACAATCTTGGATTTGCCATTTATCTTTCTATCAACTACGGAAGAAGGAATCTCTCTCCCAATACGCGCTGTCAATTCTTGGGTTTTATCCAAGGCTCCCAGAATATTTCACAGTAATCAATAAGTGTTTCGCTCCACATCTCACAAACAGAGCGGTGGTATTAAGACTTGATAATACAACGGCTAATGCGTACATCGACAACATAGGTGGCACACACCAGAAGAAATGTACTGTTCGTGGCGTAGAAATCCCGGACAACAATTAATTGATGCCGTTGAACAAAACTGGGCTCAATAGCACTTTTACGCGTTCCCACCTTTTGCACTGATAGCAAAAGTTCTTAAAGAAATGATCGCAGATCTACCGGATATAATTCTTATAGTACCATGGTGACTGTGTCAAGCATGATTCCCACTGTTTATCTCAATGCTAAAGAAAAAGCCTTTGATCCTACAACCATCACCTACACTATTTTCTTCGATTTTCAGATCTTTCTCGTTGGCGAGTAATCGTTTACTAGTGGCAGGGGTTGTATTCTTCGAGAATTTTCTAAGAGAGGACTACTTGCAGAGCATCCACACCATGAAAACTTCTCTTGAACAATGAAACATTATGGATGGTCCCTCAAGCGATGATGGGCCTTTTGCCTGAAAAAAGAGGTAGATCCATTTAACATGAGTGTCAATTCCATCTTAGAGTTCTTATTAGGGAAACTTCAAGGAGGAGCTGCTTATGGCACATTACACTCCATGATGGTTGCAATCTCCTTAGTACATGTTGATATCATTTCCGAAAAAGAACATATTTAGAGGTTCCTCAAAGGATCTTCCACGAAAAACCAACAAACCTGAGATATGAGGAGATTTGGAGTGTAGACATCGTCCTTCAACTGTGATGCTATTCGAGCTAGCAACGGATCAAACGGCGCAAACGTCGACATCTATAAAACAAAAAGATATTTTCAAATCTCGCACTCGTCTTAAAAATAAAATAGCAAGTTTTATTAATTCATCCAAACAAGGTAAAGTTCAACCTCTTCTACTGATGACATATGTTTAAGATTCACTAGAAGAAAGTGTAGCTCTCACCTTGGAAAAATACATTCAAATCGTCGCCCCACTACGAGGGAATATCAATAATCTTTTCATTACGATTAAAGAACCGCATGCAGCGGCATTAGTACAAACACTGAGTAGATGTCAAAATCAGTTTTTCAAGAAAAATGGAATAGACGATTTCTCAGGTCGCAGCACGAGGCATGTGGCAAGCTCCACTGTTTTGAAGAGAGATCAAATATTAACATACTGAAGGCTGCAGCCGGTCGGTCTGCGAAACTAAAAACATCCGATATTTTATATAACAGGCCAATAGTTACCTCAAAGGACACCGTTGCTTCCAAATTCTTAGGAAATGGCAATACAACAGAGAAATCGTTATAGAATGCTTTACGACTGGTTATTGTATTCAAATCAGAGAAGGTATTAGATTTGTGTAAGATTTGACCTACACCGTTTTTGTGAAATGTCCACGTTTTAAGATATTCTGATCCCAAAAAACAGGTTTTCGCGAATGGGTCTGTATGTATGTATGCATGTGTGTCTGTGTGTATGTGTGTACGTATGAATGTAGATTTTTATTTTGTTGGCACGATAGCTTTCGAAAGAATTGACAGATTGAATTGTGCTTTGGTAGACTCTTCAAGTGTCCGAAAATGAACGTCGAGTTCGTAAGCCAGCCATTTTGGATAAGAATTCAATAAGTAAGAGCATTTTGAAAATTTTTGAGACCACTTTTTTTCAAAATTTGAAAATGATATGTACGGCCATTCATAGTACTCGAAAATTCCAACAATCTGTTCCCATGACATTTCTCAGTTAAAATGAAAATTTTCAGACTTACTGCATTTTCAATATCCAAAAGAAGAAACGAAAATTAACATTTTCAGCCAAACAACGCATGATACAAAAAAAAAGGAAAGAGAAGAAAAATGTTTCTTCTTGCACGCCCTACAAGATTATCATAACGATTTTTCGAATTTTTTCGAAAAATCGGAAATTCACATTTTTATTGCACAGAAAATAATAAAAAATCCAAAAATTCAATTTTACCGTCGAACTATGCAAGATAGGACAAATGATGATTGAACAAAATTCGTGCGTAAAAAAAAAGAGTTATTGGCTCCTCGTTTGGAGGTAGGCCGGGAATTGGCAGATCGGAACATGGGAACTCCTATCTAATACAACGCTGCTGAAGGCTGGGGACCTCCTCAGCATAAAACGTCGAACATTTGCACCTCTCTCGATTTCCACTCCTTCCCCCCCCCCCCCCATAATCTTAAGTTATGAGAACTACGAGAAACTATGCAGGTAAGGAAACTTGATATCCTATGTGTATCAGAGACAAGGAAAAAGGGTTGCGAATGCAGAAACATAGAAAATGTGGGTGTTGAAAAGCGATTTTGAAATATGGTCAGGAGTAGATAGCGAATCACATTGTAGTCAAGGGATTGGTTAGATTATGAACGGAGGAGCAAGACAGCATCTCAAAGATCAAGGATGTATCGCCCAGATTGCCGTGGGTTAGAATGAAGGTAGGAATCAGAAGATTGTTTATCATGGCGTGCTACGCCCCAGTCGAAAGTGATCAGAGAAAAGTTAGAGACGCCTTCTGGGACACTTTAAATGATACCATATGTACTTGCGATCATGGTGAATGAATCATTCTGCTAGGAGATATGAACGGATGGGTTGCCGTCCAACGTCAGGGTACAGATACAGAAAGGGTGCTAAGTAATTCTGGGCATTCAACAAGAAAAAATTGTAACTGGAAAAATTAGTTAGCTTACGCCTAGAAAAGGGCCTACTTATTACAAGTACATTGTTTATACCTAGAATGATCCACATGTACACCTGGCGTGAAGAAAATAGCCACAGTATAATTGACTTCGTTATTGCGGATGAAAGACAAGGGAACTAGTCAAAGATACAAGAGTCATGAGGGTCTCTGAATACAATACTGACCATTACCTTCTAGTCTCCAAAATAAACTTAGGGCGGGCATGGAGAAGAAAGAGAACCAAACAAACGAAAGAAACGCGAAACGAGATTGAAAATTTACAGAAACCGGAAGTGTGGATGGATTTTCAGAATGAGTTAAACGAAGGCACAGATAGGGCAACTTGAGAAGCGCTTATAAGCAATCAAGATATAGAGGGCGCATTGATTATGCTACGGGATATCATTGTTAAAACTGCGAAAATTAACGTGAATAATACAAAAATCATAATGTTTGTAGGAAAAGGTGATAAAACAATGGGCAATATTGTCCTAAGTGATGAGAAATTAGAACAAGTTGATAATAAGTTGATAAAAGTTGATAAGTTGATAAATAATCTAGGTAGCATATTCACTAATGACGGGCAGATAGATGGGGCGATAGATAGACGCATAAACGAGGGTCAGAAGTTTATCGGTGGAGCAGAGTTCATTCTCAGAAGTAATAATATATCAAGAAAAGCTAAAATGACAATACATAATTCTATATTCATACCGACTGTGCTACACTATACGGTAGCGAGACATGGACCTATTAAAAAAAGGATAAGAGTAAAATTAACGTGATTGGCATGATACCTCTGCCCACAATTTACGAGAAAACACTGATGGTCAAAGTGAGAAGCGAAATAATCCTCCAAGAATGTGGTACAGGAGAGACACTAGTTGACATTCGGGAAAGAAATAAGTTAAGGTGGTTCGGACATCTTGAAAGAATGAAAAATGAACGACTGACCAAACATGTGTATAAAGGTAAAGTAAATGGCAGCATGCCCAGAGGTAGACCTCCCAAAGAATCGTTAGAATGTGTGAATGAGACCTTAAACCGAAGAGTCATAAGAAGCCATATGAATACAAGAGCTTGCATGAAAAAATGCATGGACGTGAAGGAAGCTAGAGAAGTCCAAGTGGGGAACCACACATAACAATTTTGTGAGGCTCTTCACTTGGGTTGATCGCTAGAGAGATTGATCAGCCACCTGAGTCGGAGCAGTGTTGCGAACAATTTATTCTATTTTCACATTCTCACCCAGGGAAGGTATCAGATTTGTGTAGAATTTCACCCCCACCCCCGGTTTTTGTCGAGTGTCCATTTTTCAATAATCATTTAAAAATTTATCATATATATGTTCCAAAAACAACTTAGATACTTTTTTTCGCCCCTTTTCAGATAGTTGGAAGAAATCTTCCTGATTGTATGATTTATTAGAAAGATATGGAAATGTACTCTGAAGTGAAGGAATTTCCTTCTTCATTTTGAATCAAATACAAATTTAGCCATTTTTATCTGAAGAACATAGAACATAACATATTGTCATTGCGAAGCGCGACAACCAAATCGCGCACCGTGAGCGCGCTCAAACTTTTGAGCTTACAATAAACGATGAACAGAAACGAGCGTGGAGTGCAAAGTTTACATGATTTTTAAACTGAATATCGAGCGCGAAGCGCGATTTTCTTGATGAGAGTGTTTCCCTTAAGGTCTATAGAACATTAAGTAAATTAGTTCCTCTTTCTATATAAAACGTACATAATTAAACCAAAAGCAGGTCATAGCGATCTGGCTAACTAAGAGAGTGTTAGCCCGCGAAGCGCGCAGGAGCGAGCACATGATGTGCGAAAACCCAGAGGAACCGAGCTTAAAGCGTCACGCAAATGTGTCCGTGCGCGTAGCGCGAGATGCAGCAGGTGCGCGCCCTAGGCGCGCTCAAACTTGCGAGCGAAGCGAGCTGCGCGCGAAGCGGGCGATGAGAATTTGCCCGCGAGGCGGGAAGATTTTCTTTGTTTTCTATCATAAGATATATTACATTGTTTATAATTCAATATTAAGTGTGCTTCTTTTTACATAATTAAGAATACGTCTCTTATCTAATTCTAATAAGGAATAGTTTGGAATTTTCTATTCGCCTAAGTCAAAATAAAGTTAATAATTGAGGTTACTTCCTTGAGATAAAATTGTTTACCCTGAAGATCTACACTGTTAAAAATGTTTTGAATTCTCCAACATTTCTATAATGCAAGCGGAATGTAAAATTGCAAACACGGTATTGGAATAACGAAATTGCAATACATGTATTCTACGTGCTGTAAATCGCAAAGTCACTGTCTAGCTTTCCAAT
Source organism: Andricus quercusramuli (assembly GCA_932178445.1). Lineage (NCBI taxonomy): Eukaryota > Metazoa > Arthropoda > Insecta > Hymenoptera > Cynipidae > Andricus > Andricus quercusramuli. Next base: position 37,184 of record CAKNXH010062775.1, read on the forward strand.
ACATGTATTGTAGCGGTTATAAGTCGAAAATTGTGCACAAGAAATTCACCGAATTAATGGAATGCACGGAATTCAAGGAATCCGCAATATTCATGAAAGTTAAGGAATTCACCAAATTTATGGAATTCACGGAATTCATGGAAGTCATGGCATTCATGAAATTTACGGAATTCACAGAATTCGCGGAATTCACGGAATTCACGGAAATCATGGCAGTCACGGAATTCATGAAATTCACGGAATTCACGGAATTCACGGAAATCATGGAATTCGTGAAATTCACGGAATTCATGAACTTCACGGAACTTACGAAATTCACGGAATTCGCGGAAATGATGGAAGTCATGGAATTCATGAAATTCACAGAATTCATGGAATTCATGAAATTCAGGGGATTCATGGAATTCACGGAATTCATGAAATTCACGGAATTTACGAAATTTACGGAATTCACGGAAATTTAGTGGCCCTTGAAAATATCGGTTGTTCAATTGTTTTTCACCTTTGTCATTTATAATTTTCATTTAATTGACTTTAAAATGACAGTATATTTCTTCTCGGCTGTCCTACGTCAGCCGTCATTAATGTGCTAATAAAGTGAAATATCTGTAGACATCATTAATGAATTTAAATTTTCCTGAAAATACCCCTGGACATTCATCTAGTAAATTTATTCATGCAAGTTGATAAAGAATTGGTTCAGATATTCACAAAATTGTTTAATAAAGTGCATAGATAGTTCGAGTGATGATTTTTGTGATTTTTACTTTGCAATAAGCATGACTATCTTTTGAAAATATTTCTAGATAATTTATTTCCAGATAAGACTCACAGAGAAGAAATAACATTAGAGTTCTTTACCAAAATGTTAAATAATATTGTTTTTGAGATTTTTCAAAAGAAATATGTTCTTGACATTTACTTTTCCATTGAATCGAACTAAAAAGAAAATATTTAATTATAGGATCGATTAAAATACTTTTTTATTTCATATACACCTTTCATCACTTATTAAAAAAGCATTTTGAATCACGATTATAATCTAGGGGAGTATTTTACAAATACATAGATTGGAATAAATATGAATACTATCAAATAAATACTACCAGTTTGTGTAGGTTCATGGAGCAGCTTGATTAACATGTGTAAAGTTCAGCTTTCAATAGTATTATAAATGGAGACTGGAAAATATACAGAATACATATTTCTTTTTATTTCATCAGTACATTATTATGTGCTTATAGAAAGAAGTAATATTCGTCAAACTATAAAACAATTTTCATAATAGTTTCATTCATTGTTAAGCACATATAACATCTTATATTGCCCTTTGAAATTCTCTAAATGTTTTCAACATTTTACTATACTTGAATAATAAATTTCTAGATGGAAAATAATGAAACTTCAAACTTGTTACTGATATAGTTGTGAAAACTACAAAAGTGTGATTGCTGAATGAAACTCAATATAATCGAAAAATGCACTTGGGATTATCCTCTACCGCATTCAGAATCCAATAAATTCAGCCTTTGTCCTGTAAATCGAAGATAATAGCAGTTTTTTGCTGAAAAAGTTTAGCTAGACGTACTGTTAAAGCTCGGGTACCCTCGAGAAAAGTAGAGTACTGCCACGCTTGTTATTGACAAACGACTGAAAATTGCAAACATTTTCTTATATGTTCAAGTGGATTCTTCGTTCTCGGTGCGAAATAACGTAAATATGTACACCAGATGATTTTTAGAGTATAAAATAATATTTCAAATGAGTCTTAATTCAACCTTCTACGACCAATTGTTAATGAAATGATTTTTTTAAATAAGGGTGCGCCTTCGCTCAGCAAGTGACGTGTGTCATTAATTTTAAAAGTTACACAAAAATATACCCACTTTATCTTAGAAGATTTATAAGGTAAAGGTCTTCCGAGTATGAACGGATTTTTGTGGCATTGAGAATCCAATTTTTTCAAACAATAATATTTTTTAATGTTACACTTTGAGTGAATTCTCATTTCGTGAATCTAATGAGAGATAGTGCTCCTTCAAGAAAAATTGCTTGCGAGATATCAAGAAATTGTTACAAACAATAACTTTTTTTAATACTAACTAATGGCAAATATTTTTTCACCAATATAAAAAATATCGTATGTACGATTCTCGTGAATCACTGCAAGCAGCTCTCTCGTCGTCTCAATAAAATTTTATATTTAAAAAAATAGTAATAGTAATAGTGACACTGATGTTATTTTGTTATGATCTGTAAGTTTGAATTGAATTTTAAGTAATCAGTAACTTGAAAATGAATAAAACTTTTATAAATCATATGCTAAACATTAGGTTCTTTATTTTTTGACAATTTCTATCATTATTTAGTGCTATTGTAAAATAATGCGTATGGAAATTGTTTGTTCAGTACTTTATCACAATAAAAATATTGCAAATAGAAAATTGATACAAAATAATCAACAAATTCCTGATTATATTGTGGTACTGAATTTTTTCAGATTTTTCTCAGAAAAATAAGTATGGAAAAATATGGTTTACAACAGATTTAATGCTTTCACGATGATTCATTATAATAAATTAAAAATTTGAAGCTTTTTTGAGTTTCGCACACGACTGAGACCCGAAAAAGCTCTAAATTTTTTATTTATTATGGTTCACAACAATTTTTGTTCAGAAGTGAAATTTTTGTTTAGTCCAACCAACATTTTTTTTTAAAAAGCACTCCAGCAGATATTTTTCATTTTAAATAAATCAACTCAAACCCCTGCCAATTTGCGATTTTCAATATGAAAAAAATCCTTTCATACTTAAAGATCTTTCACTATATGGATCTATAAGGAGAAAATGGATAGATATTTTATAAATATGAAAATCCATTACGTAGGTCGCTTACTCAGCCAAGGTGCATTCTCAACAAATTACTATTTCATAAAATATTAGTTGTGGAAGGTTCAATGAGGACTAATTTAGTGGCCTATTTCATCTTTGAGGAATCATCTCTTTTGAAATTTTCAGTTGTTTTTCAATAACAAAACTAGCTCTACTTTTATTTGCTAATTAAATATATATTCTTATGTCATGAGTAAACGATTTCTACGTATGGGTGTTGGCCCTGAAGGTGGAAATGCTATTGCCAGTGGCTGATTATTAAATCTCCTGAAGCCTTCAATAAATTCTTGAGGATTTACTATTTCAACAGGAATCCGGCCATACTTCCTTATCATAACCGCTTTGTGATTATGATCATATAGTAGATAAAGTGTATTATTCAGTAATAATCCAACATAGTAACCATTACACGTTGCTATATGTATACGAAGCATTTTGGGTATTGAATGAAGGACACCATTTTCATCGCCGTAAAGATAACGATCAAGAAATGAAGTATCCGTAGAAGGATTGAAATTTGAATGTAAATTGGCACGTCCAGTTGATTCTGTAAGATGAAAAAGAAAAAAAAGAATTGTAATGTTTAAATAATTATTTGGATGATTCCATAATCGAATACAATATACTTAGTTATGTATATCATATACAAAGCCAAAAAAAACAAAGTTGTATTTAGAGGTCAAAGACAGGCTTGTTTTATATTTCATTAATGAAAGTAGATCATGTCCGATGCAAGTCAGAATGGGATAATAATTTTAAAACAATGTGATTCCTAAGCTCACATATTGAGCCACTGCAAATTCTTGAAATCAACCATGACTATTGTATTTTGTTTTTAACGTAGGATAAGCTTAAAGTCGTTTAAACTGGTTCAATTAGGTTAATGAATGCAATAACATTTTATTATCGCTTTCAAATATATGTCTAATAAAATTCACTTAAAGTTTGAGGTTATATTTTTTTTGCTTCAATAACAACTTTATTTGATATATGAAATTACTTAAAATTTATATATTTTGAGGACTGGTACAATAATATTGCACTACTCAACAACAAATACTAGTTTGAATCACAAAATATTTGGTTGTAGAACATAAAAAGATGTAGTGTCAGTAATTGTTAATTTACCTATAATCTCTTCTAGATTTTTAACAAAATACAATTATCTTGGGAATGAATCATGCTTGATATGAAACACGTAGATGTATTATTAATAATGCACAAGTGAACAGCATACATGGGTATAGGCACAAAACATAGTTAATTAATTAAGTAGTAAAAAAAACATGTTATCAATTTACGGATATGATATAATAATAATTATTGTAGTCACCAATGGAGTTGAGGAAACCCAATAAGATGAAGAACTGAGTGCATTCGCCGATCCTCATTTTATATAAGTTAAGAAAACTGATTTGTTGTGAATTTCGTGATCAGTGACGGTATAATAGATATGCGACAAGATGTTTCAGTAGAGTATGTTAATGCTACAATGACTTTCCTATTTGAGAAGCACAATGGTCTTTATAGCTTGAGCGCCAGGGGGGCCCGACCGCCTACAAACTAAACTTCGTCATATTATAGATATAGTACATAACATTGTTTAACTTATTTTGTTGATATGTGAATGGAGGTGTGGAAATCTGTCAAACTTTTCCATGATAACAGCCGGTACGTAGAAGGTTACATAAAGTCTGATCGCTGAAAATTTTATCGCGTTTCATTTTTTGTTCTTAAAAAAAAGTATCTTTCTTCGTTCCCGAAATAATGGCAATAAACGCGAATTTCGCGAAGTAATAAAAACTCTGACATCAAATATGAAGGAATGACGTTTCAAAGTATACTCCAAATGAAAAGTAGCTTTAATTATATGTTTTGTTATGAAAAATGGTTAATAATGTTTTTTTTTTGGGAAGTACATGAAACAGGTTCCAATATTTCCAATCGCAAAGTCTATCGACGTAACTTTGAGCAGTCAAAAACGACCAGTGGACAATTGAACAAATTTCTCTCGAACAGTGCTGCGAGTACATAATTTAGTGACTGCTTTCAACTGGGTAGGCATGACTATCTAGGAAAATTGGCAAATTTTATTTTTGAACATGATTTTCTGTGCTTTGTTATAACAATATAAGGAATTATTTTCAATATAATGCATGAACAGGTTTATTTTTAGTTTCCCAGTAGTAATTACGCTTTTCTTTGTCGTAAACTTTGTTCTTGAATGTTCTGTAAAGAATCATTCATTCCATTCAATATAATCGTAATAAGAATACAGTATTCAGTGTAATTAAGCTCAAACCCCTAATTTTTGTAAGACAATATTCTAATGAAAATACATTCTGACTTCTCTGCAAACTTGTATGATCTGCATTATTAATGTGACTAATTCTAACCTAATATGAACAAAATCATGTTGAAAAATAAAATTTTCAAACTTTTAGAGTTGGCCGTGCCTACCCAGCAAAAAGCCGCTACCTAGCTCCATGCTTGCAGCGTTGCTTGAGATAATAAACAACTTTATAGATCATTAACATATAATTGTTTTGAAGCGAAACTCAACAAAAATTTCTACGCATTCTGATTCATATTTCATCGTTAAATCTTTGTGATTGCTTAAACATACGTCAATAGACTTTACCTTTTAAAATATTGGAACCTTTTTCGTGCACATACCCAGAAAAACATTATTGACAATTTTTTTTATCAGGACAGATGTTTATAAGCTACTTTACAACTTAAATTATACGTTGAAACGTGATTCCATCGAATTTGAGGTAAAAGTTCTAAATATTCTGTGACTCCAAGCGAGTTGGAGTAAAATAAGACGTAATTTTAGCATTTCGGAAGGTCCCTGTTTCTTGTCATTATTTAGAGAACGAAGGATGCTACCACTTTTGTAAAAGGAAACAAAAGATTACTTTAATTGCTTTTATACTGTTGTTAGATGCACACTGAAACGTTCATAAAAATTTTTGAATAATTTATTTCTCAATGACTTAAAAAATGTAAAAATAAAGAAATATGGGAAGGAGAAAAGAAGAAGGAAAATTTGCAGCTGATCTTTTTCCTCTTTCTTCATTTCATTTTCTGAGTTTCGTCATTAAAATGAGTGATGGTATTACTAAGCCAGTACTGTAATCAAAATGCACTAATATGTGATAATTGCTTAAGGAAGTCTTCTAGTTTCCAGATTCCAAAAAATTGATTTTTTTACATATTTCGAATCCAGAAGTTATTATAAACGTGCCCTGGCATAGCCGATTATATCGTGACTTTTTCTAATCATGTTTCATTTAATTATTTAGGTCTAATATCGTTTTCCCAAAAGTCGTCTTTCATAGCAGTTTTGGTAAGACTTCAACTAGAAATATTTGAATTAGCGCGTCATTTTTTTTTCAATTGTTCAGTAGACATGTCGGTAGGTCAGGACACAAGCTTCTTTGGAAACATATTTTTTTTAATTTGCATAGCCTTCATAAGCTCAAGAAATAGACAGAAAAAAATGTCCATCATAATTTTCGCATACTTGGAATTACGGACCTCAGAAATAGGCCTGCTGTGATTTGAGAGAACGCCGTTTACGGCAAATAGAGTACTACTATTCAATTATGAAAATTATAATTATTGCGAAATATTGCATATTATTAATGTTATTGTTAATAGTTTTTCTATTTTCAGTTGTAAATTTTCGAAATTAAATAGTTTTCAATACTAAAATATTCGCAATTCAAAGTTATGCAATTTCTGAGAGTTACAATGGCCAACGGCCATACCACGCTGAAAAAACCAGTTCTCGTTAGATCACTAAAGTTAAGCAGTGTTGGGCGCGGTTAGTACTTGGATAGGTGACCGTTCGGGAATACTACTAGCTGCGTGCTGTTGGCGTGTCGTAGGTGTGGTGAGCCCACACTTGTATTTATTTACTACAAGAAACTATCCACCTAGAAACACTACCCGAATCGGGTAGTGTCACACCTACCCCTAAAGGGAAATGGCTTAATGATATGCATGCATGGTATGCATGCATGCATGCATGCATGTATACAATTGACAATTCTTGAATGTTAAAGATTTGAAATTACAAATTATTCAATTCTCAATAATTATATTTTAAAGGTATATGTAATTTGGAATATTTTTTCGGAATAGATCAGTTTTATAGTCTTACAATGGAAAATTATTTAACTTTTACGATTTGCGATTTAAACTTCCTTAATTTTGAAAATTTACAATTGGAAACTCTTTAATTCTGAAAAATTTATAAATAACAATTCTTGAGTTGAGATGATTTTAAAGGTCAAAAGTCAAGAGTTTTTAATAAGGAATCTTCCAAATTGATGAAATTTGTTCAAAGGACAGCATTTTTAATTGTAAAGCTTGAAACTCGCATAATTTTTGAATTCAAAATTAAAAAAATAAAAGATTCTTCAATTCTGAAAATTCAGACTCCAAAATTTTACATTTTTTAACATTTAGAATTCAAATTCTTCAGCTTAACGGAATGCAGTTTTTATGTTTTCAATTTTAAAAGATTTGAAATTCACATTTCTGCAGTTTGGAAGATTTAAAGTTGAAATTTATTTAATTTCTTAAATTTATATTTCAAATGTATGTAATTTTAAATGTTTTTTTCCAAATATGGGTAATTCTCCACATACAGGGCACTTTTGTGTCTCGGATCTCTAGTAACTAAAGTAAGCAGTGTTTCTTTATAAAACTTGGCTAACGTCTTCATTTTAGGATGATACAAGACCTCCGTAAAGAAAAATCAAGTCACATCATCGTATGTTTTAGCAAAATGCTCCCAAATACTCAAAAAATGCCTTTTTGGGATGTCTCTACGTACATGGCGCCAAGTTTAGAGACGTGTATTTAATACATAGTGAATTATATTTGAAATTATAATTGATGGTTCGAAAGTTTGACTCAAAAGCTATCAAATTCATAACAAATATTTTAATTTATTTGATATATTAGAAGAGAAAATTTAATTGTACACGTGTCTCCCTAAATGTTTCCGATGGTTACGGTAAACGAATCTCCCATACCTTTTTTCAACTTTTGATCATTTTTAAAGTCTTGAACAAACGTCACACTACTCATTCGTCAAAACTTCATAACAAAAAAGTAAGAACTTTTTTTGCAAAGTGAAAGAATGTAACCTAAAATGTAGCGTATTTTTATTAGTATCGGATACCGTACCTGATAAGAACTTTCATATTTCGTAATAAATATCAATGAAAAGATGACAATTCCGTGTAGCAAATAATAAAGGAGTTTTTGTCAGGAGGATTTATTAATTACTTTTGTTTTCAAAGCGTAAAAAGTAATTTTGTATGGTTTTCGGTTACCGTAACATCGGATACCATAACCTGTTTTTCGCTGTCAGGGACGAAATGGAGCTAATCGAAGCCCTCTTCCAAGTAATTTTATTAAAAATTAACGTCAATCGAGAATTAGTTAATAAATGTAAGAGAAATGTAAGAAAAAATCTAATTTGAAAAAAAATTTCAAATTTGAAAAAAATATATAATTTTGGAAAAACTTTGAATTTTTTAAAGAAAACTATTCTTCCCTGCCATGTTACGTTTAATGTGTGAATATTTTACAGTATTGTTTTACTTTACATACCATCAGAGAAAATCACCCGCAAAATCAAAAATTGAAAACGTTTTTATGTGCTACAGGTCCTTCAAGTGAGAATTAAGCGTGAATAATTTATAGGGCCCCTTTCTTAAAGGCCAATGAACCTAACCATTATGAAAAAAAAAATTTTTGAAACATTTTTCCAAAAAAAGTTGCCCTTGCCAAAAGTTCCCTGTCGGTGGAGAATCACCCATATATAATTCAGTTTTGAAGATTTACAATGGAAAATTCTCCTCTTTTTAAGATTTTCTATTGAAGATTCTTCAATATTTATGTTTATTATCGAAAATTTTATGAGATAGTTGAATTTTAAATTATTATAATTGAAATTTATCTAATTTTCCGGGACATATATTTCAAAAGTATGTGATTTTGAATGTTCTTAAAAATATGTACATAGTTCAATTCTGAGGATTTAAAATGAAAAGTTCTTGAATTTTAGAGATTTACAATTTAAACTCTTCAATTTTGAAGGTTTACAGTAGCTGAATTTTTCATTGTTAATGTTTGAAATAAGAAATCTTATATTTGAAAGTTCAACAATTCAAATTTTCGTAATTTTGAAGAGTTATAATAAAAAATGCTTGGATTTCAGAAATACAAATTTGGAAACTATTCCATTAATATTACTTAATTTTAAAGGAATTTTATTTCTAGAATACTTTCAATAGTTTCATTTTGAAGATTTATAATTAAAAATCTTTCAATGTTAACGACTTTTAACTTAAAATTCGTCCATTTCAAATATTCTAAATTAAAGACTCTTTATTATTAATATTATCATTAATAATTATATTATTATTAAGGAAGTGTCTCGTCGTCCCAAAATTTCATGGCTTTTCTCGAATTACGAACCTTTTTTCCCAGGGTTAGATAATTTTGGAGAACGCTGTAAGCACATACGGACCTCTCCGAAATCACGAAGGCTTGAGATCGCCATCCAATAATTTAGTGAAGTCCATAACTGCCCGTTACAAAGTTTTCCCGAATTTTTCTGTGCCGTATTCAGTCGTCTATTAATCGGCTCTTCCCCAAGTCACAACTCGCCAGAGTTTACAGTCAACGGCGTATTCCCAAAATTTAGCAAATAATTATTTTAAAAATTATTAATCAATTTAAAAAAATTATGTTAATAAACAGGTGTATCTTTTCTTCACAATTTCAATGATATAAAGAACTCATTTTTTGATTTTTTTGCAGTTAATGGTGTTTTTCCAAATCACAGCATTTATGTTTAAACCCGTTTACCCAAAAGTCGTGTTTTACAAAACTTCCGGTAAGACTTTGACTAGAAATATTTGCAATTTTTCATAATTACTTTAATATTATGTTTCTTATTTTGAATTAAATTTCATTCTCAATTACCCTAAAAAATGTATCATTTCAATAAATTTATATTATTACAATTCATAATACGCATTGATATTGAAACAAACGTATTTTAATTGTCTTGTTTTTATCATTGGAAAAATGTGCGCATCCTAAAAGAAGAAAATCATTTTGTTATCAACAATTTTATTTCAATTCTGTGTCGTTTTTTCCCTGAATTTAAATTGTTTATTTTCCATGGTATTTTCACGATTTAAACTTGAAATACGCATTCTAGTGTAAAGTGGTTTTTAGCAAATTTGTAGGTATAATTGAGGCGAAAAATGTTGTTAAATAAAATTTTATTGTAGCTGATATCCTTTCTCCAAAAAGGTAATTTCGTGCTTCAAATATATTTTTATAACAAGAGTTCTAAGAAAATTGGTAGATTTTTTTGGTTAAACAGCTTTTGTCTCTTAATTTTTTTCGTCTCTTGTGACATGAGCAACTTGTGTCAATTGCTTTTTTTCATAGTTTGTGTCGATTGTCTAGAAATTGAATTCTGAATTTTTCACCGTCGCTTTTTACGAATAAAACAAAAAACAAGCATTCTATCAAAAAATAGTTGATAACGAATTTGTAGTTCTTTTTTGGAAGAACAACTTTCTTTTCACTATTTTTTTCGTAGCTTGTGTCGTTTGTCCGAAAATTTATTTATTTTATTTTTATTGCTATTTTTTACGAATTGAAACAAAAAATACACGTCCTATTAAGAAGTGGTTATCGACAAATTTTCATAGCTTTCTTATATGCACAATTTTTGTGAATTCGTCTTTCTTCGTATCTGGTGTAGTTTGACCGCAAAATGGTTTGACTTAAAAATTTTATTTTCGTTTGTTTTTTGGATTCGGTAAATGACATGACTCTAGTAATTTTTTTTGTCGAACAAAGTCATTAGAATAAATTGTTTGCCTTTTATAATAATACGTATAGCCGTACACAGAATTTTCAAATTCTGAAAAAATGGTCGCACAAATTTTAAAACTGCTGTAACTTTTTGAATTTTTATCAAAAATGGCTGGCTAACGAACTTGTTTTCTTCTTTCAGGCTTTAAAAAAGTGTTTTAGAGCTGAATTCTTTGTAGAAATCGTTTTTTCTGACTCAGAGGGTCTCAAAACGTGAAGATTTGATGAAAACCGACGAAGTCAAATTTTACATGAAACCAATATCTTCACATTAGGATGAGAATGTAGAAAATTCAAATGAAGTAAAGCTACAGAGCGTCAAATTTTCTCATTTTACAGAACAAAAAAGGAAACGCGTTCTCGCACTTGAAGTGCTGCAAATCCATTTCACACGGAGAAAAAAATCGCACCGTTAGAGTAGGTTGAGCTTTTAATATTACAGCACGGAACTTCATGTGTGAAATTGGTAAGAATTCCTACCAATATTGGTATCAGGTTAGACAATTTTAGCATTAGATGGCTCATACCATAAAGAAACTTTGCCTTGCTATATTTGTAAAGAACTCACTCCATTAGAGTATGAGTACTCTTACAAAAGCGATGTTAGGCCACGCCTACCGGTGCTTGCTGTGAAGATAGGCTCGTAAGTAGGAGTGGCCTAATATCCCTTTTGTAAGAGTAGTCATACTCTAGTAGAGTGAGTTCTTTACAAATGTAGCAAGGCGAAGTTCGCGCTATTTTCGCGAGGGATAACGGCTTCAAATGTATTGAATGAAACCTGCGACAAAAGCATGACTAGTGTTCTGACTATTATAGCCATATTTTTTTCTCCGTGTAGGGCAGTAAAAAAGTATACCAGAGGCTAACCCAGTCTGTCAATTCTTTCAAAAGTCATAGTGATCACAGACATACATACATACATGAATGCATAGATACATACATACATGCATACATACATACGTACATACAGACTCAGAGACACATTCGAAAAAGTATGTGTTTCCGGTTCAGGGGGTCTCAAAACGTGAACATTTGACAAAAACGGAGGGGGTCAAATTTTACACAAATATAATTCCTTCTCTGATGAGAACGTAAAAATACGATATGTGTAAATTATGAACTTTATCAAAACAGTAAAAAGGTGATATTGTGAAAATTGTAAATAATATAAATAGGCTGTCACCTCCACCAATATAACATAATACACGATGAGATGGAGTTTTAATGTAATGGGTTGTAATTTTTAAACAGGCTTTTATTTGATCATTCCGAAAAAATTATACATTTTTGTATGGTAATATCTTACAGGTATGAGATTTACCAAAAAGAACGTACGTAGACAAGTTGACTTTCAGGAGACAGCTCTTTCCAATTTAAATGTCATTTTTGGAATCAAAGTTTACAAATTACTTATATATCTTTCATGACAAATTAAAAAGAAATTAAGTCATTAACAGTGTTTACAATGTCTGCGTACAGGTGAACAGGGAACGCCTGCCATTCTAAATAATATATTAGGATTAATCCTTTTGAAGTCATCAAGAAATTCGCGAGCATTAATTAGTGGAATATTAAGCTTGTCTTTTTTGCGTACTATAATCGCTTGGTGATGCCGATCATATACCAGGTGGAATGTAAGTTTCATCAATAATCCAACGATAAAACCATTATTCGATAGAAAAACAGGATTTGGGGGTATTGGTCGAAGGACGCGATTTTCAACTCCGTAATAATGAATATCATATTTAACAGGTTCCACAAGAGGGTCCAAAATTTGACTGGAACCGACAAATGAACTGGATTCTGTGAAAAATGAAAATAATGGATGGATTTTATTACATAAGAATGAATTTAGATTATTGAATATGAGGAACTAGTTGTCACATACATAATTCACTATAACCTAAACAGCGCATCACTGAGAAAAAAAGATTGACTTGAAGATAAAACACGCAGTCTTGCTTTAAAACTTATAAAGCAAAAGTTGTATCCGTACTGGAAAATTCATAAAAATAATTTAAATTTATGCATTTTAGATTCTAGACAATTTGGAAATGTAAAATCTGAACAGAAACCCAGGTAAAAAGTTTAGAAAAAATGTTGCTTCCAAAGCTTTTTGATCGTTTTCAATATAGGATCAATAAAATATTTCATGAAAAATATTGTTGAATTGAATTATATGTAAGATAGTTTGAGTACCCATTTTTTTTCTCAAATTTTTTTGAAGAAATGGAAATCTTCTGATACAAATCTGGAAAAGATACGAGAAGTGTTTGAAAAAAAATGTTTACAAATCTATAAGTATCCTTTTTGTCATATTTATCTCGATAACTCAACTCTACTTTCACATAACTGATACATTCACCTTATTTCACCTTGTTGCACATTTATATGTCAATTTATAAAAACGTGAAGTGCTTTAAATATGAAAGTGGAATGGAAATGAATGATAATAGATACAATGAGTTAATAAATATCATCTGCAGATTATGTAGAAAACTTGTAAACATAGAGGCATATTCACATCAAAGGAAATTTTCATCCTAAGTCATCGGTCGATCACTGTATGTCGATCCCTAACTTCCTAAGCCCACTTTGCAAGCAGTTCGTTTTTTGAATGTGCCTTCATGTTGTTCTTTTCAGTATCTCCAACTCTAAAGGAACCCTTGAGGGTGTCTACAAGTTTCTGTTGGAGCTCGAGTTCTAAGAGATACCAACTTTTATTTGAACCGCAACTTCAGTGAACCTCCAGTTATTTACATATGTGCAGAATTTAATTCAACAGTGATGAGAAACGACTTTTGTGAAAAAAATACAATATCAACTGATATGTCGTAATTGAAATTATCTGCAAAGAAAAAACTGGAGTTTCTATTAGAACCAATTTTTGGTCCCGAAGGAGCTGCAACAAAAAGAAACCTCTTTTGCTGAAAAGAAACCCGAAATGATTGATAGTTTCCAAATCAACCCAAAGTATGGATTGTAACAGTTCCAATAGAGCGCTTTTTCACTTCTGCCTAGACTCACTACGAATATTTTCCAAGTTAAGGCAGGGTTCTACTTTTTCCGCGCGCAAAAAATGAGATTTTTTTGAAATTTCTTTTTAAAAAATGAAGTTTTTTTAAAACATGTCGTGCCTAATAAATATACTCTTAAATTACATTAATAATTTTCCTTAGTTTATTTTAGGCGCTCTATATATATTTAAATGACACTTGCCTCAAAACCACGTTTTTACCGCTTGCTGAAAAAATCTCCGAAACTACCGAATCGATTGGTCTGAAATGTATACCACATATTCTAGACATATACATCAACCGCTGGTAGCAGATTTTTTCATTTACATGAAAGAAAACAAAATGGCGGCAATTTGAAGAAAAAAATCTCATTTTTTTGCTTTCTTCTTGCAAAAAAATAATAGTAAAAATAATTTTTTATATAAATCTGCTATCACCGGTTGATGTCTATGTATAGAATATGTGGTATAAATTTCAGACCAATCGGTTCGGTAGTTTCGGAGATTTTTTCAGCATGCTGTAAAACGTGGCTTTGAGGCAAGTGCCATTTAAATATATATAGGGGGCCTAAAATAAACTAAAGAAAATTTTTTAATGTAATTCAAGAGCATATTTATTAGGCACAACAAACCCTACATCAATATCTTTCTTCATGTTTAAAAAAAAAAATTACAAAAAAATCGCATTTTTTCGCGCGGAGAAAGTAGAACCCTGTCTTAATGATGCACATTTCACTTTGTAATTCAGATTAAGTAATATTGTACTGGGAAAAATTTAATGAAGAAAATATTATGAACTGTCGGGAATTTCCTATTTTGGTAATATCATGAGCTGTTCGGAAATTCTTAATTCGGGAATTATGTTGAAAATCCGACGTTTTCAACTGCACACGTACCAAAAAAGCGCGGTACTATTCAAAATTATATAATATACACTTGCAATAATATGTTGATATTACATTTTTTTAGGAATTTATGTATTTCTGCCATTCAATTTAATTTATTCTCAAAAAGAATACAAAGTTTTTGTTAAAATTTATTTGTATAATCATCCATAGTACTTGTTAATTTCAAATAGGCCCGCGCTTGTCGGCATACGCGCAGTTGAAAATATGAATAGTCATCTATCAGATATCAACGAACTAAAAAGGAACCCTAAAAAAGAGTTCTATTGGATTCTCAGTTTTAAATGATACCAAACTTTTACTTGAGCCGTAACATCAACGAACCCTCAGTTTTTTCTGTGTACACAAATATTAAATCAAAAGACTAAATGATGGATATGATATTATATTATTATAATTACCTATGGAATTACAGGAACCCATTAAAATAAAGAAAGGATTGCCAATGAAGATCCTCAGTGCCTTCAAATGGAGAAAAACGATTATTTATAATTTTGTAATCTTTGTAACTATAATGAATATTTTACAAGATGTTTCAGTAGAGTATATAGTTATGTACATACTAGATACGTATATATGTGTATCCAAGTCAATATATAATTCGTCATTCAATATTACTTTTCATATCGTAGGATGAAATGGAGGGGTTAGTCTATTTGCTTTTGATGAAATATATTGATAATACATAATACATATACATTCATACAATATACTAGGTCTGCAATTGACCTTCACGGCGGAGCTGAAATACATATATGTATATGTGTACCTTGTCGAATAAACTTTGCATGAAATTAAGATAATTCCGTGTTTTTGAACCATCTCGGAATAATTTGTCAGTTGTTTGTCAGTAAAAAAGCGTCTTCTGCTACGTAATTCACAGCAGTGCAAAGAACAGTGTGAAGTATGGATGGAATTGGTCTGGAAATCAGGACACGAGATTTTTAAAAACATTGCACTTATTACCATTCTATTTTAAAAATAATTGGACTTAACGTGGATGAATGGTTATATATTTTTGATGTCTGTCAATAAAGCACTCGACAACATTCGAAAAAGTCGCCATATTTACTATGATCTTAACCATAATTCACAAGTTATGAGATATGAATTTCCGTTTTGAAAGTTTCGAGATTCGTCGGTATTGCAGTTCAATATAAAAGCCTTTTTACAAAGTAAAACGTTAAAGCTACACGGAGAAGGAAATGGGTCGAGTGGCTGCCACGCGATGAGAGCGCCACGTTCCTTGGACGCATGGGCGGTCAGATGCTTGACTTCGGAGTGTTGCGAAACATGCGCGAGAGAGTTACCCGCCAACGGCTATAGCAGAATACTAACCTGCTCTGTGGCAACTTTTCTGCCACGTGTTTGGGCTCTAACCGTGGCAGAAAATTCACCACGGACCATGGCAAGTTTTGTGACTTGGCCGTTGGCAGGTAGATCTCCTTTGCAAGTGTCGCCGCCCTCCCGAATCAAGAGATTGACCGCCCATGTTTCGAAGCGCGTGGAGCTCTCATCGCGCGGCAGCCAGTCGACCCATTCCCTTTTCCGTGTAAAAGATGATTTCTGAACAACTACAACTCCTATCGACCTTACTTCATGTTTCGAATTATTATTATTTAACATTTCATTTTTTGAATAATTTTTTGAACTCAGAATTTTTGTTACGTATGAGGGCACTCTGAGTCGTAAAATTTTATTTTAAAAAGTTATTAAATAAATATTTATCAAGAATATTGAATGTAAATTAAAAATCTTAATTTTTTACTGTAGATAACATTTTATATTAAGATAATATTGATGGAAATTTAACTATATTCTATCAGGTATTTCAGGTTAGGTAGGTGAAATCAAAGATGCCTGCAAGCTGAGGGATGAACAAAATAATACCAATTGCATTGGGACAAAACTTTATTTTTTTCGAAACTCAGAAAAAAATGGTCTTTCACCATGAGTGTATTTAGATATTATTCTTTATTTTCTGAAAACTATTCAATTAAATTATAAAATCCTTAAAAAATGTGTAATGATTTTATTATTTAATAAAATAGCTTTCTCGAAATAAAAAATAATATCCAAATACACTTATCTTGAAAAATCGGGAAGACTGAAAAATTCTCGAGACTGTACAATTTCTGAATAAGAAAATCTCCGAATAATGAAATTCCCGAATAGGAAAATTCCATAATAATCAAATTCCCGGACAGTTTATAATATTACCGAAATGAAAAACTCCCGAATGATGAAATTCCCGACAGTTTATGATATTACCGAATTGGAAAATTCTCGAATAATAAAATTCCCGACATGAAATTGCCGAATTCTAGAATATCCAAATAACTAGAAAATTCCCCAATTATAAAATTCCGGAATTTAGACAAATGAAAATTTTTTGCCATGAATATTATTTATTTATTAAAAATTCCCGATTTGGGAATCTCCCGAATAATACAATTTTTGAATATGTAATAAACTTCCCTGACTGGAAAATTCCCGAATTAAGAGTTTCCGAACAGCTCATGATATTACCAAAATAGGAAATTCTCGACAGTTTATAATATTACCGAATTTGAAAATTCCCGATAGAAAAATGCCGAATTATAAGATATCCGAACTGGAAAATTCCTGAATTATAAAACTCCCGAAACAATGGAAAAATGGTTTTCAACCAATATTATTTATTAAAAATACAATCATCACATATTTGTATAAAAAAACATATTTTTTTCTGATCAAAGTTTCTAAAATTATTGTTTGAATTCAAAATAAAAATGATTGAAAAAATATATTTTTGGATGAAAATTTGTGGACGATTAAAAAATACTGGAAAAAATAAAATTTCCGAATAATATAATTCCCAAATAATAAAATTCCCGAATAAACAATTCGCAAACAGTTTATGATCTTACCGAAATGGAAAATTCCCGACAGCTTATAATATTACCGAATTTTAAAATTCCCGCTAGAAAATTGCCAAATTATAAAATATACGAACTGGAAAATTCTTGCATTATGAAACTCGCGAAACGATAAAAAAATTGTTTTTGAATAAATATTATTAATTCTTGAAAATACAATAATCAAATATTTTTCTAAGAAAAAATATTTTTCTTCTTCAAAGTTTCTAAAATTATTCTATGAATTTAAAATAACAATATTTGAAGACAATTTTCATTTAGAAATATATTCTTTCCAATCATCGTTATTTCAAAGTTAACCAATAATTTTAGAAACTTTAAACATTAAAAATAATTGTTTTCTTGATAAAAATATTTCATTATTATATTTGTTTAAATTCGGAAATTTTCTAGTTCGGATATTTTATAATTTGGCAATTTTCTGTCGGGAAGTTTTAAATTCGGTAATAATATAAACTATTGGGAATTATCCATTTCGGTGATATCATAAATTGTGCGGGAATTTTATTAATCAGAAATTTTATTACATATTCGAAAATTTTATTATTCGGGAATTTCCTAATTCGGGAATTTAAAAGAGTCGGGAATTTTATTTTCCGGGATTTTCCAGTCCTTCAAATTTTTTTTTCAAATATTGTTATTTTTAATTCAAATACCTAGATCCGCCACTGAATGTTCCAACTTCAAATATAACTGGATTCCTACTTTTTGGTTTTGTTCCTAACCCAGGGCCGTAGCGTGAGTTGAATTTAAGGTAGGGCAGCGGTGCTTACAGGTAGGGCAGACGTAAAAATTTTATTTGATCTGATCTGGTCAATTGTATTTTTTAAGATTGGGTATCGGTATTTTAACTTAGGGCATTGCCCCCCAATGCCACCCCCTAGCTACGGTCATGTCCTAACCTACAATACCGACTGTGGCAGGAAGTATATATAAAGTCTAATTATTTTTAAAATAACAATTCGGTAAGTGAAAAGTTGTTCTAAATCTAGTGTCCTGATTGATAGCTTCTCACGTATACTTTGCCGTTTTTCCATTGCTGCGAAGGTCGTAGCAGACGACAGATTTTATTCCATCGTAAGATAAACTTTCGCCAAATATCATGTAATATTTAACAGCTGAACATTTTACATGCAACAAAATTTAACTTCAGTTTTTTCTGTGGCACCTGGATATTGCTAAATCTTTGCAAAGATATTTTTCAGCGTTTCGGGGAAAATTTCCAACCTCTGATGTCTACAAAATTATAACATTTCAAAACGTTCATCTGAATATCTCAAAAACGTCTAAGAAACATCCCAGAATATCTTATAGATTTCCCAGGACCACAATAATTTCCGCCTTGTAAGAATATCCGATAAATAAATACAGTTGCCATATATTAGATATCCACATTGTATCTTAGGATTCACGACATAAATTGGATATCCTGAAATAACCTAGAGCTATATGAGTATGGGCGATTCTCAGATTTTAATTCAATTTCCTTGTAATTTTCTGTATTGTTCCTAGACTAGACAATTTGTGACCTTCTAAGGTACTTTCAATACATATGGAGGCTTATAATTAATTAATCCATGAAAATAGAAATTTACAGGCACTGACTGGTCGTCTGGAATCTGGGAGATTTCCCGGTGGGCCGCGAGCCTTGAGGGCCGCCGAGGGCATACCTAGGGCCGCACTTAGTACAGGGCCCACCAGGACCATGGCCTCAGGGCCCTCACCAGAGTGCGGAAACAATTGAAAATTTTCTATGCACACGGCTCCTACCTCGATGACCTTTTTTTTCCACTCCGGAAAAGGGCCGCTTAGGTACAAAATTCCAGGGCCGCTTTGATGTCCCAGTCGGTCCCTGGAAATTTACATACATAGTCTTTCTAATTATGAATCTGTGAAATCTCATTAATTACTAGTGAAATTTTTCTAATTTAATTATAGAAAAGTTAAAAACTGAGGATTAGTAGAAATCAGTAAAAAAAATTTCATTTATTTAGGGCTGTATTATACTAATTCAAAAATGTTTGTAAAAATGGTAAATGTGATATATAGAAATGTTTAACAACGGAACGCGAAAGTCGATCATTTTCAAATTTACAAGATATTGCTTCATAACGGAAAGAAAAAAATTATGTGCACATGATCTATTTCACCTTTCTTTGTTTACGTTACTAATATTCTTTTGAATGTATGTATTCATAGAAGCACTACGCAATTTGATAAAATTCAATGTCACACCTAATCACACACCTTAAGTCGTTCACTTCGAAACCAACATTTTATATCGAAAACAGTGGACAGACAATTTTAATAAATTATTGGTGACCGAAATCTCTGAACAAGTATCTAACATTTTTATTATTTGACTGTAGTAAAATAAATTTGCGACTGTGGGCACTTTAATATTAAAAGTCAATAATAAAACACGTCAGGAAATTAGGTAAAAATATAATAATCACTTTATTTAAGGAACTAATAAAACTTTCGGAGTACAGTTCGGGCTTGCAGATTACGCGTTTATGCTTTTCGGGTAGCGATCGGTGATCTTCTGACGCATTTTTGGCACGCAGGCCCTGATGAGAGACCTGCGGGGTCCTTCCCTCTCTACCCCAGTTCCATCCCTCTAGTCCTGCTACGTTACCGTAATACACAATATCTTAAACTAAAGTCTAAACTATAGCCATTTGGGTGAAAGCTAGTTTGGTTTTCTTGGGTCCTTCTTACACTTTGAAATTGGCCTGAGTAAACTCGACTCCTGACCATAAACTTCATCCCCAAGGAAACCAAACCCGCACGTACACCCCATTTCGGTTTATCATGAGAAGCTCTCTTCTCGACTATTTAGTAATATTTGTGGAAAGTATTACTACCCGACATTGTTGAACATTTCATAAGTAAATTTTTTACTGATTCAGATTCCGAGAGATATACTTATAGGCATACACTTTTTGTAATAAAGTATTTAAGGCAGGGTTCTACTTTCTCCGCGGGGGAAAAATGCGATTTCTTGGAATTTCTTTTTAAAACACGAAGAAAGATATTGATGTAGGGTTTGTTGTGCCTAATAATTATACTCTTAAATTATATTAAAAAATTTTCTTGAGTTTATTTCACGCGCTCTATATATATTTAAATGGCACTTGCCTCAGAACCACGTTTTTACCGCTTGCTGAAAAAATCTCCGAAAGTACCGAATCGATCGAGGAATCGATTGGTCTGAAATGTATACCACATATTCTATACATATACATCAACCGGTGGTAGCAGATTTTTTCATTTACATGCAAAGAAAACAAAAAGGCGGCAATTGGAAAGAAATAAAAAATCTCATTTTCTTGTTGATGTATAGACATCAATCGGTGGTAGCATATTTATATTAAAAAAATTATTTTTACTATTATTTTTTTGCAAAAAAAAGCAAAAAAATTTGATTTTTGATTTTTTTTCAAATTGTCGCCATTTTGTTTTCTTTGCATGCAAACGAAAATATCTGCTACCACCGGTTGATGTATATGTATAGAATATGTGGTATAAATTTCAGACCAATCAATTCGGTAGTTTCGGAGATTTTTTCAGCAAGCGGTAAAAACGTCGTTTTGAGGCAAGTGCCACTTAAATATACAGGGTGACCCATCTTAATCTATAATTCCAAATATCTTTTAATTTAAACTACCCCATGTACGTGAAAAACGGTTCATACAAAAGTTGACCAGGACATAGGGAGCTATTCAACTGTACCATTTATTGTGACCTTGAGGTCAATTTTCAAGGTAATTTCAGGTTCGAAACGATTTCTTTAGATGGTAACCCCTATTTTTGACTGCAGATTTGAATAGAGCGGAAAATTTCACGTTGAAAATGTACTATAGAGATCCTGTTTCTGTGACCTTGGAGAAGTCAAAAATGAAGGTCAAATGTCTAAAAAATGATCAGATGCAATTTTTCTGGTCAAGGTGGTTCACACTTTTACATTTGAGCGACTTTTCTAATGCATCTTAAACGTTTTCTTTACCCAGAAAAGCACGTAAATTTAGAAAAAGAGCATATCTTAACCTTTTTTTGGACATTTGACCCTGATTTTCGACCTATCCAAGGTCACAAAAACACGATTTCTATAGTTCATTTTTGACGTGAAATTTTCCGCTCGATTCAAATCTGCAGACAAAAATTGAGGTTCTCATTTTAAAAAATTGTGCCGACCTTGAAATGACCTTGAAAATTGACCTAAAGGTCAAAATAAATGGTACAGTTGAATGGCCCCCTATGTGCTGGTCAACTTTGGTATGAACCGCTTTTTGCGTAGATGGGGTAGTTTGAAAGATATTTGGAATTATAGATTAAGATGGGCCACGCTGTATATAGAGCGCATAAAATGATTTAAAGAAAATTATTTAGTGTAATTTAAGAGTATATTTATTAGGCACAACAAACCCTACATCAATATATTTCTTCATGCACCTACAAATTTTTGTCTTAATTACTTTTTCATAGAACCCGTAGTTTTTGTTTTATTCCTAAAAAAACAACATTGAAAATAAAAAATTAAATATTCGGACAAACGACACAAGCTATGCAAGAAAAATTAATAGACAAAAAGTGCTCTTCCAAAAAAGAGTAAAAAATTATTGCAATTTGTCATCAATAATTTCTTGATAGGACGCATAGTTTTTGTTTAAATCGTAAAACATAAACTTTCAAAATAAAAAATTACATTTTTTAAAAAACGATAAAAGGTACGGAAAAAACATGAATAATTTAAAAATCAACTTTTTAGGAGAAGGACACAAAAGCTGCAATGACATTTTATTTAATAACATTTTTCGCCTGAATTATATCTACAAATTTGCTCAGAACCACCTAAGGGGCCGCTCAAAAAATACGTAACGCTTCCTCCTGCAAAATTTGCCCCCCCCCCCCCCGCTTCCTCCTTTATGTAGCGCTGTTTCTATAGTAAGTGTATGTAACTTTAAGATTAGCGTAACGCTCCAGGTGACCCCCCACCCTCTAATGGCGTTACGTATTTTCAGTTTTAATTGTAAAAAATAACATTGAAATTAAACAAATCAAATTTATAGATAAACGACACATGTTGCAATAAAGGGTTTCATAATAATTTGCAAATATTAAAGTAATCATTAATAATTAAATTTGTACTTTATTTTGTAATATCTGAATAAGCGGCCCCAAACCGATAAACAGAAATAAATATAATATACATTTGATGTAATATAGTTGAACATAAAGTAGAAAAGTTCGCATTTTCGACAAAATCGAGTGTCAAGCACGAGATAAATGATGAGAATGTGTTCGTTAATGACGAAGGGGCTTTAACAAAAGAGGATTCACAATAAGGAAATTACAGCTATCGATGCGTTGACCTTTAATTTTAGAAGGACTGCGCACAAATGTAAAGGAATTATTAAGACCGAATGCGCAGTGCGAGGAAAATACATTGGCGAGCGCGAAGCGCCAGAACCAACAGTAGGTACCGCTAGACGCGCTGCGCGCGATGAGAATGTGCCCACCCAGTGGGCAAATTTTTTGAATTTTTTTGGCTAAATTAGTATCTTTGTAAGTAGGTCATTGATTAAATTCACGGTGCGTTTCTTTCTTTTTCCCTCTATCGTTCTCTCCACCGAAGTCAGATACCCACCGCTGTTTGTGTTTGGGCGGCTTTGCACAAGGTCCCAGTAGTAATTCTGGAACTCATAAATCACATAAGATCATTCAGATTAGTGAACTGAGTAGGTTTTATTTCCAAAATTGTGATAATATAAAATCACTAGAAAAACGTTTTGAATTCCAGATGAAAAAACACTTCCAAATGTTTTCAACTTAAATTAATTCTAAAAGTATGCAAGCGCCGTAAAACGAGACCGTACGACTCAAACTGTAAGGAAATGATTCCTTATATCCAAAATTTTATTTCCCACCCAAAAAGGAATTAATATTTGGAAATTGTCAAATTGAAGGCAAACTTGAAGTCCCTGCAATAGAAAATCAAATTAGAAACAATTGCTAAATTTAGTTTTAATTTAACAAATACATATTATTATCCTCTACAAAATGGTCAATCCCTTTATTTCATTTTTGTTGCCATTTACTTGAATTTAATATAAGAACCAGGCCCCCAAGATGGCTAATATTTCACCAAGACAAAGTTTTTGATAGGTAGTTCAAAGCCCTGTTGCAGAAGCGCTACATTCGCTACATACACAAATGAACTTTGTGTTACCAATGTGACATACACTATCTCATTATTTAAAAATTTTGACAACTCGTGGAGGTTGAATTTTTATCATGAAAAATAATTGAAGTTAATTATTTTATCGATAGTGTAGAGTGTTGGATGTTAATTTTGTAAAGGTAAGTACATAAGAAGATTTTACATACATCACATTACGCTATACATTAATGTAACCCCATTTTAATATTTTTTCTTTAATGATTAATCGAATTTACGATTGAAACAACCTTGTAGAAAATACAGAATTTAATGTGGACTCATTTTTTAAATTTTCCAGAAATTTTAATTATGTATGAGGAAAAATGAACGAAAAATGTTCAGTTTTTTGTGCAAATGTACCTTAGGATCATCGTTTTTATTTCCATCTCTTCCTTGTGACAAAGACCATTGTCTACAATGGATCCCAGCTTGCGAAAATCCATCTCTACTTCAAATTTCAATTAATATGATATCAAGCTTTTAATTCAATTTAATTTAAAAATCACATCAAGACATTCAAGAAGTCAAAATTTGAAAATAAAAGGATTAAAAATAATACAATGCTAATTAAAACATGTATTTTTCAACGTTTGCATATAAAATCACAATCATTAATAAAAATTATTTTTTCCTTAAGGCCATGTGTCGAGTGGGCCATGTGACCGGATTCCTACCTTACCGACACTTTTTTTATTTGTAAAATTATGTTCACACGAATAGCCACATCGAGTTGAAAATTTGGGATAATAAATAAGAAACACTAAGAAATGCGGCTCTGGTCCTAAATTTTTATAATTATGAAAAAAGTTTTTTTTGTAAATAATTTTTTTTGCTTTTCTCATAATTTTTAAAATTTAGGACCAGAGCCGCATTTCTTAGTGCTTCTTTTTTATTGTCCCAAATTTTCAACTCGATGTGGCTATTCGTGTGAACATAAGTTTACAAATAAAAAAAAGTGTCGGTAAAGTAGGAATCTGGTCACGTGACCCACTCGTCGCATGGCCTTAATAGGCTATTCGTTGCAAACATAATTTTCAATCAGAATTTCTATTCACGAAAATTTGCAAAATTCCGCACTTCTTGGAAGTAAAGTTATCTAAGAATATGTTAAACAAATTATACTTATTAAGTAACTGACATAAGTGCAATAGGATTTTCTCCACTCTAATTATTACAATTCATTAACATTCTTTTTTTATCGCAGTAAAAAAATATTCTGTTGTGAATATTCTGTTGTGAAGTGAAAGTATTTTGTTGGCAATTCAAGTCTCTATGAGCGCTTTGTAATTTCTTTATTTTTAAAGAATTCGATTTCTCGTTTGCCTAACTCCCTTGATTTTTACGCCAAGGTTATCAGGTCAACGCCGGTCTTGGCTCATTCACCTCAACGGGACTCTGAGTGGGCTCCCGCTCGCGCTCTCAAGTTTGGGAATGGGAGTTTCCTCGGCTTCTTCAGTCTGAGTCCCGGTTTGGCTTGTGTTCTTTTCAGGGTTGATTGCAGCTCCTTCTTTCGTTTGCACACCTGTGCTGGCAATCACGCCCCGCCCTGCCTTTTTTCGCTCTTCTTGTACTCTCTCGGAGATTTTTCTGCCCATTTCACCTTCGACGGTGCCAAAGTTATAATAAAAGTCCAAGGCACATCCCTGGAGATTTATTAGGACAGTTTCGACCTCACAAATCCCATCCCGGATTAGGAGGAACATGTTCCCCCCCCGTTCCACAGAATTCATCCATATTGATGATGATCTCCTTCATCTTTTCCAACATTTCTTTGTGTTCCTGCACTCTCCGTGGAATTGGTTTCTGCGACTCCTTAGAAAAGACGTACTTGACCCCTTCCAAGGATCTTCCTCCTCCACGACAACAAAATCTCCTCCCAACTCCTCACATATGCTCCGGTTTGAAGATTGTTTTGTTTTATCCATAGTAGCAGTCGTGTTTTTTTTTTTTTTTTTTTTTTTTTTGTGTGGTGGAGGTGAGAATGCATTTACGCACAGAGTGTGGGACTCGACCTTAACACGGTTATACCCACTAAACTCACCTCCCCTCCTTACCAGCCCACGTTCCCGGAATCCGCTTTCGCATTACTTCAGGAACATGGGTTATAGGCATACTACGCCGTGCTCCGGCGTCCTGCTGTGTTGCCAACCTGGACTTCTTCCCTCCTCCTTTCCACCCAACCAAGATGCACGCATCGTCCTCAGTGGTGTGGTGGTACCACAACCCGGGCTCGTCGGCCTTCGGCATCCTGGTTTGGTGTAATCAGATATTTGCGCCGTTCGTCGGGCTTCTTCGAAGAGGCGGCCTCCCTGAACGAAGCGCACCGCATTGTCCCCGGCAGATGGTCCCGGCCCTCATTGCCGCACCTCCAGCAGGCCTGGGTCCGGTCTGGACCCTGGCATTCCGCCGCCATATGGCCGAAGCTCAGGGAGCGGAAACACCTTACAGACTCCGTCTTCTTCCGCATACGACAGGACACCCACCCCACTTTGAGGCGTCCCGTGCGGAGGAGTCTTGCCACCAGATCCTCTTTCATTTCGACAAAGGCCCTCAGATTACCTCTGAAGGCCTTCTTCGTAATGTTCACCTTCAACTCTCCAGCTGCTGCCTTTCCGAAATGTTTCCGGACCGCAGCCTTCACATCTTCCTCGTCCGTGATCAAGTCGAGGTCCAGGACCTCGACTTCGATGCGGGGAACGAGCTCACGCACGTTTCCCCTATTAGACACCGCATCCTTGATGGCGGCGGATAGCTTTAATGCGCCCCACCTCCACAAGAACCTCTCCCCTTCGGGTCTGCCTGACACCCCTGATTTTCACACCAAGGGTGTCCGGCTTCACCTTTTGTT
The DNA here is from genome assembly GCA_932178445.1 of Andricus quercusramuli. NCBI lineage: Eukaryota > Metazoa > Arthropoda > Insecta > Hymenoptera > Cynipidae > Andricus > Andricus quercusramuli. The sequence goes on from CAKNXH010062775.1 coordinate 63,908, forward strand.
CGAGGTTCCTGAGGACCTCCGCATAGCTTAAACCCTCGGCTGGTCTTATCAAGACCGCCTCGGGTCGGGCTCTCCTCTGTAGCTCCTTCTTCTTCATGGGTGCGGGTGCAGTTGTTGTCGCCCCTACCTCGTTTTTCTTCGGCATTGAGGACGCTGCTACCGTACCACCGGCTTCTTCCTTATTGGTTTAGAGGACCCTGCCTCAATAGGACTCAGTGTGGGCTCCCTCACTCGCTTCCCAAGATAGGTGGAGGCAGTTTCCACGGCTTTGTCAGTCTGAGTCCCCATTTGACTCGTGTCCTTCTTCTTCTGGCTTGCCTTCCTTTTTTCTTCCATCCTCCCCTTTTCGCCTGGGGCTCATCCAACATCTACTGGCACAAAAGAGAACCTGTACTGGGCTACAAATATGGCACCAGACAGTTCCACCGCCAGTTCTCTTGCTGCCCGAAGTCTATGCCTGATTGGCATGAACAAATTTCTTTTCGTGTCCGAAAATTCCTGCATCTCCTGCAATACGTGCTACATCTTTTTGATGAGCTTTTCAGCGTCTGATAACCGTTTATCCACCTCCAAGATATTCTGCTTGGCACTCGTCTTTTGACTTGAGTCAAACTCCTTGATCATGTCCAACGGACGTCCCAAATCCTCACACACACTCCGGTGTGAATTTTGTTTGTTCGTCTGCATCCTGTTTCCCACGAGTAGCTAGGGAAATAAAAGTCTACTCCCGCAGAGCCCCGCCTGCGAGGGTAAGGTCTGCCTACTCTAGAAGGCGACCTGGTATCCTAGAGATACCGTTTGCGACACCACTCCCCTGGAGCCTGCAATCTTCGGCGCGGTGGATTAACGCCTTGACTTGGAGGTTTTTCCTTCGCGACCATCCCTGGACCTTTGCCTGCGACTGCTTATTGAGTAGTGTAACCGTATTGAGCAGAAACCCTCGGTACAGGGCCACAAAAAGAAGTGGTCATGGTTTTTCCTCGATGTGTCCTTCACCCAGTCTGTTTGGTCCGCGGGGCCTATTTTATTTCAGCCCTACCCTCTGTTTCCAGCGAACATTCCCCTATCCACCACCCGGGAACGCGCCACGTATGGGATACAGACTCCCACAGTAGTAGTTGTTTTTATTAGAGAGGAGGTGAGAATGCATTTACGCACTGAGTGTGAGACTGAACCTAAAAAACGGTAACCCACTAAAATCACCTTCTCTTCCTGCCAATCCATGTCCTCGGAACCGCTTTTGCATTACTTCAAGAGCAAAAGGGTAAGGCCAAAAAACCGTGCATCGGCTTTCAACTTTAGGCGCCAACTTGGCATTCTTCCAACCCTCATCCAACCAGAATGGACGCATCGTCCTCAGTAGTCTGGTGGTACCCCACAAAGGGCTCGTCGGTCTTCGGCATCATGGTTGAGTATATTTGGCTAGGCAGCGCGTCCCTGTGGATTCCTCGTCTAGGTTGCCTCCCGGAACGCCCTACACCTCGTTGTCCCAGGCTGATGGGCTGTCCGCGTCTTTTCTTGATTTGTGGCGCAGAGATAGCGCTGCATTATGTCATGTTTAGCCTCCGCCCTTTGACAGGGGTCAACTTCCTCCACAACGTCCAATTCACCTCCAAACTCCTCATACACGCTTCGATTTAAGTTTTCTTGGTTCTTCATCTTGTTCCCACGAGTAGCTATCGAAATATGAGTCCACCCCGCAGAGTCCCACATGCGGGGTAAGGTAATAATAATTAATACTATATTAATTGATTTTATTAATGCCATTAATATTATTATTAATAATAATAATAATATCACCCTTTACCGAAGGTGTTCTCGCGTTGCTTTCGCGGTAGGGCTTGAGCTTTCCTCTCATGGATTTGACGGCTATGCTGGCTGTAGCATTGTTACTGAGAGGGTTTTCCATCCCACACAGGCAGATAATGAAGAGGAAACGGACTAAGAGGAACACCAAAAACCCATTTAACATGGAGAAGTTCTTAAATCTATATAGACGGCGGTTGCTTCCCGAGGATCGTCGGGGCTCTGCTCGTGCCACCGCTGGGGGTGGCAGAGCATGCTTAGAGCATGGTACCATGTTATGTTATTCGTCATGTTAGGCGTTAATCCACCGTGCCGAAGACTGCAGGCTCCAGGGGAGTGGTGTCGCAAACGGTATCTCTAGGATACCAGGTCGCCTTCTAGAGTAGGCATACCTTACCCTCGCATGCGGGGCTCTGCCGGAGTGGACTTTTATTTCCCTAGCTACTCGTGTGAATCAGGATGCAGACGAACAACATGTTATATTAACATGGTAATAACAGAGCATGGTAGTGGTGAGCTATGTGATGGACATGTAGATCTCACCGGAATACCCGAAAGGGCTACCGTCCAGCGAGAACATCGGCAAAGAGCGGTAAGCAGCAGGACATCAGTTGCGCCTGTGGAGGATGTCTCGGCTGGGATCCCCCAGCCGACCACTTCCGCAACAATGCCGCGGCAGCGCATCAACTTTCACACCCATCATGATGAGTACTTGATGCACTGCTAATTTGAACACGAGACGAGAGCGACCACAACTTCTCTCGACGGGATGGTCTTTCGCCAAAATTTTGTAGCGAATTTCCCGGAAATGAGAACAGTAACACAAGACGACCTGGAACAGCGAAGGCGTCAGATTATAGATGAGAACCTCCTCCCTAGAAAAACCGTCAACCGAATAAGATCACAGAATGAGAATGCATTTCACCAGCAACTCCAGGGTGCGCAGGCCAAAAAGTCACTTTCAGGCAACAGAACGTGGCGGACCCGTCAGAAGCGAACAACTTCAAGGCGAGATTAGTAAAATTAGAGCAAAACTGGGACGGTTGTACCAATTTCGAAAGGGTAATCGGTCTCGGAGACTGACTCGCCATGTGGAGGAGATCCTCCGCCCACATAACATCAGTTCAAGAACATCTACGAACCCGGATGATGTGATTAACTATCTCAAGCAGAGGCTCTTGGTCCTGCCAACGCGACTGCGATAATTCAAGAGAGCGATAGTGAGAAGGAATGAAAATATGACATTTGTAGCAGACAAAAAAAGTTTCTATCGCGGACTTGCAGATGGCAAAAACAACACTCCAAATTATTGTGAACCACCCAGGACCGAGGAAATGGTCAGATACTGATCGAGCATCTGGGGTACTCATAGGTAAAATCAACTAGACACGACGTGGCTCTGCCTAGAAAAGGACAGAGTTGCACGGTTGCCTAGCATGAATAGTCTGTCCATCTTAGCCTCCGATGTGACTCGTGTCCTAAAGAGGGCTAAGAACTGGAAAGCGCTGGGTGTTGATGGTGTGCACATTCAGAGATAAAAATTAAATTTTCAAGAAAATTTTTGACACGGGGAAAAATTAGCATTGAATAAAGAAAATATCGGTACGGATGCGGACGATACATATATTATATATTTTTTGATTCAATAGTTATTATTTATCCGTGTGAATGATTGTGGATGTTTAACATGGCTAACAAGAAACCTGGGTAGGTGTCCGCCTCCGATTTTCTTCGTACTCACATAAGTTGTAGTACTGGAAAAACTAAGCACACGTGTTTTTTCTCATCAGCCCAATTCGGGTCATTGAAGGAGAAACCCATCCCCGAAAATTGGTGTACTAAATACTCATTCAATTATTTCAAATATAATAGCGGTATAAAGCACAATGAAACCAACTGAAAAAATTTCCTCACAATGAGAGACGAAGAATGTGATTTCCTCAAAATTTTCGAATAAATTTTAGGGGTTGAACGACCCCGAAAGTATTTTTGATTGCGCAAAAAATGGTCAAACAGGCGTAAGCTCAGGCCAAAAAAATTCAAAAAAGTATATGTTGCTCATGATCATTAAATAAAGAACGCATTCAGAACGCAATCATAAAAATGGCGTGTTTTCATGTCTCCATAGTCAAACGCAAAACTACGCGTTTTGAGCAATGCCTGGGAGTGCGTTGGATGAGTCACAAACTCAGGTTCAGTAAGCATGGCATAACGTAGAGTCCAAAAAAGAGATTTTTTTGTGCGTCCTACGTGTATTTTCGTAACGCTAGAGAGAGACCGTGATAGACAAAGATAGAAAGAGAATTCAAAATGTGATTTCCCTTCTTTCCATGAAGAAAATGAAATCACGCCATTTATGATTTTGTTCTGGAAAGTATCGCTTTTCTTGGCTATCACGTTTTTGTCAGCTGGTGCCGAAAATTCGATAACGAACATGGTTCGTTTCTCGAAGTCAAGGAGAACTATGTCAGGCCTCGAGTGCACAACAGAAACAATTGTCGAGAATATGAAGTTCCAGTATATGCGGCACTTCTCATTTTCGACAAGTGACTCTATTTCTCTAGGAGCGTTTAGCGGAGAGGTATTTGGGCTAATGCTGTAAGAGTGACAGAGATGGCAATAAAGCACTCGTAGTGCGGCATTGTGACTTTGGATGTAGGTCGTTCCCGCATGAGTAGGCCAACTAGATAGTATGTTTCCTAGATGCTCGGGGTGCGCATGACACGCTCTGCAGCGGTCATCGGAAATGTCTTGGCTCAAAATGTAGCGAGGGTATGCTAGAGTGGGAATGACACCGTCTCCACATGCAAAAATGAAGCCCTCTGTGCCCGACTTAAATCCGGGTCATCTAAGGAAAGCAAACGTTCGATCATAGGACATCGACTGATCTTACAAATTTCTGCGGAAGATGCCGTGCATTCTCTCGTCGAGAAGCTCTTCCTGGAAGATTTTTTTCCTGTGCTCTCTTAATCCGGGCCTTCAGGAGTGAGCATTCAAGATGGATAAGATTTGATGCATTTTGTTCGCCCCTGATATTTAAGTCAAAGTCGAGTGTTTCAGCCGTCTCCTACGCTGCTTTGTACAGAAGCGCCCCTTTGCACACTTCTTCGTGTTTCCAGACCATTTTAAGAAGAGGGTCTTGTGCATTTGCGACTTTATGTGCTGTACCCAGAATAATCCTGTTGTGAAGACATTCACGATTCAATATTCCACGACCACCTTGACGACGAGGGATATTAAGCCGTGGAACTGGAGACTTAAGGTGCATGCTTTCGTTCATGTGCATGACCTTTCGGGACCCGATATCGAGGGATCTGAGCTCATTCTTCATCCATGAAACTACTCTCAATGAAGAGAGTACTACTGGGACGGCAAGCATGTTCGTTGCAGATATTTGTTCCTCTCCGACAGTTCGGAAGTCCATATCCATCAGATAAGACGTTAGTATCTGCATCGGAGAGTATCCCTTATAGATGACACGTCATGAATGCGGCTCTGTTGCACGCCCAGGTATGTATAGGTCTCTCCAGCGCAAATTTTTCGTCCAGCGCTTCGGTCAACGAGCTTAGGATCTTCGGATATGCCACTAAGTTTTCCTCTCATTAGATTAACCTTGGCGCATTTCTCTAGCCCGAACACATTCGAATCTCATGAGTGTACTTTTTAACAACTTTGAGATCTAGATGTAGTTTCTCTTTATTTCCAGCCTAGGCCTTATGTTCATCCATGTAAAATACGTAAGTGACCGTGACGTGAGCTTACGGTTTCCTGGTTTGCCGCAGAGGTACCCTTCGGAATGGCGAAGTGCGAGAAATAGTGACAATAATGTGAGGCAAAAGAGGAGAGGGCTCATCGTGTCGCCCTGGAACATACTTCTCTAAAAGGTGATACCGTTAGTGATCACACCATGTTTCCCAGGTGAGATAGTAAATCCAGACCATCGATAGAAATTGCTGATAGGATGCTGCGTCTTTTCAGACACATCTATCGATGAGCAGGTTCTTCCGACATCCTGCTACGCCTTTCTTCGATCCGCGTTGTTCATACATCTCTCGCCACACAGGTCCAATTGTCCGAACAATCCTACAATTCAGGATAGCTACGAAGATCTCATATAGTGTGTGCAGATAAGTTATTGGCCTGTAATTCATAGGGTCAGCTAAGTTGATTTTCTTGCGCCCGTCAGAAGAATCAACATAGCTTGTAAATCAAAGCTATGTAAATCAGAAAGGAATAGGTATAGCTCAAAAATCTATTAGATTCAAAAAATTAATGAAGTTGAACAGATGCATTAAATGATATAAAATTCATGAAAATGTGACACGATTATTATTACTAAAAGAAAGAGCAGAAACGATTATTAAAAACTTGGTGAGATGTAACTTTCAGTAACAGAATGTTCCGTCAAACAATTAATGTTTTTATCTTACAATTCCTCAAAAATAATTTTTTTAACTTACGCAAGGAATGTTCGCTTTTCGATACATGCGTTGCGTGCGGGAAGTGACCATTTCCAAAACCGCAGTAAAATGCAGTTATAAACAGACTTTCTGTAGCTGCTGCGCTTGCGCTCTTTAAGCCAGATTAATTTTGCTTGCTGTCGCGCTTGCTCATTTCGATTCAGAATTTTAGAACTATTTGGATTCTTCACAAAAAGCTTTGATTGCCCTAAATTTCTGGAAATTTTTGGTAATTTACAAATTCACTTAACGCTCTGAAAAGAAAGTATTTTTGCATGTTTTGTAATAAAATATAGAAGTAGTTCTTTTGAATCATAATAATTAAACACCATACTTATGACATTCAATATTTCACTTTTGATTTCAATGTTTCAATTTTTTTCACTTTTTCATTCTTAAATTTACGAAATTTTATGTATCTATTCCTTTGATATTAATTTTATTAAAGGAATCTTCACGCGGTTCTTCAACTGATAAGTTCGTAAATTGGTAAGACAGAAATATATGAAAGTTTAGAATTATGCTACATTAATTCTAAAGGGAAGGAAAAAAATATTAAATGAAAATAAAGAGAAATAATTAATAATCACTTTTTATAATAAAACTGAAAATATAACAGGTTGAAATATTTTTTCATAATTTATATTATACTAGTAATTATAAAATATGCATACATCACATTGGTAGTCATTCATAAACTACCTCATTTCTTATACTTTCATTATGTATATCTAGGTTCATCTACTCTTCAAAAATGAAACGTTGCATATAGAAGCTATTTAAAATATGAATAGAAAATGTACATATATTGTTTCATTCATTTAATTTTTGTTAGACAACTATTGCAAAAATAGCAGCAGTGATCAACCGGTCTGCTGAATTACTAAGAAATACAATTTTTTCATAAAAAGTGCAAAATCATGAGAAACAATCAATAACTCCAAATTTCATGAAAATATTCCTAGAACCTAATCCACGAATCTGAATAACTTATGCTGAAATTTTTTTATCATTCGTTTCAATAGAGTAGGCTCCAAGTCTATCGAAATACACAAAAATCAAATTTCGCCAATAAAAAGGGCAAAATCTTGAAAAATAATAGATGAATCAAAATATTAAAAGTGCAAGATCTTGAAAAATAATAATCAATGAATCAAAGTTTAATGAAGAACTGCACTTCAGTTTCATGTAGATGACTGTTGTGATTTGGAAACTCATGCTTGAATAGTGTAGGCTCTATGACTATGTAATGCGAGCGGCATGCGATAACTGAAATCATACATTTTGTTTGTTTTCTGAATCTGCTAAGTGCAGTTTAAAAAATATCTATAATATAGGTAGGGAATTTATTTTAATGGAAATAGAATCATGTATCTTAAACTTGTTTGTTCTATTAATTTCTTAATGTAGATTGATGCTATGCCAAATTGATTGAATTCCTACAAATAATTTTATGTTTAGTAAATTAGGTTATTTAAAATATTTCAAACTTTTTTTCCTAAGTTTATTTAGACGGTTCTGGTTTAGGGAAAATAAATGCGTTTAACTGAAGCAGAGTGAAAAATGAGACGAAATTCGAGCAAACGAACCGAATCTCAATTAGCCTTTTTACATTTGTAAAAAAGGCTAGTCGAGATATTAGATATTATATATTATATATTATAGAAGTATCAAGATATTAGGTGACTTGATTTCTTATGATTTCGCATTTTATTCAATCAACTTTTTCTTTCCATAACCATAATCACAGTTAAAGTATTACTTTCTCAACATTTTCGACAAAATCTTCGTATGGCTGGACTGGGGGCCCCTCCTATTTTCAACGAAGTTTTACGATTATTATTTTTAATTTCATAAAGAAATTGTCGAGGATTGATTAGTGGAATATTAAGCATGTCTTCTTTGCGTACTATGACCGGTTTGTGATGTCTATCATATACTAGATAAAGTGCATTATTGTTTATTAATCCAATGATGTAGCCATCACTCGTTGCTAGCTCATTATGTTGTGTTATAGGTCGAAGAACACGATTTTCATCTCCGTAATAATGAATATCGTACTGAGCAGGATCCACACGAGAACTCAATCTTGACCGATAGAAGGAATATTTAGCTGATTCTATAAGATGAAAAAGAAATGTATGAAACCTAATACTCAAGAATGAATTTAAATGACTTAATATAGGAAAATAATTACAATATACATTTGGCTATTGCATACATAAATATCTTATAAAGATGCAGTAAAGCTAAGTCGTATGTTAAGATCAAGTAAGGTCTTGTTTTAAAATTTATGAATTACAGTTGTAACCAGGTCAAAAAATAAATAATAATAATAATAATAACGAAATTTTTTCAACATTTTTGGCCAACGTAACTGATCTGAATTAAACTTCGTAAATGTAGAGTACATGTCAAGACTAATCTAAACCCAAAATTCCAAGTTAAAATATTCATTATTTTATGAAATTCAGCAATTTACTAAAAAAATGCGAATGACTGTAAATAAAATGAGTTAAAGGAGCATCATTGCGATATTTTTTTAAATTAAATGTTATATTAATAATTCAGTCTAACTTTCCAGCGGCCAATCGAAATCGATCGGCTTAACGACAGATATACTCCAGAGCGTGTCCGCTTTGGAATACAAATATAAAAATTCGAGGGCAACTAATAGAATTGATAAATATTTACAAAAATATCGAGCGTGGTGGGAAAGTTTTAAGAAGTCTGACAACGTTTGTCGATATCAATGTTTTGAGATGCCCTGAAATTTTATTCTTGGATTTAAAATCGGACTCGCTCTAGAGAATTCTAGCCTTCAAAGACTTTGCCTTCGATTGGCCACTTGGAATTTATACTTCATTACTTAAATAACCTTGTTCGCTCTGACAATACCATAATGATGCTTTTAATTCATTCTATTTATCTCGTTTCACATTTTTGATTTTATTCCGATTTCATTAGGTATCATGGAAAAAATGTCACCAGATTCGGTAACATGAAAATCATACGATGCATATTTTGCAAAAAATTTTCAACATACGAACAAATAAAATACTGGTAGTTTTCTTAGCGCTTGTACAGGAATAAAATATGAGACATTTTATTTTTTTTTAACGTTTTAAAGTGACTTTTTTCGAGTTTTATTCTATATGATAAGTATTGCTTATTGAAAACCCAATTTCGGCGACAGACTTTCAAACATAACTTGGCACTTTTAGGACTAAAATTTATTTAGATTTTAGATTCCGCAAGTTAATACCAAATCGTTCGCACAATTCGTTTTGCTATATTTTTATGTCTTATTTACGAAGAAAAAGCAACTAAAATTTTAAAACTTTGCTAAAAACTACTTCAATGTATGTATAACTTATCCTAGCACTATTTAAAAGAATCTATCAAGTCATGGAAGTAGGTAAAACGGCCAGAATTTGAATTTCACGGGACAAAAGGAGCTCTTTTCTGTACATTTTTGTATCGCTGAGTCCGATCTGGAAGCGAAACCTTTATAGTGGTCATTTGCAAAATACGTGATACGTTTTGGGGTTGGGAGAGGGGGGGGGGGGAGTCTTTCGAAGTATCATTCTTTATGTTAAGAACAATAGTTAATGTTTCACGCAAGGAGTGAGGGACGAGTGTCAGAAGTTCCTGAAAAATGTGTGACGTATTTTGTGAATAGACCCTTATCACTACAATTTTTTTTAGAAAATTCTGTTTGTGACAATTTATTTGAAACAACGTAGGGCGTGACATTTTAGAGACTCATATTAGGACTTAAATTGAAGGCTAAACCTTTCACTGAAGCTAATTATTTTTAGAAAATAGGTTCCTTACACCTTTTATTTCACAGATAGGGAATAATGTTTCAATATAATTATCATAATATAAAAGGCTCAATCTTTAATTTGAGCTCTATCTAAAGTCTGTAATAACGTCAGTTTTTCAACCTACGTTGTGTGAAAGTAATTCAGCGACTAAACATCTACAACAAACACCTACCATTAACGTTAGTAGAGTTTACAAGTTCTTTTTGTGGTTTTGTTTTATCAACATGGCCAATACTAACATAATAAAACACTAAATTATACATATGATATTATGTAATTATAGTTACCAGTAGTATTAAGAAAAATTGTTAAGATGAAGAAAGAAGTTCCAATGAAGATTCTCATTTTCTTAAATTGAGGAAACTGATTAAGTAATTATTAGGAATTTTTTCACCTGCTTGACTACAAAGAATATTTGAGAAGATGCTTCAGCAGAGTATGTATATGTATATATCTCGGCCGCTATCTCATTCGTCATTCTAAATTATTTTACATACTATAAGATGTATTAGAGAGGCAAAGCTATATGATTTATATAAAATTTATGGCACATAAACAATATACAGAAACTATAATGAGCTTCATTGCGCAACAGAAAGATACATATGGACAATTTTCAAATATATTTCAATTTCAGGTCCATGGAACTTCAGTAGATGTTCCTAGAACATTGTTTATTTTTTAAAGGGCTTAAACCATGTATGGTGGCCTACTTCTTCACCATAATACATATGTACATATGATGTTCATCAAAAATTATAGTTAGGCTTCTCCCAGACCAACACTGCAGGGCGTCTATATGAGCTTGACTGGCGTCCAATTTATAAAAAGGAAAGTTGATTGCAAAAATGAATGTTCAATTGGTTAAACCATGACGAAGGTTTTGGGTAAATATTCAAACGGTAATAAATTCTCGAGCATATTTCTGGTTTAAAAATAAAAAATGATAGACCAAAGAACGGCGACAGAAAGAAATAAAGAGAGAAAATTTGCAGCGTGCCTTCTTTGTTATTTCTATTTCTCTATTCTTTCCTTACTTTTTTATTTAATTATGTGTATAGAGTTTCGTTTATTAAGAAAATCAGTACACATTAAATTAAAAATATAATCACTACAGACATTATAAAAAGCAGAGAATTAGTTGAGCAACAGTCATATGTTTGACACTGAGATTAAGAGTACAAATAGCATGGCGTCAATCAGTGACGTAATTTATTATGTAAATGTTCATTATTCCACATGATATTTCAGATTATAGAGTAGACATCAGGTATAAGTAAAATGGCCCAGTCATAGTCCGTTTAAGCGATTAAAAAAATTTTATATGTATGTTTTTTAACCGTTTAAAATCGTTATATATATATATATATATATTTATTTATTTACTTATGTATATAATTTAAAAGAAAAAGGTTTGAACAACTACCGCACGGTCCCACTGAAAGCAACTGCTATCTAAAAAATGACACTAGCTCCCAGTAGAACCGTGGTAAATCAAAATATGGCCAATTCTCACAACCGTGGGATGGGTGGTTAAAGGGCACGATGAAATCACAACGACAGACCGGCGAAACCCTCGTGTGACTTGAGGAAACGAAGCGACCCAAGGATGACAGCTTTCTGCATCCATCCTGCAAGTGCCTTGGCATATTTTTGGCTCGCGGGTATGGCTTTAAGGTTTCAAACCAATGATAGTTTTGCACCTCCGAGAGCACATATCATAAGGACAATTACTCGTACCGAATATTTTGGGTACAGTCGTTGCAGCTCTCTTTTAAGTTCTTGATACCTCTCCTAGTTTTCTTTCTCCTTTGCCGTGATGTTGTATTAGGACGTAGCCGAGAATTCGATCACGAATATATTTCGTTTCTCGAAGCCTTGGAGAACAATGTCAGGCCTCGAGTGCACAACGGAGACTGTTGCCCGAAAATCGTAGTTCCAGAAAATATGGCACTTTTTGTATCGGACCATTGACTCTATATCCCTTGGAGCGATCGGCAGGGCAGGATCGCGACCAACACCGTAAGAGCGACAAAGGTGATAATGAAGTACTCTTAGGGCCGCATTATTTCTATAGATATACATCGTTCCTGCGTGGGTCGGACACCCCGATAGTATGTGTTCTAAGTTCTCAGCGTGTGCATGACACACTCTTCACCTGTCACTGGGAACTTCTTGACATAAAATGCGTTCACGGTATGCTAAGGGGCCAGTCAATAATTACGTAAGGGCGATTTTGACCATTTATGACTCCCCCCCCCCCGCGCACTTAAGGATACATAAGATTTCTTGACCCTCCCCCCTTTCTAACGTAATATTTAACTTAAAATTTTTCTTAATAGCGTTGAATAGTTACATGTCAGTAGAAAAACTAAAACACGTTGTTATTTGACATAGACAAAAGATTTTTATTTTTTGAAAAAAAAATATTAGTCTTTGAAAGTAGTAAAAGCTACTGCGATCGTTCGAATTAAAATAATAATTGACGTAGTAAAATATTACGTAAGAATGTTTTTAACCCCCCGTCCCCCCGAGGTAAGATCAGGTATAGATTTTCGAAACCCCTTGTACCCCTCAAGACTCTTACGTAATTAATGAATCGCCCCTAAGGTGAAACTGTCACCGCCCTGGCATACGAAAACAAAACCCTCTGTACCTAACTCAGGCCCTGATATAAGGAAAGAAAAAGTTTGATCCTTCGACAAGCACTGTTTTTCTAAACTTCTGTGGAAGATTCCGTGCATTTTCTTGCCAAGTATCTGTTGGTGAAATTCTTCAACCTCTGCTTTCTTCACTCCGGCTTTTAGAAGTGAATCATCTAGATGGAGTAATGCACTTTCCTCACTTCTGATGTGAACATTCAGGCCAACGGTCTTGGCCTGGCCATTTTTAGAAAAGCATCTCTGCCATTCGCATATATGTGAGCTGTACTTAGAACAATTCGGTTATAAAGATACTGGAGATTCAGAAGTCCGCGTCCGCCTTGACGGCGTGAAATGTCTAATCGCGGAACTGACGCATTGATATGCAAGATTTCATGCATATGCATTATCTTAAGTGTGGTGATATCAAGGGCCTCAAGCTCGTTTTTCGTCCATTGAACCACTCCAAACGAGTAGAGTAGAACCGGGACAACGTGCATGTCAGTCGCAGATAACTTTTTTAACGCCGACAGTTTGAAACAAAATCTGTCAAAGAAGATGCTTGTATTTTCTTCGAAGAGACTCCTTCACTGATGTTGCGTTCTGAATGCGGCTTTGAGACACGCCCAGGTATGTATAGGTCTCTCCAGTGTTAAGATGTCTAATAAAAGTTATATCCATAAGCTCAGGGTCCTTGGGAACGCCAGTTATCTTTCTTTTCTTCAAATGAATTTTGGCACACTTGTCCAAACCAAAGTCCATCCCAATCTCTCCTGTGTAGTTTTCGACGATATGTATAGCAGTTTGAAGTTTGCTTTTACCAGCGGCATAGACCTTCAGGTCATCCATATAAAATACATGAGTGACCTTATGCTCACGCTGATTAGTGTCGCCACAGAGGTATCCAGGAGAATTTCGTAGTGCGAGAGATAGAGGCAGAAGTGTGATGCAAAAAAGCAAAGGGCTCATACTATCCCCTTGAAAGACGCCCCTCTGGAAGGTGACGTTGTTCGTCGTCAGACGATGATTCCTAGATGAGATGGTAAATCTAGTTTTCCAAAGAGGCATCAATCTCTCTATGCATCTCACTATGTGTGGATGTACCTTCAAGATTTCCAACAGACAGATGATAAGTCTATGAGAGGTTGAATCGAAAGCTTTCCGGTAGTCAATCCAGGCCATTGATAGGACGCGCTCATGGCCTGCTACACCTTTTTTCGAGCCACGTTGTTCGTACATCTCTCGCCATACAGGCTCAATTCGTCGAACAATCCTGTTGTTTAGGACAGCGGTAAAGATCTTATACAGTGTATTTAAACAAGTTATTGGCCTGTAATTCTCTGGTTTGGACAAGTTCTCTTTATTTCGGCATGGTAATAGTGCGTCCTAAAACCTGCCACTGCGGAATAGGCGTCTCCGACTTTAAATATGAGGTGAATATGCGGGCCAAATGTTGGTGCATAAAAGTAAACTTCTTCCACCAAAAGCTCTTGATACAATCTGGTCCAGCACCAGAAAAGTTCTTCGTGCCTCTTAGTGTTTTTTTCACCTCTTCGGCAGTGCCTGATGGTCACACCTCCTTAGATTTTATGAGGCTGTCGCAAAACTACTTGAAGCGGATGATATTGTCAGTATCTTCTTTCAGCTCCAGTGTTTTCGGGATCTTGTACACCTCTCTCCAAAAAGCCTCTACCTCCTTGGGCTTGGGTGGATTTTTTACGAAAACAGGGGGATCACTGAAGAGGCGTGATGGGTCAGCGAGAAACTCTTGATTCTCCCTGATCCATCTCTCCCTCTACTGTATCTTCCTCCTTGCGTCAGGTAACATCCTTATTTTGTCAACAATATGCTGCTTGATTGTTAGCAGCATTGACTTGTTTAGTGTGTGATTCAAGGTCCTTAGTTCTTGGGCGAACTTCCGAACCCTTTCCGTGAACGGTCTACCAGATGTTATGTAGTCAATCACACATTGAACGCGGAACGCATTCTCTCTTACCCATCCAATTGTCTTGTTCAGTTGATGCAAGCGTCTTCTTGTCTTTTGATCGATCGTCGGTTACAGCCTTCGATTTTAATCAGCTAAAGCTCTCGCTGCACCATAAACTGAGCAATTGATGGTCCAGATGTCGGATTCTTGTGAGATATCTCCACGAAGGGAGGCATCCATTTCAGCCAGATCTTGGGGCTTAAGAGGAACTTGCATGTTGATGTTCTTCCTTGTACTGAAATTGCGATCATCTCTCAGAAGGTGCCTACTTTCTGCGGTTGGTCTTAGTGTCATTTCATCTTCGTCTGCAGCTTGTTCAAGCAGCGGTTGAGGAAGCGCTCCGCGTACATATCCATTCTTCCGGAGGTAGTCGGCTTGATTTTGCAAAGACTGATGCGAAATGTTCTGAAGCTCTGGGTGTTCCTGGCACCACAAAGTATGCATACGCGCCATAAAGCCTCCGCGAACAGGGATAATGCAGGCATCGTAGCAGTCTAGCACGTCATTCTTAAGTTGATCCTTCCTCTCAATGTGGGCGTTTCGCCGGCACGTCGTCGCGTTTCCATCTATTATTATTATTATACCATTAAGACATTTCCCTTCCGGGGTAGGCGTGACTTGCTCGGTTGGAAAGTAGTGAGATAGCTATAAAGGTATGAGGTAGATCTGTATATGGGTATAGGGTGGATGGGTATATAGGTGTTAGGAATAGATGTTTTAGATTGATCTGGAGTTCTCGTGTTATTTATATAAATGATACGTTCACTCCGCAACACTGCTCCGACCCAGGTTGCTGATCAATCTCTCTAGCGATCACCCCAAGTGAGGAGCCTCACAAAATTGTTATGTATGGTTCCCCACTTGGGCCCATTAGTATCCAAGGTCTTTCTTTCAGGCATCATTCACTCTATTGTCACTCTGTTTACAGACTATTTGTCGCCACACATTTCCGTCCTGGCATACTACTCTAGCTTCATTCACGTCCATGCATTTTTTCATGCAGGCTCTTGTATTTCTATGGCTTCTTATGTCTCTTCGTATTAGTGTCTCATTCATAGATTCTAACCATTCTTTCGGCGGTCTACCTCTGGGCATTCTGCCATTTACTTTACCTTTATACACTTGCTTGGTCAGTCGTTCATCTTTCATTCCTTCAAGATGTTCGAACCACCTTAGCTGATTTCTTTCCCATATGTCAACTAGTGTCTCCCCTGTACCACATTCTTTGAGGATTGTCTCGTTTCGCACTTTGTCCATCAGTGTCTTCCTGCATATTATGCGCAGAGGTTTCATGCCGATCGCGTTGATTTTACTCCTGTCCTTTTCTTGACAGGTCCATGTCTCGCTACCGTATAGTACAGTCGGTACAAAAATAGAGTTATGTATGGCCATTTTAGCTTTCTCTGATATGTTTTTATTTGCGAGGATGGACCCTGCTCTACCGATAACCTGCTTACCCTTATTTATGCGCCTATCTAATTCCCCATCTATTTTTCCGTCGTTAGTGAATAGGCTACCTAGATATACGTACTTGTCAACTTGTTCTAATTTCTCATCATTTAGGACTATGTTGCATATTGTTTTCTCACTTTTTCCCTCAAACACCATGACTTTCGTTTTATTCACGTTAATTTTGAGGTCCATGTTCTTCATGCTTGTATTAAGTTTATTCAACATTCTTTGCAAGTCTTCGACTGAATCTGCCATAACAATCTTGTCATCTGCGGAAGCCAACCCACGTACCTTGACGGTTTCGAGATCTACACCTTTTTCGTCGAAGAGGGCAGTTCTAAGACACTTATCCATGAATATGATAAATAGCCACGAGGACATAACGCATCCTTGTTTCACGCCTTGCATAATATCGAACCATTCACTCTTCTTCCCATTTACCCTTGCACTCGCTTTACTACCTGTATATATTGTTTTTATTGCTTGTAGGAGCACTCCATTTACTACATACTCTTTAAGGACTTCCCAAAGTTTACTTCTATTTACCTTGTCAAAGGCTTTTTCTAGATCCATAAATGCACAGAAGACTTTCTTTCCTACTCTCAAACTTTTTTCTGCGACCTGTCTTAGGCTAAATATCTGATCTGTACATGATCTTCCTGGCATAAATCTACTTTGGACTTCCCATATTTTATCTTCTGTAATTTCCATTACCCTACGGATAAGTATTTTTGAGCATATTTTACTTACGGTACTTAGTAGACTGATACCTCTGTAATTACTGCAGTTGTTTTTATCTCCTTTTCTTATGTATATTGGTATGATAATCGCTTTTGTCCAATCGTCTGGGACTTCTCCCGTTTCGATACATAAATTTATTAATTCGCACAACCTGTGAGGTATGTACTCGCCACCGTATTTAAGCATTTCAGCGCTAATATTGTCTATACCCGCAGCCTTACCGTTTTTAAAGTTCTGACTTATATCTCTGACCTCAGTGACACAGACTTTTTCAATTGGGTTTTCTAGTGCATTATGTTCTATGTCGCAGTTTTGTTGCCCTATATCTTCACCTCCTAATAGTTCTTTAAAAGAGTCTTTTAAAGCGTCTACTATTTCGTCTATATCATATAGCATTTCGCCTTTGCTGTTTCTCATGCTAGCAAACTCTGTACTTTTACTTTCCTTCAACTGTTTATATAATAGTTTCATAATTCCTTCAAAGCAGTTTTTTATTTTGTTCTCTTCTTCTGTTCTGATTTTCTCTTTACTCTCTTTGGCTAGTCGTTTAACTTTCCTATTTTTGTGTCTGTAATCATTTTCTAGTCTAGTTCTATCCTCATCGCTAAGACCTGTCATGTTCAGCGTTTTATTGTGCGCTTCTTTCTTTTCTTCTTGGGCTGCCGCAATTTCATCGTTCCACCGCGCATCGCCAGACTTTCTTCCTACAACCGCCGTACCACATACTTCGGTCGCGGTTTTGACAATGATATCCCGTGACAAAGTCCAAGCGCCCTCTATATCTTTATTGCTTATAAGCGCTTCCCACGTTGCCCTATCTTTGCGTTCAGTTAACCTCTTTTGAAACTCTGCTTGCACTTCTTGTCTCTGTGAATTTTCAATTTTTATTCGTGTTTGTTTCGTTTTCTTTGTTTTCTTTGTTCTCCATCCCCGCCCTAAGTTTATTTTGCAGACTAAAAGGTAATGATCAGAATTGCATTCAGAACCCCTCATGACCCTTGTATCTTTAACTAGTTCTCTTAATCTTTCATTCGCAATAACAAAGTCAATTATGCTGTGGCTATTTCCTTTACGCCAGGTGTACATGTCGATCATTTTATGTCTAAACCAAGCATTTGTAATAAATAGGCCCTTTTCTAAGCATAAGCTAACTAGCTTTTCCCCGTTATAATTTTTTCTTGTTGGAGGTTGGACACCGACCCATCCGTTCACATCTCCTAGCAGAATTATTCTTTCACCTTGATCGCAAATACTTATTGTATCATTTAGAGTGTCCCAGAAGACGTCCTTAAGTTCCCTCGAATCGCTATCAATTGGTGCGTAGCACGCTATGATAAATAATCTTCTGATTCCTACCTTCATTCTAGCCCATATCAATCTGGGTGATACAAAATTATGCCCTATGAGATAATGACTTGCTTTTTCATTCATAATTAAACCGACCCCTTGATTACGATGCGATTCGCTATCTGCTCCTGACCATATTTCACAACCGCCTTCCAACACCCCATTTTCTATGTTTCTAAATTCGCGACCCTTTTTCTTTGTCTCAGGTACACAAAGAATATCTAGTTTCCTTATGTGCATAGTTTCTCGCAGTTCTCTTATCTCAAGATCACTCACTCCTCTAGCATTCCAAACACCCAGTCTCCATTCATCGCCCGAAACTCGACCTTTGCGTTTTCCGTGTGCATGCTTTTCGTCAAGCCAAGTTTCAGTCCATTCCGAGGCTACTTTATTGTTTGTATCATTCATGTTTAGATTGTACTCCCAACGGAAAAAATGTCTGGAATAAAAACTTTTTATTTTCGAGGGGGAAAAAATATTTGTTGCAATTTACTCCACCGCAACACCCACAGGTGGCAGGGGTGGGGGTAACTTTGTAATTTCAAATAGCAACCCCAATTTTTTATCACAGATTCAGATTCTCCTTTACGCAATACGTAAGTTTTATTCGGAAAATTTGTTTCGATTCGCGATGGATGGCGCTGCAATTGCGAAAAATGAAATTGTTGACACTACTTTTAGCTCTGCCCAGGAATAATGACGCGGACGTAGTAGTTGTCTATTCCCTTCGGGGTGCCTAATTCCGGTGAGTCCCGTTGCCTCTCACCATCCATCGGGGTGCTTGAACTTTTGGCAACGGGACAGTAAAAGTGATAAGACTGTCGAAAACCATTCCCGAATGCAGTTGGTTGACGACAGTCGATTTTGGATGTAGGCATTACATATCATCGAGTCTCCACTGTCTAGAATCCTCGACGTCATTCCGGCCGAGCGATAACCGCATCTGTCCGTCCTTAACGTTTATTCATTAGGAAGGTTGATTGTGTTCATTTGATTTGGGTATGTTGGTTGCTTTCGTTTGGGTTATTGTTGTTGGTCACGTTCGTTTGAGTTGGTTTGGGTGTCGTTGTATTTCCTCATTACCTTACTTCATTACTTTTACAATGGAAATTCTATCTCAGCAACAGAAGATTGAAATGATTCTCATTTATGGAGAAGGTGGCAGGAATATCAATGATGCTCTCACGCTTTATGCTCAACGCTTTCCAGAAAGTGTTCCTTCACGCGCTTCTTTTTACCGGGTTGTCCGAAACTTCATCACTGACCGAAGTGTACAACCGAAAAAAAGGAAGCGTCAACTAACAGCTACTGGAGTTGATAATGAAATTGCAATTTTAGCTGCAGTCACTCATGACCCTCATGTTAGTACTCGACAACTAAGCCGCGATTCCGGAATGTCTCTATCCAGTGGTTGGAAGGTATTAAAACTTAATAATTATCATCCGTATCATATTTCACTGCATCAAGAACTTCATGGAAATGATTTTCAGAACCGAGTGACATTTTGTCAATGGGCGGTTCGGCAGATACAAGGAAACCTGAATTTCTTTTTTCTAGTACTCTTCACAGACGATTCGTCTCTCACAAACCATGGTAACGTTAATCGGCACAACATGCATTATTGGAGTGTACAAAATCCACATTGGTTGCGTGAAGTTGAGCATCAGCGTCCATGGTCCGTGAACGTTTTGTGTGGAATAATTGGAGATCAACTTATCGGTCCGTATTTTATTGATGGAAATTTGAACGGTGAAAAATATCGTGACTTTTTAGAAAATCAACTTCCAATATTGCTGGAAGACCTAAGCTTGGAAGAGCGACACAACATGTAGTTTCAACATGACGGTTGTCCAGCACATTATGCGGCAATCGCGAGGGAAGTACTCAATCGCGAATTCAATGGACGATGACTCGGTAGAGGAGGTCCAGTAAATTGGCCTGCTAGATCGCCAGATCTTACGGCGCCGGATTTCTATTTGTGGGGTTATCTAAAGAATCGCGTGTATCAAGAAGTGCCCACAACTCGTGATAACATGATCGAGCGAATCAGGTCTGCTTGTGCACAAATATCACCAGACACAATTCGCAGTTGTGTGGAATCTTTCAAAGCTCGGATTGACAAGTGCATCGAAGTGCGAGGACACCATTTTGAGCACTCATTGTAAAATAATTAATCGAAATCAAGCATCCCTGTGGTGAGAGGCAAGGGGAATCTCCGAAATCAAGCACGGCGATGAATGGTGAGAGGCAAGGGACTCACCGAAATTAAGCACCCCGGAGGGAATAGACAACTACTACGTCCGCGTCGTTATTCCTGGGTAGAGCTAAAAGTAGTGTCAACAATTTCGTTTTTCGCAATTGCAGCGCCATCTATCGCGAATCGAAACAAATTTTTCGAATAAAACTTACGTATTTCGTAAAGGAGAATCTGAATCTGTGATAAAAAATTGGGGTTGTCATTTGAAATTACAAAGTTACCCCCACTCCTGACTCCTGTGGGGGTGTGGGTTGGGTAGATTTTAACAAATCTTTTTTCCCCCTTGTAACATTTTTATTTTGTCTGATTTATCGATGTCGTATCTAATTCAAATTTTATGTTTCCATGTCGAGCTGAGATCCACAAATTGATGATTTTACTCAAACTGAGAGTTGATACCTTTCGCGAAAACGCGTTTTTCCCTTATTATGAATAATTTAATATGGATGTAGCAACTTGGACTTTTCTGGCAACATTGAGAATTACCGAGAAAATATGTCCAGTTTGCCTTTAATGGACTCTATCCAGCAGCTCGAGTCCAATTACACAAATTGGGTCAAGTCTGGTCAGAACATTAAAACACGCCCTTACCACCCTATTGTTCAATTCTACTAATAAGGATACCCTTGGAACCGGGATAGGAACCCCGTTCTCTCCTGGACGAAATTCAGTGCTTTTTTTCACGCGTAAGTCTCGGAATAGAAAGTAATTGTTGATTAAAAGCTCTTCACAGATATAACTTTCCGTGGATCTCAACTCTACATCGGCTGACGACTCGATAAAATTTAGTCTCCTTCGATTACGACTCATTGGAAAGCTTTTTAATTGTTATGGATTGTGGGGTCACAAGTGCGCAGAGGAGATTGCGAGAAAATTAATAGTTGTTCGCTGAGACTTCGATTTCCCGATAAAATCGCCGCCCTTTTGCCTAAACTGACTCCTATCTTTATCACCCTCTTATTTTATCGAGCATCCAGGACATATTTTTATGTCTCGCAGTTTTTTTTCCTCACCTGAACTAAAGCTTCATTTTCCCAAGACTAGGTGCAGTGTCTAGAGGAAATTTCACCTTAGTTTCCTATCATCTATAGGCACTACAATTCTTCAAATCCATTCACGTACGATTTGGCAGTAGGCAATTATTTTTTTATTATTTAAAGCTACTTAGGTTTGGCTTTATGAAACCAGCGTTCTAGTCTAAATTCTCATCCTGGGTCGCTTCATGACCATAAAGAATTCAGACTCAACAACGTGGAACAGGAGATAGATTATTTTGATATTTTTCAATTACTCCGACCTTCAGAATTCAAATTGTGCGATTTCCAAGTCGAAAGCTTGGTAGAAAGCTCAATTTGGTTCAAATTAGTCGTTTCTTCGTATCTAATTAATTTGAGTTTTCCCTATCCCTCCTCAAAGCGTTGTGCACATCTGGTTGCATTTACCCAATTGGGAATCCATTCTCGATTTCCAGGACTAAGCCTGGTAGAAAGAGAATTTTACCCCTGGATTAAACACTTGCCAATATGCTCAAGACTTGAGGACAGATTAGCCAAACATAAGAAAGAAAATGGTGAAACTGAGAGAACTTTATAAAAATCGTCTTTAGTAAAAAGAAAACCAACCTCGTTTATTCCTAGATGCTCGCTAGCTAAGGCTACGAGTAAGTAAATCCTGTGTCTGTTCGCGATTTTCCGAGACGACCGCTCTGATCGTCTGTCCAGCGAAAAGTGATTCCTCAATCGTCGCTATCCTGAGAGTGCTATCAACGCGTCCTGCTACCGCTGGTCTCCCTACCTTTGGGCCCAGCATATTGCGCACGCAATTATTAATTTTCCCCAGTAACCTGTTGACCTATATTTATAAATTTGTAGCTATATTGAGCCTTGCCCGTTATCTCCCTTTATCACATTTCTACTGTTAATTTCACTTTTCTCCTTTCTTCTTATTTTAATAGAAGTGCGATGATGTTTTGAACCGTTTCACCCTCGAAAATAAAAAGTTTTTATTTCGGACATTTTTTCCGTAGGATGCGGATTTTTCGAGATATTTCGTTGTCTCAAGTTAAAACAAACACCCTGTATATCCGTGAGATGGGTGGTCGCAGGGCATGACGAAATCACAACGACAGGCCGGCGAAACCCTCGTGTGTCTTGAGAACACGTAGCGACCCAAGGATGACAGCTTTCTGCATCCATCTCGCAAGTGCCTTGGCATATTTTTGGCACGCGGGTATGGCTTTAAGGTTACGAACCAGTGATAATTTAGCACCTCCGAGAGCACCTATCACAAAGACAATTACTCGTACCGAATATTTTGGGTACAGTCGTTGCAGCTCTCTTTTAAGGTCTTGATACCTCTCCTCTTTTTCTTCCTCCTTTGCAGTGATGTTGTATTCGGACAGACCCGAGAATTCGATCACGAATATCGTTCGTTCCTCGAAGTCTTAGAGAACAATGTCAGGCCTCGAGTGCGCAACGGAGACTGCTGCCCGAAAATCGTAGTTCCAGAAAATCTGGCACTTTTGTTTCGGACAATTGACTCTATATCCCTTGGAGCGTTCGGCAGGGCAGGGTCGCGACCAACAATGTAAGAGCGACAAAGGTGGTAATAAAGTACTCTTAGGGCCGCATTATGTCTACAGATACACGTTGTTCCTGCGTGGGTCGGACACCCCGATAGTATGTGTTCTAGGTACTCAGCGTGTGCATGACACGTTCTGCACCTATCACTGCAAACTTCTTGACATAAAATGCGGGCGCGGTATGCTAAGGTGGAGATTACACCGTCCTGGCATGCGAAAATAAAGCCCTCTGTACCTGAATTCAGCCCCCCATATATATATATCGGACGTTTCACGTCAACTGGCGCAGTGGGCAGCCCAGAACAAGTATGCATCGATTTAAAAGTTTCAATATTTCGCTTAAAATCATGAAAAAATTTGCTTTGATTCGAATGTAATATTAGTTAAGCCCTATCTGATCACTATTCGTCTCTGACCGCAAAAAATGCTTCAAATCGTCAAATTAACACTATTTTGCCATGAGTGATGTAGTCAAGCGACCTTATCATTATGGTTTAGGGGCCGCTGAATCCAAATCCAATGTTAGTTGAACCCTATCTGGTCACTATTCGTCCCTGACTTCAGAAAATACTTTCAATAGTCGAATTAACACTTTTTTGCGATGGTTAATGTAGTCAAAATACCTTATCATTATGTTTTTGGCGCCACTGAAACCAATTCTAATACTTGTATAACTTCAGCTATTTAGAATTCGTCCCTAACCTCTAAAAACACCCTGATTCACTAAAATTATACGTTTGAATATCATAATTCACCTCTTTGCATTTTACAGGGTGGAGACTGTCATTATGTTAAGTACAAAATGCACAATGCTTAAAAAAGTAGCAACCTGTGCAAGTCTGCAAGCTAAACTAAATGAAGCAATGCTGCATTGAACAGCACTGCTCAACTCGGAGAAAACAATTCCAAAAGCTTAGGATTCACTATTACAGCGAGAAAGATAATAAAAAGACTCAACGTAATCCAAAAACGATATTTGCTGAAGCTTCACAAGTGGGGACCATTCGAAGTGCAGACTCATTGTTGACAACAGGAAAAAAATTAAATCTATACAAATGTTCAGGTAATAGAAAACCAATAATGACTGCAGACCACTGAATGAGACGAAACATGTTTTTTTTTTTTTTTAATTGAAAGAATCTTTATGATTTCATCGTGCCCTGTGACTACCCATCTCGCGGTTGTAGGACGTGGCCATAAGTGTAATTTACCACAGTTCTACTGGGAGGTAGTGTCATTTGTAGATGGCAGTTGCTCTCAGTGGGACCCTGCGGTAGTTGTTTAACCCTTATTTTTAATTATATATATATATATATATATCAGTCCTTGCATGCGGGGCTCTACAAGGATGGACGAACCCTTTTTCCAACTTTGATAGCTGCACAGCGTGTCATGAACACCACGAGCATCTAGGACACATACTATCTAGTTGTCCAACTCATGCGGGAACAACCTATATCCAAAGGCGCAATGCGGCACTAAGAGTGCTTTAATACCATCTCTGTCACTCTTACGGCATTAGCCCAAATACCTCCCCGCTAAACGCTCCTAGAGAAATAGAGTCAATTTTCGGAAATGAGAAGTGCCGCATATACTGGAACTTCATATTCTCGACAATTGTTTCTGTTGCTCACTCGAGACCTGACATGGTTCTTCTTGACTGTGAGAAACAAACCATGTTCGTTATCGAATTTTCATCACCAGCTGGCAAAAACGTCACAGCAAAAGAGAAAGAAAAGAAAGAGAGATATAAAGACCTTATGAGGGAGTTGCGACGGCTATACCTGGAATATTCTGTTAAGCTAATCGTTCTGATCATCGGCGCTTTTGGAGGTGCCTAGGTTTCACTTGTACATAGCGGGTGCTAATCAAAATTACATCCGCTCCCAGCGAAATCGCAGTGCGACCCAAGGACGACCGCCTTCTGCATTTTCCCTGCAAGTTTCTCAGCATTTTGTTGACACGCAGGGATGCTTTTCAGGCTATTGACCAGTGAAACCTTCGTACCTCTAAGAGCACCAATGATCAGGACGATTAGCTTAACAGAATATTCCGGGCACAACCATCGCAACTCCCTCATAAGGTAATATACCTCTCTTTCTTTTCTTTCTCCTTCGCTGTGACGGTTTTGTCAGCTGGTGCCGAAAATTCGATACTGAACATGGTTCCCTTCTCGAAGTCAAGAAGATCTCTGCCAGGCCTCGACTGCGCAACAGAAACAATTGTCGAGAATATGAAGTTCTAGTATATGCGGCACTTCTCATTTTCGACAAGTGACTCTATTTCTTTAGGAGCGTTTAGCCGAGAGGTATTTGGGCTGAGGCCGTAAGAGTGACAGAGAAGGTAATAAAGTACTCTTGGTGCCGCATTGTGCCTTTGGATGTAGGTTATACCCGCATGAGTAGGACAGCTAGATGCTCCTAGATGCTCGGGGTGTTCATGACATGCTCTGCAGCTATAATCGAGAATGTCTTAACTCAAAATGTGGCGACGGTATGCTAGAGTGGAAATGAAACCATCTTGACATGCCAAAATGAAGCCTTCCGCGCCCGATTTCAATCCGGGTGATCTCAGGAAAGCAAGCGTCAGCTCATACGACATCGACTGATCTTCCACATATCTGTGGAAGATGCCGTGCATCCTTTTGTCGAGGAGCTGTTCGGGGAAGTGTTTCTCCTGTGCTTTCTTAATCCTGGCCTTCAGGAGTGAGTATTCAAGATGGATAAGATCTGATGTACTTTGCTCACCCCTGATATTGAAGTCAAGGTCGAGTGTTTCAGCACCCTCATTCGCTGCTTTGTACAGAAACGCCCCTTTGCCCACTTCTTCGTGTTTTATGACCATTTTAAGAAGAGGTCCATTTGCTACCATGTGTGCTGTACCCAAAATAATCCTGTTGTGAAGACATTCAAGATTCAGTATTTCACGACCACGTTGACGGCGTGAGATGTAAAGTCGTGGAACAGAAGACTTAAGGTGCATACTTTTGTTCACGTGCATAACCTTCCGGGACCCGATATCGATTGATCTGAGCTCTTCCTTCGTCCATAGAACTACTCCAAATGAATAGAGTACTACTGGAAAGGCAAGCGTGTTCGTCGCAGATACTTTGTTCTCTGCCGACAGTTCGGAGGACGATGTCTGTCGGATGGGACGTTCGTATCTGCATCGGAGAGTATCCTGTATAGATGTTACGTCCTGAATGCGGATCTGTAGCACGCCCAGGTACGTATAGGTACCTCCAGCGCAAAGGTGTCGTATAGCGCTTCTGTCAACGAGCTCAGGATCTTCGGGGATGCCACTAAGTTGTCCTCTCTTCAAATTAACCATGGCGCATCTATTTAGCCCGAAATCCATTCGAATCTAATGAGTGTACTTTTTGACAATTTTCAGATCTAGATGTAGTTTCTCTTGATGTCTAGCATAGATGTTAAGATCATCCATGTAAAATATATGAGTGACCTTATACTTTCGGTTTCCAGGTTTGCCGCAGAGGTAACCTTCGGAATAGTGAAGTGCGATAGATAATGGCAATAATGCGAGGCAAGAGAGGAGAGGGCGCACGGTGTCGTCCTGAAACACACCTCTCTGAAAGGTGATACTCTAAGTGATCACACAAAGTTTTCCATATGAGATAGTAAATCTGGTTTATAAAAGCGGCATTAATCTCTCTATGCACCTCACGATGTGTGGATGAACCTTCAAGCTTTCCAACAGACAGATGAGGAATCTATGGGAGGTTGAATCGAAAGCTTTCCGGTAATCAATCCAGGCCATCGATAGGAATCGCTGATAGGATGCTGGGTCTTTACAAACACATCTATCGATGAGCAGGTTCTCCCGACATCCTACTACGCCTTTCTTCGAGCCGCGTTGTTCATACATCTTTCGCCACACAGGTCCAATTGTCCAAACAATCCTATAATTCAGAATAGCTGTGAAGATCTTATACAGTGTGTTCAGACAAGTTATTGGCCTGTAATTCTTAGGGTCAGCTGAGTTGCCCGTCTATGGCAGGAGCACTGTGCGCTCTTCCACCAACCACTCCGGAATAGGCTCTTCCGACTTTAGATATGAGGTGAAAATTCGGGCCAGATGCTGGTGGGTTGAAGGAAACTTTTTCCACCAGAAGGTCTTGATACCATCTGGTCCCGGAGCACAATATTTCTTCATGCCTCTTAATATGTTTTTCACCTCCTCGGTAGTGATAGGTGGGCATTCCTCCTCAGGTGTTAGTAGGGCATTGCACAGCTCCTCAAAGCTATTTATTTACTTTGAGCCTTCTTCAAGTGTATGTTGGACTTCGTAGGCTTCTCCAGAATGTTTCGACCTCCTCTGGTTTGGGCGGATGGTCGACAGTGATTGGAGGGTCTTGGAAGAGTTTAGATGCATCAGATAAAAACTGTTGATTTTCTCTGACTCACCTCTCTCTCCGCTCTAGACTTCTCCTAGCCTCCGAATGTACTCGTATTCTGTGAACAATATGCTGCCTGATGGTTAGTAGCTTTGACACACACCATAATTGATAGCTCATCATCCAGTTTAGTGAGATCTTTGGGCTTTGGAGAAACCTGTATGTTGATGTTTCCCTGGCTCCTGTAGCATCGTTCTTTCTCTATTGGATGCCTGCTCGCGGTTGGTCTCAGTGTCGCCTCTCCTTCTCTATACCCCGCTTGTTCTGGTTGCGGTTGAGTAGGCGCGCCGCTTATATAACCCCTCTTCCGTAGTTCCTCGGCATGGTTTCTCAGGCGTTCTGCGAAAAATGCGAGAGCTCTGGGTGCTTCTCGTACCACAGAGTATGCAGTCGCGCCATGTCATTTTTTCGTTCAGGGGCCATACTGGTATCATAGCAGTCCAGCAGGTCGTCATTAAATCGATCCGTTCACCCAAAAGTATTCAGATTCCGTCGGTCCATCGTATTGAATCCGTCGTGATTGCCTCCCCCAACTCTAGGGGAGTCAGCATTGTTGTCCGACCTATTGTCGGGAGCTCTGTGCGTTCGATTCTTTTAAACCGCACATACTACAACTATGTTTGGTGTTCTCATTGTTGTTTCCACGAGCAGCTAGGGAAAGGGTTCGTTCATCCTTGTTGAGTCCCGTGTGCAAGGATAAGGCTGTATACTCTGAGAGGTCGCCCGGTATCTCAGGTCACCTTTTGAGACACCACACCCAGGTGCCACTCAGCTTTCGGCACGGTCGTTACGCCTTCGCTTAGGGGTTATTCCTTCGGCAACATCCCTGGACACTTGTTCGCGACTGCTCATTAATTATTGTAACCATATTCAGTAGAAACCCGTGGTACAGGGACCCTCTATCCGCAACCCGGGACGCGTTCGATGGCTTTGCCATAGGCCCTTATGTTTGACTCCCACGGAATCAAAACCCAAACCGAAAATATAAACCGAAAAATAAATATATGTAATTAAAAAAAAGTTAAACAACCACCGCAGGGTACCACTAAGAGCAACTGCCATCTAAAAAGAAAATGTCAATAGCCCCCAGTAGAACCGCGGTACAATACACCTATGGCCACGTCTCACATCCGTGAGATGGGTGGTCACAGGGCACGTCGAAATCACAACGACAGTCCGGCGAAACCCTCGTGTGTGTTGAGGACACGAAGCGACCCAAGGATGACAGCTTTCTGCATCCATCTCGCAAATGCCTTGGCATATTTTTGGCACGCGGGTATGGCTTTAAGGTTACGAACCAGTGATAATTTAGCAGCTCCGAGAGCACCTATCACAAGGACAATTACTCGTACCGAATATTTTTGGTACAGTCGTTGCAGCTCTCTTTTAAGGTCTTGATACCTCTCCTCTTTTTCTTTCTCCTTTTCATTGATGTTGTATTTGGACGGAGCCGAGGATTCGATCACGAATATCGTTCGTTTCTCGAAGTCTTGGAGAACAATGTCAGGCCTCGAGTGCGCAACGGAGACTGCTGCCCGAAAATCGTAGTTCTAGAAAATCTGGCACTTCTCGTTTCGGACAATTGACTCTATATCCCTTGGAGCGTTCGGCAGGGCGGGGTCGCGACCAACGCCGTAAGAGCGACAAAGGTGGTAATAAAGCACTCTTAGGTAGGGGTGTTCGATTCCGATTCGATTCTGGCAAAAATCGATTTTTTTTCTCAAAAAATCGATTTTTGAATCGATTCTTTACTATTCGATTTTTTGGTGAATCGATTCTTTACCCTATGAATCGGCGAACCGATTTTTTTACCTTTTGAAATTCATTTATCTCTTTGTTTTCACCCATCACATTTTTTTAAACCGTGACACCAAGTCAAACCATATCTTGTTTACAGTTTACACAGTTTAAACTATAAAGGAGATTTCACATCCCAGACTTAGGTTCAATTACTTAAATGAAAGGTGAAGGCGGGAACGATGAAGCCTTTATTTGTCCTTTCTGCTATCGGACATATTTGTCACTAACAGAAAGACCAATGAAACAGCTCCTCTTTGTTCGCTGGTGGCACTGCCTGAATGCAGTCCAGTGGAATGCCATAAGAATACTATGCCGACGGTAGGTATTCACTTGTCCGAAATTTCATTTTCCCTAAAACTCATTTCGCCGAAAAAATCACTAGATCACTAGCCGCCTTCGAAACAATTGATAGATGGGCATAACTACCTTTGCCGACACGTGCACTCTTGTATCGACTGACGATTTCAATGAATATAGGATTAGCAAACTGGTATGTATTCAATTTTTAATATTTATAGCACAAATATTTTATTAATCAGTTTATTTAAACAAATAGTAAAAACATATTGAAACTTATTCCCTATTTGAAGTAAAATTATATTTATAATTTAATTCCTCATAAATTTAATCATTTTTCACGATTTTTTAGATCGATTCTTGAAAAATCGATTCTTTTGTTATCGATTTTTATGTGAATCGATTTTCATGATTCGATTCAGAATCGATTCAAAAATCGATTTTTCTGGAAGAATCGAACATCCCTACTCTTAGGGCTGCATTATGTCTATAGATATACGTTGTTCCTGCGTGCGTCGGACACCCCGGTAGTATGTGTTCTAGGTACTCAGCGTGTGCATGACACGCTCTGCACCTATCACTGGGAACTTCTTGACATAAAATGCGGGCGCGGTATGCTAAGGTGGAGATTACACCGTCCTGGCATGCGAAAATGAAGCCCTCTGTACCTGAATTGAGCCCTGATGATTTGAGGAAAGCAAAAGTTTGCTCCTTTGACAAGGACTGTTTTTCTACATTTCTGTGAAAGTTTCCGTGCATATGCTTGTCGAGTAGCTCTTGGTGAAATTTTCTAACCTCTGCTTTCTTTACTTCGGCTTTTAGACGTGAAGCATCTAGATGGAGTAATGCACTTTCCTCACTTCTGATGTCGAAATTCAGGCCAAGGGCCTCGGCAGCTTGCTCCGCGGCTTTGTAAAGGAACGCTCCTTCGCCAATCATCTCGTGGTTTCTGACCATCTTTAGGAGAGGATCTCTGCCATTTGCAACGATGTAAGCTGTACTCAAAATAATTCGGTTATGAAGACACTGGAGATTCAGAAGTCCGCGTCCGCCTTGACGGCGTGAAATGTATAATCGCGGAACTGACGAATTGATATGCAAGCTTTTATGCATATGCATGATCTTACGCGTGGTGACATCAAGGGCCTTAAGCTCGTTCTTCGTCCATTGAACCACCCCAAACGAGTAGAGTAGAACCGGGACGGCAAGCATGTTAGTCGCAGATACCTTGTTCAACGCCGACAGATTGGAAGACCAAATCTGTCGAAGAAGATGCTTGTATCTGCTTCGGAGAGACTCCTTCACTGATGTTACGTCCTGAATGCGGCTTTGAGGCACGCCCAGGTATGTATAGGTCTCTCCAGTGTTAAGATGTCTAATAACACTTATATCCACAAGCTCAGGGTCCTTGGGAACGCCAGTAATCTTTCCTTTCTTCAAATGAATTTTGGCACACTTGTCCAAACCAAAGTCCATCCCAATCTCTCCTGTGTAGTTCTTGACGATATTTAAAGCAGTTTGAAGTCTGCTTTTACCAGCGGCATAGATCTTCAGGTCATCCATATAGAATACATGAGTGACCTTATGCTCACGCTGATTAGTGTCGCCACAGAGGTATCCAGGAGAATTTCGTAGTGCAAGAGATAGAGGCAAAAGTGTGATGCAAAAAAGCAAAGGGCTCATACTATCCCCTTGAAAGACGCCCCTCTGGAAGGTGACGTTGTTCGTCGTCAGACGATAATTCCTAGATGAGATGGTAAATCTAGTTTTCCAAAGAGGCATCAATCTCTCTATGCATCTCACTATGTGTGGATGTACCTTCAAGCTTTCCAACAGACAGATGATAAGTCTATGAGAGGTTGAATCAAAAGCTTTCCGGTAGTCAATCCAGGCCATTGACAGGACGCGCTGATGGACTGTAGCGTCTTTACAGACACACCTGTCAATCAGCAGGTTCTCTCGACAGCCTGCTACACCTTTTTTCGAGCCACGTTGTTCGTACATCTCTCGCCATACAGGCTCAATTCGTCGAACAATCCTGTTGTTTAGGATAGCTGTAAAAATCTTATACAGTGTGTTCAA
>CAKNXH010062775.1:96003-136353 GCA_932178445.1 Andricus quercusramuli
ATATATACATACATATGAGCGCGCATATTTTAAACATACGTTTTACGCGCTTTCAAAAACAGCTGAACGCTAAGCGCTCAAGATTTTAATTTAATAAAAGATAACTGCTATAATGTTGAAAACAGTGTTCCTGTGAGATCAATGTTAAATGAGGTTAATATTACAATGATATACATCGCGCGCGGGTCTAAAAGACGGAACGCTAAGCGCTTGAGTCGTAGTCTTAGATTCAAAACATGCCTCTGTGACCACAGATAAGGTGCCAACTTGAGGTCGAAACAAAGCGCGGTTATTTTTAAGAAATATATCGCGCACTTTCCAAAACACCTGAACGCTAAGCTCTCGAAATTTTGATTCAACGAAACGTCAATGCTATAACGTTAAAAAAGGGTGCCCCCGGTGGAATTAATATTAATTGAAGTTATTATTACATTAATATACATCGCACGCTGGTCTAACCAAATGAACATTAAGCGCTCAAAATGTATCGAGATGCAAGGTGCTACTATAAAAGTATCCCTGATCATCATTGCTACATAGGATTATAGATGCTGCCAATAGGGGTGAACAGGTAAACCCCAATAAACAACCACAAATCTTGTAATGCATTTTATGAATTACAAATATTTTGCTACTTAGGTTTCATAAAACCTTTAGAAAACAAAAGAATTTTATACAGTTTCGAGATCACAATTTACGTATAGTTTTCTGGAATGATAAGGATCATCTTTCCGCAAGATGGAAGTTTCCTACCACCCTTATTCTCTTCATAATTCCCAATTTTGCACAAAGAAACATTTAAGAAGTTCCACTTTTTTTATTGTCAATAACAATTTCGAGGTCACTATTCTTTTATGCTCTCCCCAAACCATAAAAACCAGCCCCCGAGCGATTGGTGCAGTGCGCTATAGCTACATATACTACACTGCTCTCGCAATATACATCCCCTTGGCGTGAATTCTTAAGGGAATTTTCGCTGATGACTCGGGGCCGAAGGAGACGAGAGAGACATGAGCTGCGAGATCAGCGGCGTTACGCAGTACGGTAGCCACAAAGCGGGAGATGCGCGGGTACTTACGTGCATGTTTTGTTTAATAGTATGTATCCCTACTAAAAATAGTTCATACGACCCTGACTTGTTTACATTTGAGAGACTCGCGAGTTACATCAAGGCCATTCAGGCCAAGCCCGAAACCAAATATAACTCGCGAGATCTTACCGGGGCCCTGTTTTCAACAATCTAGCAGTTTCATTTAACTGAATTAATATTGAATCAAAATCTTAAGCGCTTAGTGTTCGGCTGTTACAAGAAGCGCGTGATATATATCTTCAAAATAACCGCGCTTTGTTTCTACCTGACGTTGTCACCTTATCTGCGCTCACGGAAGCATGTTTTAAATTTTAGACTACATCTCGAGCGCTTAGCGTTGGTTGGTTAGACCAGCGCGCGATGTATATCATTGTAATATTATTCTAATATGGTATTGATCTCACCGGGGCACCGTTCTCAACTTTATAGCAGTGATGTTTTACTAAATTCAAATTTTGAACATTTGGTACTGACCTCGCTCTGCCGTCGTCTCTCACCTCCATTAATTTTTTGCACGTAATTGAGCGCTCAGCGCCGTATAGCGCAAGAAGTTTTCATTTTTCTTGAATTTTTTTTTCGGATCTTTCATGAGGCCCTTCTAATCTACATATTTACCAAGTTTCAGCCAAATCCACCGAAAGCCATTTTCCCATACATTTTTATGCGGGGTCCTTTACGGATGAAATGCTCTTCTTCGGGTATTAGGGCCCCCTTGATTAGAATAAACGGATATTATGAGGATGACAGTCTGCCCGTCTATCTAAATTAGTAGTAGTAGAAGTAGTAGTGGGCTGTAAGCACGATAACTTGCGGAAGAATAACCTGGATGGATTTGCTTTGGTAAACTTTATGCGAACCTTGAAAGAAAGGACGATTTGGCTAAGATAAGACACACAGTTTTCGTATTAATCATGGAAAATATTATTGAAAATCACAAATTTAATTTATTAGAAAAAATATGCGCGATACGCAAAAATCGCAAGCAAAAAAATTGTTAACCTTGAAAAGATCTACATGTTTCTGCTGAACAATTTTTTTGTATGATATATGGGTTTTGTTTTAATGGTGAAAATTAATATTAAAAATACAAAATTCAATGTTCACGCACTGGTGCATAAAGCATATGCTAATACTTGCTTGCAAAACGTTTCTAGAATGTATGTTCCTTTTAAGAATATTTGTAAAAAAAGTATAGCAATTATACAATTTATTAGAGAATTACTGATATCCGTACAAAACATCAGACGCGAAGCCGATACAGCCTTGAGTAAATTAATTTCCTCTGTAATTTAAAATTGAAATATGATAATTTCAACAGATTCTTGAGAGATATATATATATTTCGACAGATAAGTCATATTTTAGAGCAAGCTTCTTTACATGCATTTTTCTCTTCTTAATATTATTAGGGCCTATTCAATTTGATCTATTAAAAATCTAGAATAATTTTTATGATTAAAAAATGTTTACTATTCCTAATAAGGTTGCTGATTGTTAGGAGTTTGTTCCTGACGCTATTGTTTTGCGCGATAAATTTTCTTGCGGTCTTTTGCTGTACCCCCTCGATTGCTGGTATGTAGCGGCAGTGATGCTAGTGTGGTGACTCTCTTCGTCGGCTGGGCGGTGTCGGGCTTCTACTTTCCAGTTTAATTTGGCTTTTTTGCACGACACTCATGACCATTTCCCACGACCGAGTGCAAATAGCTACAATCAAGGCCGTAGAAAGGGGGGATAGCCAAGGTGTGCCCCCCCCCCCCCCCCCGAAATTCTTGAGACATGTACATAATATACATATACTCTCCCGTGCACCGCTGCAACCCCCCCCCCCTCCTCATACATCGAAAATTTTTTGGCTACGGCCTTGGGTACAGTCTTCAAATTAATACTACTACTGATTCGGGGTTTCAAGCTTTATCTCTCGATCTGGTTCGACCCTTACGGAAAAAGGACGTGAAAAAGCCAAATGGCGACACAAGTCTCTCTCGTATCGCCCACGCGATCTCTTGTAAATTCTAAAGTCAAAATTCATACACTGCTGCAGCATGTTTCTAGTGCAAATAAGTAATTAGATTATAGTGTCATTTTTTTTCTATTCAGATTATTGTCAATTTAAGTGATTTTGTGATCGATCGTCACGAGAATGATCGTTGTCGTAGCTCCCAGTGCCTACGTCTGAGCTAAATTTGTAAAGTCACCTATCTATTTCTTTGCATATAAAAATTGTTGTCTGCAAATCGACTCACGGGTTGGAACTTGGATTATCGTTTAATTAGATTAAATAATATTAAAATTAAAGCAAATGAGCTGAATCTCGACTAGCCTATTTAAATATTGGATTACTCTGATTTTTGTAAAGTAGCATTTTTATGTATTTGAGATTTATAGGGGCAATGCGTTATTTTCTTCCTGCCGACGCCAGTCCGTCCTCAATTCATTAATAACTGAATCGAGCACAAAGTGTGTATATACCACGTCATATAATCCGAAGCTTTCCATGCTACAACTCAGAATCGTATTGCACACACTCACGCATACACACAAATGTGTATATATACATCACGACAGAAAATTTTCTTATTCACTAGAACGGACATGGAAAATTCTGAACCTGTTTTCAGTGAAAATAAAATTTTTCGCAAAATCACGTTGACAGAATAAACTGCAATTCATACAGGTCTTTCTTGGCAGCTACCAATACACATGAAATGCAGCAATCAGTAAATCATGTCAGTTGTTGATTAACGGATATCCGACCCTAGCACACGGAGGCATGAGCGCGTATGCACGGAAAAAAAAAATTTCATTAAATTTTATAGAACTAGTCCTATAGTAGAGGATACGACGGGTAGTTTATTAAAAGTTAAAATCTTCATGGTTTTACATTGCATCGAACTATTCTACAAAATTTAATACAGAGTTCTCTAAAATGCGAAAAACGTAGAATAGTTCTAGAAAATCTAAAAGTCCAGCTAATATACAGTCTACATCGGAGAAGTCTCGAAAGTATAGAGAACAGTTCTATAAAATCATGGCCGATTTTTAGCCTGAAAAAAATTTTTTTTTATCATCATTATTATCATTATGCTTTAATATTTGTTCACATATTTAACTACATAATTATTTACTATTACACAAACAATCACCACACAAATAATCGCACGCTATTAAAATTATTATTCGCTGTGGGCTCGAACCCCCTACCTGCGCATTCGGAGCTCCTGAGAAAACCTCGCAGCTAACATAACTTGTAGTATAAAAAAAAAATCTAAAATATAAGCTACAGCTGTGAAGGGCTGTTTGACAAATTTTTGTGATTTGAAAATTCTAGGTTAGTGATTTCGGAAATTTGAAATTTCTGGAGTTTTATATTTATAATGTCAGTAATTTCAAGAATATCATATTTCGAAAATTTAGTTTAAAATTTAAGTAATTACAAGTTTCGGGATCTTTAACATTTTTTAAATTTTGGAAGCTTTAAATTTCGAACAAATTTTTAATCGCAAATTCTTTTTTGGTTATAAATCCTAGTAGCTTCAAGATTAATAAGATGTTTATATAGCTATGTAGAATAAGTTTATATAAGTTATATGAAATTAAAGGCTTGCATTGCAAATAATTTCAAAAGTTGAATTCCCAATTCTATATTTTTTGAATCGATTAAATAAGATATGACATGGGAAAAGTTGAATCTATTTCAATTTTTAACGTTGAAAATTAAAATCTTAAGTTTTCCAATAACCGACACATCTCTAAATGGCAAGTCCACTACCCTGGTGCACCGGAACGTGCACCAGGTCGTTCGAAACGTCATCTACGAGAACTTTTTTAGAATCTAAATTGTGTCAATAGCCAAACTAACTACCATTAAGAAAATATGAGAGGAAGCAAAGTTTCCATATTTTTATTTCGGTCTTACGATACATTTAGAAAAAATTTAAAAAAGAAATCGAGTCAAAATTCCTTTTTATTGACGTTTCGGCCTCATCTGTGGGCCTTCATCAGAAAGAAACATCTTAGAGAATAATCGAACTCAATCATAAATATACGTCGAAGCGAATGACAACATTTTAAAATTTTGTAAAGTCAGATCATTCTGAAGTTTTAAAAATCACTATGAAGTTTGTGAAAAAACATCAGTTTGTTAGCTGTTTCACAGCATTTTAATTACAAAATATGAACCTTTTTAAACATATTGTGAAAGTTCCTTGGACTTTATAGTTTCCAATACTTTTTTTACAAACTTCATAATGATTTTTAAAACTTCAGAATGATATCTGACTTCACAAAATTTCAAAATGTTGTCATTCGCTTCGACGTATATTTCTGATTGACTCTGATTATTCTTTAAGATGTTTGTATCGATGAAGGCCCACAGATGGGGACAAAACGTCAATAAAAAGGAATTTTGACTCGATTTAGTTTTTCAATTCTTTCTAAATGGATCGTAAGACCGAAACAAAAATATGAAAACTTTGTTTTCTCTCATATTTTCTTAATATAAAAAAACGTTCGAAGGGAGCTTGACTTGATGATTTCTTTAGAAATCTTGAGGTTTATCTACCAAAATAACTACCAATGGTGAGTCGACGGTAGTTAATTTGGTGGTTGAAACAATTCAAATTTCTAAAAAGTTCTCGTAGAATACGTGCTGAACTACCTGGTGCGCGACTCCGTGCACCTGGATCGTCGACTCAACACTTAATTATTTTGGATGTTGACACAATTTAATTTTAAAGCAGTTGCCGTAGAATACGTGCCAAACGACCTGGTGCACGTTCCGGTGCATCCTGATCGTCGACTCACCATTGGTAGTTATTTTGGCTATTGATATAATTTAGATTCTAAAAAAGTTCTCGTAGATGACGTCTTCAACGACCTGGTGCACGTTCCAGTGCGCCCGGGTAGTGGATTTACCATTTAGAGATGTGTCGGTTATTGGCAAACTTAATATTTTAATTTTCAACGCGTGATAATGTTCTCTAAGACTTGAATTCTTTTTTTTTTCACGCGGGAGCGATGCGGAAAAGTCGCTGCCTGCGCACAGTAGCGACTGCGCAGCTACATTTTAAAGAACTGAAGTCTATAGATCTTAAATTGAAGTAGTTCACAAACACTCAACACTTCGAATCGAATTTCTATGAGATTTTTCAACATTTTTTGAAGAATTTGTCTATACATTTGACGGAATTGAGGCATTTAAACCTTATAATTATGTGATTACAAACTTTCAATACCTCAATTGTGATTTCTACGAAAGTTTTCAGCATTTTTTCATGAATTTCTCTATATATTTTATTAAACTTTTTCAAATCGGGGTTCAATATAAAGTTTACAGAATTCTTGTAGAGTTATTCTAGGTTAGTTCTATATTAAATCCTGAAAGTTATACAGAATATAGAAAATTTGTTCAAGGTTCACTCTCATCCCCGACTCTTGTAATACTTCAAGAAAGTTTAATGAACTTTTTTTTTCCGTTTGGATTTCCAATGTCTCTTCGCGAGTAATTCTCGAGGATAACCGATAAAGCCAGCTATTTTCCTATCAGGTTTGTGAAAAAACGTATCTATCGAAATGAAATATATAACACTGGAGGTGAAGATCTAGGTTAAGGATACGGTGGGTATGTGGTGTTTTTCATGCATCTTTGCCCCACCCACGTACCATCTTCATCTAGACTTTCCTTCTTTTACCATCTGCATCCCAATTCGGTTCGCAGTCTCCTTTTTTTGGACTAAATCTCTTTGTCTAGTCTCTCTATCCTCATGATCCCTAAAACTATTCGTGAGAAAGATTGTTTTTCCTTATCGAGAGGGAAAAATAGTGAATCTTGGGACTCTAAGATATTTGCAATAACGAAAGGAAAAACCGCTTATCAAAAATGAATTTTCAAAATCTCAGAAATACCTTTGAAGGTTCTTCATTAAAATTCCATTTTTACTTTAATTCATTGATAAAACCTACTTGTGACAAAAAAATCGACACCTGTTATAATAGAATATTCCATGTTTAAATCAAGAAAATTAATTTGATGTTTGAATGTTATTTTGCTCAGAATTCAATGAATCCAATTCTGTATTTTCTACACTTGACATTTTTTTAGAAACCCAAATATACAAGAAAAAAAAGCTTGAAAAACGAAAATCACATTTCAATAGGGTTTCATAGCTACGGGCAGGAACCCTAATTACTTTTTTCCGAGCAGGGGAGTGAGGGTGAGAAGGGTAGAGGAAATTACTACGGAAAAGAGGAGAGGAAAAGTGGTAGGGGTGTAATGGGATGAGATCAGAAAATATTGAGAGGGGAAGTGAGAGATGGGAACGATAAGATAAGATCGGGTAAGACGGGACCCGACAGGATACAAAGAAGTGTTGAAAAAGATGGAGGGATATATGGCGGGTGCATTAAGGATCAATCTATTACAATGACCTGATTTTGTAAGTGGAATGAAAATTTAGAGATTAAACATTTACAATACTTTTTCCCAGGAAGGGAAGTGAGAATTGGGAAATCAGGAGCAGTGAGGGGAAGTGAAGGGACTGATTGAAGGCATGAATCAAGAGGAAAGAAAGGAAAATAGAGTAAGAAAGGAGATAGTATATGAAAGGAGAGGAAAGTAGGGGGAGTGAGGGAAATCAGAAGAAAGTAGGTATTAGTGAGAGAAAGGGAGGTAATGAAGGGTTAGGGAGGTAGAGCAAGGTAAGCAGTGGTAAGTAGCGGAAGTAAGGGAGAATAGGGGAAGTGGAGGAATGTAAAGGAAGCAGTAGAATGCAGAAAGAGGGGAAGCAGTGACTAAAAGAAGGGCAGTGATGGGAGGGGAAGTACGGTACTGAAGGGTTGGTGAGGGGAGTGGTGAGAAAGCGAGAAAGGGGTGGAGAAGCAGTGAAGAGGAAGTAAGAAGTGAGCAGCAGTAGGGAGGGGGGGGATTTGCGTCAACAAATAAACGTCTGAAGTTTTTATTTCAAAAAAATGTATACCTAATCTTTCTACAAGTTTGTAGAAGGCTTTGGAATTATGTTTTTGAATTTAAAAAATCTGAAGAGATGAATGAGTAATTAACATTAATTTTCATTTCACAAAACCTAAAAATAAAACATGAAGTCTCTCCATACTTATTATACTTTTACCATTTATGAAAAACACAAAGAAAAATTGCATACATAGTACTCAGCATGTTTAACATGCTTAAAGTCTTTCAATGCCTTAAATGTAATATTCATGTATTCATGATGAATCGCCACACCGAATTTACGCATTTGTAAGAAATTAATTGTTGCAAAAATTATAAATTGCGAATATAATATATAATCATGAAGAATTGTTTGAGATGAGAGTATAATATCAATTATAAAAGGGTTTTATTGATGTAAATTACGAGCGACATTAATGTATGTAAATTAATTATAAAAATATCTATAACCGGATGTATATGTGAATACCCAAATCAAAATCAATACATGAATTCCGAACAATGAGTTTAGCAACACTGTTGACTTTAAGTGCAGTGACCTCAGATTCTATATGGCAGAGTAGAATTAATTCTCTATTAATATTGAATGGGTGAGCTATCAATGGAATTAGGAGGTGATAATATTGTCGAAGATCTGGAGTTTCTATAGTAAATCAATTGAATCAGTTGCTAAATTAAGTTCGTAATTATACTGGAGATATCTCTTCACTCCATCACTATTATGAAATATAGTTCTTCTCCATTGATGACACATTAGATAGCTCCTTATAGATCAAATGTATTTTTCTACTCCAATTTATTTTCTTTAAAAAAATATTAATGAAGATTTCCTAGCTTGAATATAATTTTTACTAAAAATTATAATGATTAAATGTGTTTCTAAAAAATGATGACTTTCTTATAAAGATTATACCTACAGAATATATCTGACATACTTCTGGGAATTTATATTTTCAATGTCCTTCTGCTTTATTGAAAATTCTGTTTTTCACATACGGCGTAATACCTCAAAGTTTTTTCCTGGGGCAATACAGAATCCTGGAAAACAGCAGAAGTAGCAAATGCGAATTTATTCTAGCAGCTTTGCTGGAAAATAAAAAGAAAAGCATTATTTAAATCGTACTTCATAGCCTAGGGTTTTTGCATGTATATTCACACGTATGTTCCAGAATATGTATAAAACACACCAGTTGTTTGTAAAATATACAAGTTTAATATATGAGGAAGTACCAGCTCGTGCAGTTTTGTTTCCTTTCTGCATTATTTATGAGCATACTTATAAGCCACTATTGCAACGCATTGCATTCCGGAATATGGAAGCGACGAGGAAGAAAATCGACTTTCATCAAACACGAATACATATAATGAAACTTTGTCAAAGGCATATTTTATAAACTCAGAATAAAGATATGGTGGAAAATTCATGTCTGCACAACATCTTCTGAATTCAAGTCACAAATACAACACCAATTTAGCAGGTGGTAATTTAATTTTTGATTTTGCAAGGTTTGAGACATCTTGTCAATTTTATTGAAAATTGATAAGCCATATTCGGAAACTTCCACTAATGACGTAAGATTTTTCCATCCAAAGTATTTCTTTCGTAGATTTCCACTTTTGAATTTTCTTAAAAATGCTGATTAATATTTGTTTCAGTT
Source organism: Andricus quercusramuli (assembly GCA_932178445.1). Taxonomy (NCBI): domain Eukaryota; kingdom Metazoa; phylum Arthropoda; class Insecta; order Hymenoptera; family Cynipidae; genus Andricus; species Andricus quercusramuli. The sequence goes on from CAKNXH010062775.1 coordinate 105,719, forward strand.
ATTGGAATATACTTTTCAATATTGTACATATGATATAATTGTTTGTCTTATTTATTCTTCGTTATATTTAATTTCATACTACTAACGTGCTACAAATATAGAGTTGACGAATTAAAACATTCTTAAAATCTGATGTATACCTTTCATGGAAGCTCGTTGATCCTTGAAAATCTTTAAAATTCTGTGAAGTCTTTTAAAAATTGTGTAGATCCCTTAAAATTTCTTGAATGACGTGAACATTTTTTGAAACCCTCGAATTTTGAGGATATCAGAAATAATCTTTTGAAAATCCTTCATAATAATTGAGATTCATAGCACTCCCTGAAAATACCTCAAACCCTTTCAAAATCAGTGAAAATTCTTTAAATCTCTTGATATTCTTAAAAACCCTTTAAAATTATTTGAAATCTTCAAGCTACATGGAAAACTTGCCGAATACCTTGAAGTGCCATACAATATATTAAAATCGTTGAAAAACAATTAAAATTCCTGGTAATCTCTTAGAATCCTTCACAATAATCGGAAATCCTGTTAAATTCCGTTCAATCTTCAGAAATTCTACGAAATCCTCTGAAATCCGTGGATATACTTTGCACCACTCATCTCACGAATGTGAGACGTGGCCATAGGTGTATCTTACCGCGGTTCTACTGGGGACTATTGTCAGTTTTTTTTATATGGCAGTTGCTCTTAGTGGTACCCTGCGGTGGTTGTTTACCTTTTTTTTTAGCGCGTACGCAGTCCCGAGGTCGGTTGAAATCCGTTAAAATTCTTCGAAATCTTTAAAAAGCTCCCAATTTCTTTTGAAATATAATAAGATCTCTCAAAATTGCATAATATCATACAAAACCCCTTTATACTTCCTAATATACGTTCATTTGAAATCTTTTCACATATTTTGAAGTACCTTTAGATCACTTAAAAACCTTGAAAATTCATGAAAATACTTCGGTTTCACATGAAAACCTTTAAAAGTCTTTGGAATCCCGTGACTTTCTCCCTGAAAACTCTTAAAATCTCTGAAAATCCTTCGAAACCCTTTAAAATCCCTAAAAACGATTCAAGATCTTATAAGATCCTTTGGGATGTTCAAAATCTCGTTTGAATTCATTGAAAGTTTCCAAATTCGTGGGAACCTTTTCTAATGTCTCGAAATCACTTACAATTCATTTGTTGAAATTCCTAGAAATCCTTTAGAATATCCTTGGGTATATGGGAGACCACCCACAACAAATAATGATTCTACAGTAGATAATCATTCATTTATAATACTAATGTTCGTTATACAATTAATTTAATATAATTTAAATAATAGTCAGGACTCTATATATGTTGATTAATTAAGATAATAAATGATTATTTTAGGTGTAATTTTACTTGTATTATTAATTATGTACTATATGTTGCTTTTATACTATAGGGTGCTTTTCCCTACATTGGAATCTTTAAAAATCCCTTAACATCCTTTGAGATCCCGAAAAATCATCGAAACTCGTTTCAATCTCTAAAAATCGTTTAAGATCGCTTGAAATACTTTTAAGTGTTTTAAAATCATATGAAATATCTTTAAATCGCTTCAAATTTCGAATTCTCTTTATATCCTCATTCTTCTTATTCTCCTTATGAAAACTCTTAAAATCTTTTGCAATCCGGTGACTTATTTCGAAATATTTAAAAATCCAGAAGAATCTCTGAAAATCTCTTGAAATCCGTGAAAATCATTCTTGATTTCTTAAAATTGTCAGAATTAGTCAAAATCCATCGGTATTTCTTGAAATCGTTTGAAATCTAGTAAAATAGTTGTAAATTGGTTGAAACTCCTTGGAGTCCCTTAAAATCTTGAAAAATCATCCCTTAAAATATTAAAAACTTAATTCCTTTAAATAAAACTCGGCCTTAAAACTTTCGTAATCTCTTAAAATCTTTCGAAATTCCTTGAGATATGAGGATATATCTAAGAAGATTTGGAAATCTCTTCAAGACGCTTTGCATCCCTTTGAAATAACTTAGAATCCCTTGAAATATGTTCAAATACTTTTAAATTACTGAAAATCTTTCAAATCTTTCAAAATCTCCTAAATTCCCCTTTCATGATAAAGATATATAATACATTTTGTATGTATTAAATAAAAAATATGAAATCTTACGTAAGGAGGGAAAGAGGAGTTTCGAAAGAGCCAGATCTGGTCCAGCAACAACATTAGACTGTAATATGAATAGAACATATGACTTCAAGGCCCCATCATTTTTTAAATTATATTTTGCCCAAATACAGAAGATGTGTATCTTAGAGAAGTATGTCAAACCTCATTAGAAAATTAACCCAATCTGCAGCTTAATACGGATTTTGGCAAATTGTAAAGTACAGGATTCTAATCCGACCGACTGTGTTTATATCCTTGGACTATTCTTTACTGGTGTAACTCATCAGGATTAATTAGTGCTAAAGCGTAACCTACGTGCTTCAGGATACGCTTGCTGATTGTGCATGAGCTTACATTCCTGTGTAGTGTGTATGCATATCTCGTACGTTCACGAGCGGTACGTACTGCTTTCAGAAGATTATGTTTTCGACACTCTCTTGATCTGTTTCATGTCCTTAAAATTCTGATATTCTTTTTAGCAGACCTTATTATTGTCGTTGTTGTGTCATTTCATCTTCTCATACATATGAACTGCATTTATATTAGAAATTTTGTCTAACATTTTGTGTGGAAACAAGATTATCCTTCGTTCTTCTGAAATACTGTCATTATTATTCTTATTTGAAAAGAAAATAGGCCCAACATTCGATTACATCTGTTGCAGGGCTATAATATAACGTGAAAAACTAAGAAATCACAATGTGAACATTATTCATCTGGACGTAGAAAGGGAAGCGAAGATTGTGCCATGATTTCGCATTATGTCTTATTTGAATATCCTGTTGACATGATTATGCAGCCTGAATAGTAGAGGGCAACGACTAATTTTTAAATTCTCATCATAATGAGAAGGTATTCGTTTTATGTCAAATTTGACTTAGGTAGTTTTTATTAAAACTTCACGTTTTGAGACCCCCTGAATCAGAAAAACTGATTTTTACGATTTTTACGTCTGCCTCTCTGTCTATAGTCTGTAATCTGTAGGCACGATTACTTTCTGAAAAATGATCAGATTGAATTGAGCATTGGCACACTTTTCAAGACCTGAAAGGAAAGGACAAGTTCGTCAGCTATGTTGGATGAAATTCAAAAAGTCAGAGCATTCTCAAAATTTCGGATACCATTTTTTTCAAGATTTAAGAAATTCTATTTGAGGTTATTTGTAGTGCTCGAAAAGGAGAACAGTTTATTCTCACGACTCATTTCGATTAAAAGAAAATTGTAAGAGTTATAGCATTTTCAAAATTAAAAAAAAAACGTGAATAAAAATGTTGCGGCAAACGACGCACGACATGAACAAAGTCAATAGAAGAAAAACGGTCCTTTTTGAAAGGCCTACACGATTATCATAACTTCTCAAATTCTTTCGAAAAATCCAAAATTTGAATTTCTATCCCACAAAACATAATAAAAAATTATATTTTATGGCCAAACTATGCAAGATATGAAGAAAGATGTGTACAAAAATATCCACCCGAAAAAGATCTAAAACTTTTTGCTTGGTCGCTTTTTTATAAAACGCGTATTTTTTTATTTATTTGTAAAAGACTACGTTAAAAAAAATTGAATTTTTGGGCAAAAGACACAAAAAAAAAAAAAATTGATTAGCATTTCGAACTCGAAAGTTCATTGCCTCACTACCCGATTCGGGTAGTGTTTCTAGGTGGATAAATACTACCAGTGTGGGTCCACCACACCCACGACGGGTCAACAACACGCAGTATTCCCGAACGGTCACCCATCCAAGTACTAACCGCGCCCAACACTGCTTAACTTCAGTGATCTAACGGGAACTGGTGTTTTCAGCGTGGTATCGCCGTTGACAAAAGACACAAGCTACGAAAAAAATAGAAATAAAAAAGTGGTTCGCTCAAAAAAGGGCTACACATTTTTTTTATGGATCATTTTTTTAAGGGATGCGTAGTTTTTGTTCCAATCGTGAAAAATGACATAAAAATAAACAAATTATATTTTTAGATAAAAGACACAAGGTGCAATAATATGTTTGATAACAAAATTGTATTTAAATCAGATCTTAAAATTTACTTTCAAACTTCTTTTCCCACGAAACACGTGATGAGAATGTGTTTGTTAGAGCCAGAGAAGCTTTAGCGAAAGAGAATCCAGAACTACTAAATTTCAGTTGTCAATGGTTTGACCTTTGATTTCAAAAGTCCTATACAAAAATGTGGCGGAAGTACAATGACCGAGCGTGTAGCGCGAGGTAAATACATTATCGAGCGCGAGATAAATATTTTATCAAGCGCGAAATGCGAGATTCAACAGTTGCGCGCCTAGGCGCGCTGAAACTTGCTATCAAACTTGCTATCGATTTCAATAATCTGAAGCACTAGAAGATAACATTTGTAGCAACATTGGATAATCATAAAGACCGCAAACTAGTTAAATGAAAAATGTATAACCGATAACTTACGCCTATCTGTCAAGGACCATAACTCAAACCGATTTAGAAGAGATACATAATCTGTATCATGAAATGTGCAAGGTGACCAAATAACAGATAAAAATTCAAGCTAAGCTATAACAATCATTTGTAGTGGTAATATAATAGCCTCTGTTGTTGTACATATAATGTTTAAACGTGCGTATAAGAAATTATAAATTTTTATTAGCACAACCAACAATGTTTTCAATATGTGAGTTGCATGCTAAGCGACTGTCAAAAAGCAAATCAAGGTCCTTTGTTCATTAATTAAATATGAGTATATCAACGTTGCATTCTTTTTTGTAAATTATACTACCCTTCACTTTACAGGAATAATAGGATGCAAGTGGTCCGTACGCCATTTCTTATATTTGTCGAGGTTAGCCTGTAGAATTTCACAGAAATTATTTAAAAGAAAATATCGTTAATAAATAGCGATCTTTTTATAAATTTTATTATTCATTTATTATTCATTCATAAACATAACCGATCATTTTTTTACCTTAAAATTTTTATAACAAAGTTTCATAAAAATACTTACAATTTTTTTATATAATACATACATACTTTCAATAGTATATTCAACAATAGCGGGCCAATACCCCAGAAAGTTGATGGCGATGCAATGATATTCTGCTCTGCATTACTTGTGTAACTGTTGTGAGAAATTTCAATCAGCTTTTTAGATTTATATCGATGATTACTATGATGAATTCTATTTATAAAAAACAGTCCGTCAGATCACCAGAGCTGGGCACAAAATACCTTAACTTCATTGCTAAAATACATGTATTTCAGCGCCATGTAGTTGAAATTCGTCACAGGGAAAATACAACTCAGCTAATGTAGCTCAAATACAGCTACAAAATTCATTTGAGTATTTTGAAATATTATTTGAAATACATGTAAGAACTGTATTTTTTAGTTGATGTATTTTGTATATTTTCTTGAAAATACTTTCTAATATCAACCTATAAAAATTATATTACAAATCCCTAGAGTGTATATAATTTCATGGTCAAAGAGTGGGAGTACAAAAGAGCTTGTGGTACATTAAACAGCACAGTATAGTCCTACAGTATTCAGGGCTGCGCAGTAGGTACATATGGCACATAAGACTGCGCAGAAGATACATGGTATATGCAGGGATGGACAGTAGGTATTTGTGAACCATGTAGATGCGCAGTATGTGATTATAGGGCATAGATTTGAGCAGTGCACTTTTGCTGCAAACTAGGCTGCGCAGTAGATCCGTGGAGAACTCAGGGATGCACAATAGAGACATATAGTGCATAAGGATGTGCAGTGGAATTTTATAGTGCTGGGAACTGCGCATTATACATATATTGTACGTAAGGCTGCGCAGTTGCGACATAAAATATGCTAGGTTGCGCAGTAGATATCTGTGAAACACAAATCTGGGCCGTACACTGTTGTGGTGTATCATGCAGCGTAGTGGAGCTCTGCAGTCCTCAGGGCTGCACAATTGAAGTATATGGTAATTAAGCCTGCGCAGTAAATACCCACGGAACGTAGGGATGTACGGCAGGTATTCATGAGACATATAGCTCCACAGTAGTTATGTATGAAACACAGAGATGCGCAGTAGGCATCTGTGTGACATAGAGCAGCACAGTACACTTTTATGATAAATTCAGGTGCGCAGTAAATATCTAAGATATACAGGGATGTGAAGTAGGTATTTATGGGGCATAGATCCGCGCAGTGGTTATTTATGGGGCATAAAGCTTCATAGTATACTTTTATGGTAAATAAGGCTGCTCAATAGGGACGTATGGTAAGTGAGGCCGCGCATTATATACCTACGATATACATGGATACACAGTAGTTATTTATAGGGCATAAAGCTGCGCAGTAGCTATTCATGATACATAGAGCCGCGCAGTATACTTTTGTGCAAAATTAGGAGGCGCAGTAGATTCATGTGATTCACATGACTGCGCAATAGAGACATACGGTGAGTAGGGCTGTGCAGTAGGCGCCGACGATATACGTGGATACGTAGAAGGTATTCATAGGACATAGAGCTGCGCGGTACACTTTTGTGTTAAATAACGCTGCGCAGTGAATCCTGTAGTGGTAAGGACTGCGTGGCAGAACCCTAGGATATTTCAGGCTGCGCAGTAGAGATCTACGATATGTAGGTGGGCACAGTGGAGACATATGCTTCAGAAGGCTTTGTAGTGTACTTATATGGTATGTACTTGTGAGTGCTGAGCAGTACTTCCCTACGTTATATAGGAGTGCTTATTAGAGACCTATGATACAAAAGGCTGCACATTACGTTATTTAGCGGCTTTTGAGAATACATTTTGTGAATCGACAGTAGAAGATGCGATAGAAAAATTGTGAATAATTTTTAATGTCAACACAATTTTTATGAAATCTAAGAGAGGACATTTTTACTTTGCTTTTCTGCGGATTCTGGAAGTTGAGTACCTATTTTATTTTAAATTTAAGGAGAACCCTGTACATTGAAGGACTCTACTGCGCAACACTGCCAATTACAGGTCCCTACTGCGAAGCTCTGTACATTGCATGACTCTACTGCTCAGCTCTGTACATTGCAGGACTCTACTATGCAGTCCTTGACTCTTCTGCACATCCCTGCACATGACATGACTCTATTGCGCAGCCCTGTACATTACAGGAATCTATTGCGCATCCCTGAACATTACATGTCTATAGTGCACAGCCTTGCTTTTACATGGCTCTACTGCACAGCCATGTACATTACACGACTCTACTGCACAGACCTAAGTATTACAGATCATTAATGCGCATCCCTGTTCGTCAGATGACTCTACTGCGCAGGTGTATACAATACATTACTCCACTGCGCATCCTTGTTTATTTCATTAAGCTGCTGCACAGCCTAATATAACTAATAAGGATAATGCGCAGCTCTATACGCCGTATTGTAGGATTCTACCCCCCTTCCTCAAAGTTATTTCTGCTCTTCCTTCATCCATCCCCCCTCCTAGCCGCCACTTACCGCCCACCTCTCATCATCATCATCATTCTCTCCTTTCTATTTCTCCCAACTATCTCCCCTCTTTGTCACTCTTTTGCACTTCCACTCTTTGATCATCAAATTCCTAGACTTATTACATACTTTCGGGATTTGTAATATAATTTTTTATATGCTGATATTAGAAAGTATTTTCAAGAAAATACACAAAATACATCAGCTACAAAATACAATTCTTACATGTATTTCAAATAATATTTCAAAATACCCAAATGTATGTTGTAGCTGTATTTGAACTACACCAGTTAATTGTATTTGCCCCGTGATGTATTCCAAATGTATTTTCTCTGAATGTAGTTTATATTTCAGAGACCTCAAATACAATTTTTGTAAGGTACTGCCCAGCTCTGCAGATCACTATACAGAGAATTTATCCTGGTATCGGTAAGTCGTTGAGAAATTATAATTGATTGACAATTTGTAATCAAAAGCGGGTTTCGTTATAGATTCTGGGACATATTTCATGTTAAGATGTAATATACTGAGTATGATATTGCAGTAACTCTATACATGCAGCATTGATTATGTACACAGTTTTATCCCCGTGACTAATATATATTCACATAGTTACAATCACTATATACAGAGAACTATTGCAGTACTGTTTCAGTCGATTTAACGTTGTTCGGCGCAGCGATAAATTCTACGTGGACAAATATTTAATATCCGTTTTGAAATACCTATTCTATACTGATGCTTGTGGTCATTTTCAGTTCTACGTTCATAGGACAATATGAGAACATCAAAATGCACTTTCGAGAAGTACAATCCTGATTTGAACTCATGTCTACTATGTCACTTTCCCTCATCTTGAAGGTCTTAGTAGTAACGAATTAATTGAACTTAAATTGAGTTCATGTATCAAAGCACTATAACTAACATTTTGTAGAGTAATGCATTTCAAATTCTATTCTTAAATTAACTTCTTGTAATAAGCAACTTTTGTGGCAAATCATGACTGTTACTTAAACCTCACTCTCCCTGCCAGCGTCACGAGATATATGGACGATACTGGGTCGATCTCCAAACTTTAGAACACAAAGTTGTACAGGATTCAGTTATCTCAAATTTGAGTGCTCGTTTAGGGGAATCGGTCAACGAGAACTCGAGATATAATAAAAAACGTGTATCTTGGTAATTTATTTAATACTGACTGCAAGATCAATGCAGATATTGTAGCCAGGCATATGAACAAGGGTGGGAAGGTTATCGATAGGGTAGAAAGGTAATCGGCAGGGTACGAGCCATTGTCAGAAGTGAAAATATAACAAACGAAGCTAAAATTTTAATATATAACTCTGCATTTACATCCACTGTGCTGTAGGGTAGCCAGACCTGGACCTGCCAAGAAAAGGATGAGAGAAAAATTAACGCAGTTGACATTAAATTCCTTTGCAATGTTTGCGGTCTAACTCTAATAGACAAAGTTAGCACTGAGAGGACTCTGAAAGAATGTGGAGTAGAGGAAACACTGTTTGTCAAGAGTGACAGAAATTTGTTGAGTTGGTTTAAGCATGTTGAGATAATGAAAGAGGAACGATTGACGAAGAAAATATATTCAGGTAAAGTAAATGGTAGCATACCCAGAGGCAGACCGAGGAAAGAATGATGGGAATGTGTGAATGAGACCCTAAGCCGAAAAGATATGAAAAGCCGTGCAAACACAAGAGCTTGCATGAGAAAATGTATGGATATAAAGAAAGCTAAGGAGGAATGCCAGAACAGAAAAGTATGGCGTCAAATACTTTATAAGAAATGTATAATGAAGAGTGTCAGTGGAGTGACAGACGCCTGAAACGAAAGGCCTTGGATACTAATAGACCCGCGCGGAGAGTTTTACATGGTGACTTTGTTTTCTATTTTGGTTTTTTCAGTTGTTTTTTTTCAGTTTTCAGTTTGTTTTCAGAGTTTTTTTGATATGAATTTGTTTCTATTCACCTCTCCGCCTAGGGTAATGGCTCGAGAGATTGATCCTTGACCTGGGTCCTTGACCTGGAATATTATAATCAGCAGCACGAGAATTCTAGATTAATCTCAAAATCTATACCGCCCCCCCCCTTATACTGCCTCGTACACATCCCTCTTTCACTTTTCTCATATGAATACATTAATATCGTAATTCTGGGTTAATGGTATAATACATAATAATAATCATAAGCTTCCAAACATTTTTTACAAGCTTTCCATTTTTGTCCATTTTTCATTTTTTATTTTTAGCATTACTTTACAACTCCTGGTTAAAGTATAATAATAAGTTTAGTAGGCGCGGTTGTTTCACAGCAAACCTGCGAATGTTTTTCTCCACTGCGACATATATAATGACAAGGATATATTACATGCTCCGGGTCATGAAAATTTATTGCTAATTGCTTTTCTTTCTCTCGCATATCCTGGAGATAATGCGCGCAGGCAAAAGGATTCTCGACAGTGCCGCGTAAATAATATTTCCAAATAATTTCAAAAGTGAAACGCTTTCCTGTTATTTGGGAGATTTTTCTGCTATGTGGTGGTTTTCAATTGCCTTTCTAGAGTGTACTATGTACCACGTTGCCACTTTTAGAATCAACCAGAATTACAAATGATTAAAGACGTTTAAAGCCAAAAGTATCAATAAACTCACGTATGCAATGACTGGAAAATTAAGTTACCTAGATTCAACTATGTACTCCATAAATGCAGTTTCTGTAAGTGAATAAAGTAGAAAATTTTAAATACATTCTGAACAATGGTTTCGCTCATACTTTTTCCAATATTACTAAAGTGCAATTTGCTTCGAAAACATGAGAGAATAAGTCAATAAGGGTAAATGTAAACGAAAATAAAATCAACGTTCGTATTCTACAATTGTAAGCGTCAACAATGTTTGGAATTGGTTTCCACCCGTTGCCTGATTTTTATACAGTATGTTGACAGTCGTTTCAAAAATTAAAATTTGAAAGGACCGCAGACGTCAGTGATGTAAAAGAACCTCGTAAATCAAAGACTGATTTAAGGTTCGTCGACAAGTCGTGACTTTAAACCATAAACAGAAATTACAATAAAATATAAGTTTGCTCCATCATTTCTTCGGTTTCATGAATGATATTTTTTTCTGGGTGACTTCTCTTTTGGATGCTTCGAGTGGACATACTTGAAGTATTGTTTATAATAACACCCCTACTAGATATTTCTTAAATACTACTACTATAAGTATACACAACAAATTAATGCAAAATATATATTATATTGAAAAATATATAGATCCATATCTAGATATTAATGTATCTTCTAATGTATATAATAATGTACTAACTTACTTCTCTACCAAATATTGGTCTTCAGTATATTTTCGATATTCAATCTGATGGAGGTTTGTTGACTTAGGTTCATGAAATGTTTGTCATTGGTTCTGGAAACACATAATTACATCGAAGCTCTCGAAATAATAATAACTAAAAGAAGATTGCTTAGAAACATTAAATAATATTTTATTAGGTAAATATTTATTAATAATAGGTTCATTAGATGAGTGACGGCCAACTTTGCACGTACAAACTTTGCAGGTGCCCAACTGTGCACGTCGATGGCCGGACGGACAACTGTGCACGTCCAAGTCCACAGGAGCCCATCTGTGCACGTCAAAATTTTGACGTGTACAGTTGTCACTTGGACAACTGTGCATGTGCACAGATGGTACTTGGACAACTGTTCACGTCTAAATTTCGACGTGCACAGTTGTCACTTGAACAACTGTGCACGTGCATAGATGGTACTTGGATAACTGTACACGACGAAATTTCGACGTGCACAGATGAACTCCTGTGCACTTGACCGTGCACATATGTCACTTTCCTAACAGTGTACGTGCACGAATGTCACTTGCCCAATTGTGCACGTGCATGGATGTCACTTGTCCAACTGTGCACGTGCACATACGTCACTTCCCCAACTGTGCCCGTGCACAGACGTCACCTGCCCAAATGTGCACGTGCACAGATGTCACGTGCCCAACTGTGCACGCTTATGTCCTTAAGTAAGGGTTGTACCAGGGTGATCCTTTACATCTACGTATAATGAATTTTAACAGTTAAGTTTATTCAATCTTGGTGGAATGGAGCGTACTAACTTTTTTGAAGTTTGCTTAAAAATATTTCAAAGGCTATTTTTATGACAACATTCCTTCCAAATTATTATGAATATAAAAAAATCTTTCTTCAAATTTATTTTGCTTCCTCATAGAGAAAGCTTGAATTCATTTAATTCAACTTTCGTCAGTTGATAAATGTCTAATACAATGTTCTGAACCTTGTATTAGATATTTACATTTTGTGTGTGTGTGCATGTGTAGCGGGCCTAAATATTCATATAGCGGGCGTAAAGTTTTATGTCGGCCCGGCGGCGGAGTGCGCATGTCCTAACGTCACTGGGCTGGAAGCGGGCACATTACGCCTGCTTCACGTGCATGCAATGGCGCGTTTTTAACGGGGTCGAACAAAAAGAGATTTTCATATATCTATAATAATTTAAAAGGAATAATTTCATCAAAATAATATTTGAAATATTTTTAAACTAACTTTAAGAAAGTTAGTACGCTCCATTCCACCAAGATTGAATAAATGTAACTGTTAACATTTATTATACGTAGATGTAAAGGATCACCCTGGCGAAACCCTTACTTAAGGACATAAGCGTGCACTGTTGGGCAAGTGACATCTGTGCACGTACACAGTTGGGCAAGGGATATCTGTGCACGTGCACAGTTGGGCAAGGGACATCTTTGCACGTGCACAGTTGGGCAAGGGACATCTTTGTACGTGCGCAGTTGGACAAGTGAATTCATCAATTACTCTGATATATATTGGTTATATTTATGGTTATAAATTTATAAATCATATGCAATTCTACATACTTAGATTTCTTATTTATGTTTATTGCTCGCAAATGCGAAATCGACAGAATTAACAGGAAACAGGCGTGGAAACAGAAATTTGTATGGATAAAGTTATTTGTATTCAGTGAATGAAAAATACATCGCTACACGCTTTTCGGAAATTCACACCCGGGGGAAAAGAACATCCGGCAATGAGCAACCTTGCCGGCGCCGGCGACGGTAGGCTAGCCACTGCGTTTTTTTTTAATGTTTTGAAAGCTTCCACTAAAGTATCAATTTTGTTTATACAGGGTTTTCCGCGAGAACTCTGGATCTTTTTAGGGGGGTGTAGGGGAAGTAAAAGTGAGTAAAAAAGTCTCCCAAAATGGTTGGATCTTGGGCATATTTTGGGAGCAACAGAGGGTAAAAATTGTATGTACGTGTGAGTATATGTAGCACGCGCGCGTCACGGCGAACAAGCAGTCCCCCACCAAAGCACTTGAGGTAATGATGGCAATGACTCAATACCGCGTGCCAAAGACATGCCCAGGTAGTTGCGAGATGGATTCAGAAGGCTGTAATCCTTGGGTCACTCCGTGTCCTCAAAACACAGAAGGATTTCACAGGCTTGTCGTTGTGATTTCATTGTCTTCTGTGGCTACCCATCTCACGATCATGAAACGTCGCCATCGGGATAATTTACCGCGGTTCTGCTGGGAGCGAGTGTCATTTTCATAGAAAGTTAAAAAAGTTCATAATATGAAAAAGTAAAAAAAAATTTTGAAGTATGTATTTCTATATATATATATATATATAATTAGAAAAAAAGAGTTGAAAAACCACCGCAGGGTCCCACTAAGAGCAACTGCCACCTAAAAAATTTCAATAGCCCCCAGTAGAACCACGGTTAAATACAACTATGGCCACGTCTGACAACCGTGAGATGGATGATATATATATATATATATATATATATATTATTGAACGATTTACACTTTTTGTTAAATATGAATTATTATGAGATAATTAATTTTTATCAAAACGAACAAAGAATTCAGAGGTTGGTATGTAGCAGATTTTTTAAGTACCTTGTATACATTTTTTCTGTTCGCCTAATTTAAATTTATGACTAGGATGCGGAAAAAGTTCTGTAGTTGTATTTAAAAAGTATTCTACTCCGCAACGTTACATCCTCTATCACTGTAACTTTGCTTACACATCACCTTAGGAAAAACAAGCGCTTGCTCGTAACAAAACCATAAAAAAGTTTTTTCGAGGTTGATTTCTTGGTATATAGTGAACGTAATACTCGTAAAATGAGTATTACGTGGAAAAGAGAAGAGCTCGTATGGCCAGTTCTATAGTTTATGAGCCATTCGCGCATTTCTAAGTCAGGTTCACAATCATTTTTTTCGGGTTCCAGAAGTTCCAACTTTAAAAATGTCCCGGCGATCAGTTTTTAAGGGGTAACACCACTCTAGCTTCCGAAAAAGAGGTCCATTTTCAAGAATTTGTTTTCGGAGTTTGGCAAAAGGAATAGGAATTACTTTTGGAGGGTTCAATCAGCATGTATTTATGTACAGAAAAAAAAATTGTTATCGAAAAAAAATACAAAATGGCGGCGATTAGGAAAGTTTTGTATGTTGCCATTTTAAAAATGGACTGTGCGGCCGGAAACATTTTTCCTTAAATTTGCAATGTGGAACAAAAAAGTAAGAATATTTAAGAAATGTATATCATTAGCTTGAGAAATACGTAGGATTTTTATTTTTTACCAAGTTTTGTAGAAATGGTGCACTTTTAAAAAAAAGTTTCGATTTTCGGCCAAAAAATAAGCACGAAATTGTTTATAAAAAAAAGTGTATATTAATAATCAAAAAACCCCTATGTAGTTCCATGAAGAATGTAATTGTGAAGCTACTGTGAAAATTTCAGACTGATATGTGTAACGGTCTTCGAGCAGTGTTTCCGGCCAGTCTAAAAAGTGATTTCGAGAAAAGCGCGTTTAAAGTTTTACTAACAGAAAAATCCATGAATCTTGGCAGCGTTCACTGATTCACAGAAACACGTATACTATTTGTAATAGACATCAGCGCACCCTAGATGACACCTGAGGAACCCTAATAACCGTCCCACTTAACATTTCGACAGGTGAAAGAAATATAAAAGCGTTGGATCCAAGTGCGCCGCTGGAGCGCTCAGTGCACGCTTCGAGGAGGCGCCTCGGGGATACCAAGTGCACTTTGTTTTTGAGCCCCTAATAGTACATTGTGTAACGAGTGGGGTATAGTTGCACACACTATTTTTCATCACGAATGTGAGGAATATGCATTCTTTGTATTTTATCCGCACGAGCGAAGCTAGTGCGGAATATCGCCGGGGGGGGGGGGGCGGGGCGGGGGTCGGGGGGTTCCGGGGGCGGAGCCCCCCGAGAGGAAAAACACCCCAATCAAAAAGATAATTTCAGGTGCCAAAGGAGAATTGGCTCCAAGGACTAGTGTGACGTATACGTCACATGAGAAATTAAATGAAATGAAAACATAATTTTTTTAGTTTAATGATAATATTAATATTATGAATTTGAAAAAAAAATAGTTCTCGTCCTTGGAGGGGAATATTCATATTATACTTACTTTATACTTACTTCTTGCAACCATGACACAAAACAAACTGTTGTTGACATTTTGAAGATGATAACGTTGAAGTTAGTAGAAGGTTAGTTGCGTTTGTTTCGTGAAAACACGGCGAAGCGTGTGATTTTTCTCACTAAAACACATTGGAGCGTGCGATATTTCTTCTAAAACACGGAGCAGCGTGCGATTATTGTATAACGCACGCTCTTCGCACGGCATGCGCAATATGTCACAATGCGCACGGAAAACAGATGTGAAATGTGGCATATTCCGTGCATGCGTGATGAAAAGTACATTTTAAGCCAAGCAAAAAATAATCGTTTTTTTGAAAATCCTAGAGTGTTGTTACCCCTTAAACGTAAAAGGTTTGCCTTGGGCTTAAAATACCGAAAAATTTTCCGGCTATATCACACTGCACGTAATTTGGTTTTCCAACATTATCTCTAAATCCATTTGTGCTAAAAATTTTTTAAAAATAATTCTGTGAATAAAAATCAGTCGACTGTACACGGATGATTACCAAATTGTTGATCATTTCAGAAAATTAGATTTTCAGAAACAAAAATGTTCAAATCACGCAAAATAGTTTTTCTAGTGGTTAACTCATGTGAGTATCAAATTTAAACCTGAGAGACCAGGGAATCTACTCGTGATGAATACAAATTTTACACGAACAAATTCGAAAAATCTTTTCAAAATATTTGCAGGACAGATACAAGTATTAAAATAAAGAAGAATGAATAATTTTACGTATTCTTTTATTCTGAATTCAACGTTTCAAAATCTGAAACATTAGAAAAATGTTCGTATTATTAGTAAAAAAATTTTTAATTAAAAATTTTGTAGTTTGGGACAGGTGGGTGAAAAAACATTTTGTGTACTTTTTTATTTATAATATGTGAACGAAGTCGTATAAAATTTTAAAACTTTAATAAATTGTGTTTTAATAAAATTAATTTACAAAATAATTTTTTTAAAAATTGATCACACAAAGATAAGTTGAAGACGACTAGGACTTAAAGTGGGAAACTTTTTGGCAATCACCAATATATGGGTGAAAATCAAAAAGTTGATAATATGATATCCCTGGAATATTATGCACTCATGTATGGAGAAACAATTTTGTTTAATTATAGAGTTTTATCAAGCCTATTTTTTACCACAACACCCCATTTACCAATGCTTCTTACTTTACTCAGTTTAAAGATAAATCTAATTAAATATGAATAAATGTCATCCCGTAACGTTTTCCTTACTATATTTGTTTACTTTTATTGCGATATATCTTTTAAAGGAAGCTCAAGATAATATTATCAATACGTATGTAACTTCACAGTTAACTGCAAAATTTAAAAATGAAATTTTTCTTGTTTCTAATTAAAATTACAGAGTATTATATAGTATTCTATATAAAATTTGATAATTTGAGAGTTTAATGTTTGCGCTTGAATTGATTATCAATTAAAGGTTATTGAATATACTTTGAGATGTGATAATCTAACTGCCCGTAAAGAGTATTTGAACATAATAACCGATTTAGAACCTCAGAAAATATCGTACTGTCACAACAGTTCGGTGTAATCCGGTAACACGGGTTCAGCTTTAGAAGAAGCATATATTTGAGGTGAGTTTACGGATAAATAAATATTAATAAATACATGTATTTCTTACCCGTGAACCAATTTATTGGTACACTGTAAAAAATAAAAAAATTGTACCACTTAGAATGGTAGAATTACCAACAAAAAATTGCTGCAATTTTACTAATCTGATTATGGGATGAATACTACTTGCATGTTAGAATTTCCAACCAATCTTATAACTTTACCATCTTTAGACTGACACTATAGCAAGGCGATGTAGAATTACAGTTTCTGCTTGTGAATCTGTGACTTTCAGAGTAGGTAATAAATGGTCCTACTGTCAGAGTGTTGATTTTTTTCACGCTGGTAAAAGTACAGAAACTGTTAAAAATTTCTTTTTCCAACGTGATTTCAAGTGTTGAAATTTGATGATTGATAACGCGGCGTACTTGCACAGCTCTTATCATAGTTTAAGTACAAGTAACACAGCCCCACAAAAAAATTAAATTTCATATCCCTAAACCAGACCCATGCATCCCTATGTATTTTTTATCGCTAAATCCGAATCCAAGGTCAAAAAATTCATATACCTCCAACATTTTTAGCTATAGCCAAAAAACACCCCTAGAATGGGGTGAAAATGAGATTAAGCAACGAGCATAGTTGTTGCATCTTGATCAATAGAATAATACAAATTTTCAAGTGTATAGCGCATAAAATTGATTTGAAACACCCCTCAACACCTACTCCATCTACCCCCTAGCCCAGCTAACCCCTAAAAACCACCTCCACCAAACAACAAGCAGGCTAACCCACCTACCACTGGGAACAGCGAGTTTAGTCGCCTATATTTTTTTTAAATAATCACATTCGACACCACAAGCGTTCTAACCCACGTACCCTGTAACTCACTTAACCCCTAGAAACGAATCCTACCAAACCACAGGCAGGCTAACCCACCTACCATGGGAACAGCAAATTTAGTCGAAACTCAATCCCTGTTTTTTTAAAACTCTACCTCTGTGCCAATAAGTTTCATGAAAATCGGCGCTGCACGGTAAGTATCCTGAGTCAAATGTAATACTAATAAGCTACCCCTAAAGAGTTAAAAGAAATTACCCCTAAGTTCACAGGACGTGGGTTAGCACGCTTGTGGTGTCGAATGTAATTATTTAAAAAAAATAGGCGACTAAACTCGCTGTTCCCAGTGGTAGGTAGGTTAGCCTGCTTGTCGTTTGGTAGAGGTAGTTTTTAGGGGTTAGCTGGGTTAGGGGGTAGGTGGGGAGGGGTATTTCAAATCAGTTTTATGCGCTGTACACTTGACAAGTTGTGTAATTCGATCGATTAAGATGCAACAACTATGCTCGTTGCTTAATCTCATTATCACTCCATAATAGGGGTGCTGTTTGGCTCTATCTAAACATTTTGAAGGTATATGAGTTTTTTTGACCTCGGATTCGGTATCAGCGATAAAAAATAGATAGGGATGCATGCATCTGGTTCAGGGATATGAAATTCAATTTTTTTTGTGGGGCTGTGTAATTGTAAAGTTTCAAAGTTCCGGAGAATAATGAGAAAATGGTAAAATGACAATTATTTGTAAAAGAGTGTTTCAGAACGGTATAAATTATGGAAAAATTTATTTACAAAATTAACCAAGAATATAGTATATATGAATATCCAATAAAAGGATATATTGTGTTCAATAAATAATAATCTTTTGAAGAGGGGAATTTTCCCCTTTCTTTTAATATGAAATATATTTTTACAACCTTTTTAAACTACAATTCATTATAACTTTCAGTGAAACATTTATCTGTTTTTCATTCCATTGTAGTCCGTGGGGAGAAGGAGAAGCGAGAAATAACAAGAGGACGGATATTCCAGTAATCACAAAGTTTATTCACTTTAGGTTTACACGTTGCTTGCTCGAACAAGACTGACGCGGCCTTTTACTCCCGCTCGCTTGCTGGCGTGCTTCGATGGCTGGAAAGGGGAGGGCCTCACGCAAGATAGCCAATCAGAGCACGAGCTCAAAAATGAATCTTCCCGTTAACGGGTTTCCGAAGGTTCTCGATTCCTGGTGAAAATCCTGTTTCGAGAAGCTTCGAGAACTTTAAATACAAACTATCTCCTACACCATATATCATATTTTGAATATATTTACATATAAAATAAATGTAAAGGTCCTATTTTGCGGCGCATATTGTTTGCGCGCGTGAAATATCGAGCAAGTTCGCTCGAAGCGCCCCTTATGCCTCGTTTCGAAGATATTTTACTCAAGTTCAAAGAACGCCGAAGAACTCGGAGAAACTCGGAGACTCAAAGTCACTTCGACTGACTTCGACAATTATTGTGTTTTGGCTGTGATATTTTCTGTACATCATTTCTCAACGACTAAATTTTTTTGGAAAAAGACGAATTATTCACATTTCTCATGTAGATTCTAAAGTTACCATGTTGAATAAAAACACGAATATTTTTGGTTAGAATACCATCACCTACAAATTCATAATGCATTGTAATTTTACAGAATCTGTTTGGAAACTTACATAACCTAAAAGTTGTATCTCCATATTCAAAAGGGATATTCGTTAATGTCAGCAAAAACGTTACTTTGGGAGTAGGTAATGATCGGACCTACTCTGAAAGTGGTAAAATTATCACAATTTTTTTTTTACAGTGCAGGTTATTTCCATGTCCAGAAAATAAATTTTCAGTAAGTGAAGTTAGTTGTGAAAATGAAAATGATCGATATTGTAATTATTTAAAAAATTAAAACATAATTTTAAATAATCTTGAAGATACTTTTTCTATTAATTATGTTGTGAATTAAGAACAAAATAAATCCTTACTAACCTAAACTGTAAAAAAATCTGTTGTGATATTTACGATTAGGTTGTAATTTAACGAGCAGTGTATTTTAAATTACAACGTATAACCTGGTAAATTTACCAATGTCGATCCCAAATTCACGATCTACTCCAATTTCACCCCATGGAATAGTATGAAATAACTGTCCGATGTGAAATTACTATGTCTGACGATGGAAATTATTCGATCAGTGTGGTACGTAGTAAATTTAAGTCAGTGAATAAATTTGAATTCAACACTTTTTTGGTAAAGTTGCAGTATCTAGCATAATTTCACACACGGGTAGTATTGTTACGTCTTGGCATCCTGAGAAATTACAAACATGACATAAATCGACAATCGATCGACAAACTGACAGAAAGAGATGGCGTGTTGGACTCTATCATAAAATTACGTCTCAGGGACTCTAATATTGCTCTAATAGTGATGAGCTCTATGTGAATAAAAAAATATGTCTTTTTCATTCAAAACGATACCTACGAAAAGTGATATGCGCTTTATTTATCCTGATAGAGTGTTTTAAAATTTATAACCTCACGAACATAACCTCAACATTGATTGGAAATTTACGTCCTGCATTTTTTTACAAAAGTGTGTAAACTTACATCTTCGCACGCAGATCAAATAATTTCCATCGTGGCACGATGTAAAATGCATTTTTATACGCCAATATGAGTGCTTAAAACAGCTTATTATCACGCACTCACATGGGTGTGTAAAAACGCATTTTCACGCTTACTGTGTCAAAACAGTTATTTGTGATACAAGTGCGCAAAATAGGTGATGGTGTGCGAGTGTGAATTTTGCAGCATAAGCCAGAGGCTCAAAGCATGAGTCGTTGGTTGGCGCACGAGGGAAGTGAGTGCGAAAACGTAGAACGAGTGCTTCGAGCCGCAGGTGAATGATGCAATCACACGGGTTACCAATCACGTTTGCGAACGTGTATCACACGCAATTTTTGCAACGCCCGTCCGAAAAAGTTTTTAGGAGGAGGTAAAGAAAAATAATAATTTTAAAATGGATAGAGTGGAGTAAGAAATTTTTGTTCAAAAAAAGATAGAACAAAAAATTTAATGAAAAAAATGTGCAAACAAATTTTTGAAACCGAATTTCCTGAAAAAATATTTTTTTTTTAAATGTTGGCGTTTATGGTTACAAAACCCTAAAAACAAAACTTCAACAATTAAAACATTTGTTCAAGTTAGATCTGAATTTATTTCAAGAATATACCAACACCAGTGCTTAAAGTTACCTATGCCAGTGTCTAATGTACTTCATCTCGAAAGTGCGCATGCGCTGCTTTCCCACCAGTGCCTAAAGTAAGCCATCTTCAAACAGCGCTTGCGCGAAAATTGTTTCGCGCACAGTCTGCTTAAATAAGGTCCCTTAGGCACCATTTATAAGCATGAAAACGTCAACTGTTGAGGTGGGTGTTGCAAAAACCCAATTTTCAATTTCTATTTATGCAAGAAATCGTTCATAAGAAACCCAAAGCTATTCAGGTCTTCATTTGTTTCTTGAAAAAACAATTAAAATTAACTTTAAGTGATAAAATTTCAATTTCATGTTAATTCATTCAGTTTCAGAATTCTTCGAAATGATTTGCGTAACATTACACCTTCTTTGAAGATGAATAAGAATCAATTTGTATAAAAATGACCCTCGTTCCGTTCCCCATTAAATCCCAGAGGGTTAATTAATCCACCTTTGGATCAAAATTTGATGCCTTGGAATTTAGTTTGTTGGAGTCCTGCAATACAGTCATCACATCTGTGTTCGAAAATTGATTTGATTCGTATTTTAATTGAATAAGTATTACTCCAAGTATTACGTAAGTTTAAAAATTACATTTTCTTGAAAATAAAGGTAATTATCACATACATGTATCAAAATAATGACACAATGTTAACGGAACTATACGCCATGTGGTGCGCGCTGATACAGCTTAATCTGCTCTTGATGCACAATTAACATCTATTATCTTGGACGTAGGAAAGGTCGTCCTATATACCCTATACAAAAGAAATACAGTCATTATTAAAGCTAAAACACATTTTCCTGTATTCTATAATGCATTTCAATGCTCACTTTTCTATTTATGTTGCAATCCAAAAACGCATAAGCTTACGAGATCTTTATAAAATAAAATGAAAAGGTATACATTAATTAATTAATTACATACTTAATTAATAAAATACCTAATTAATTAAATGCTCAGGGAGATAAAAGAAGTTATATAAATTGTTAGTCTGCTTGAAATATGTACATGTTATCAGATGGTAAAATTTTGTTGACATACAATTTTATTTTTAAAAATATCTCCTTGAAGTGTGTTACGTGTACTGCTGTGTTTGATAGAATTTCGTGACGTTTCTGTAAGTGCAAGCATTAAAGGAATTATTCTGAATGTAAGTAAGGTAGGGTAAAAGAGATTAAGAGTGTAAATAATTCTGATTTTTATGGATTCAAGAAAAAAATTCTAATAAAACTATTTCGATGGACGTGACGTATTATATCTAAATCTTCCATAATGTTGCCCTCTTAATATTTAAATAGTTGAAGACGTTGCACAATCACGTTCTTTGATTACACACTCGAATTTGTCAAGTTTCTCCTTTCATTTTCCTGGATAATCTATGCAGCTATATATAAATACATCTATTTCAAATAGGTCAGTAGTATTTTCCCGCTATTATTTTAGTAAATATTTGGGCTGTTTGAACAAGTAATTGTCAACTAATCTTAAGTGGTTTAATAAGACTTTAAAGAGGCTTCATAAGTTTGAAATAAGCATTAAGTGAAGCATGATCATGTTAAAAATCATATGTTATACTTTAATTGGACATTGGGCGATATATTCGTGCAAAAATTCATGGCTGCTACGGCTCAGGGAATGCCAGAAAGTCAGAGAAAGTCGGAGAAAACCTCAGCAGTTGACCCCAGACCTCTCGATAAAGCCTACACTGTTAAAAATGTTTGGAATTCTCCAACACTTCTACAATACTAGCGTAAGGAAAAATTACAAACATGGAATTGGAATTTCCAAATTGCAATACATGTATTGTAAGTATCATAAATCGTGAATTCACCGTCGAGAATTCCAATACATGTATTGTAGCGTTTATAAGTCGAAAATTGTGTGCAATACATTTAGTGGAAGTTTTATGCGGAAATTTTTAACAGTGTAGAATGTCGACTACTGTTTGCGTTGTAATTTCCTCAGGATGCATAAAATGGACCCCGAGGGTTTGTTGCCTGAGCCTAGCTAATTCTGGGCACTGGCATAATACATGAAGGGATGTTTCGTCATCCCTGCCGCATTTCCTGTATTCTGTCGTGGGGTTATACCCCATTTAGTGCTTGAGATACTTTAAGTGGTTGTGCCCAGTTACGATCCGTACCATAGTCCTTATATCTTTCTTGGGTAAACCAAATATCTCCCTGGCTCTGTCCATCCTATAGATTTGACCCAGGATGGATTTCGCCTGACGGCTACCCTGGATTCGTTTGCAGTGTTTCCGGTATTTTTTCGGGTCATGCTTTTAATGGCCATCCCGACACAGCAAAACGCTATCCCCAGTACTGGCTCCGGTCCTATGTATTCAATAGCTGCGCTACATTTTGCCAACTATTCCGGCTTTTCGTTGTCCTTGATCCCTGTGTGACCAGGTACCCATATGAAATCCACATTGTTTTTTTTCGCAAGTTGGATCAATACCTTTTTGCATTCCTAAACCAGTTCTGGTGTTATGGATGGTTTCTCTATTGCAGTTAGTGTCGCTTGGCTGTCCGAGCAGATCGTAATCTGTCTGCCAGGAGCGTTTTCTTCTACTAGTGTTTCGGCACAGCGAAGGACGGCCAGGTCCTCCGCCTGAAAGACAGTTGCATGTCGCCCAAGTGGGATCCCTATCCCTCTTCCTCTCTTGCTGTCACAGATTCCTGCTCCTCCCTCTCTCCTGGAGCCATTCGTATACCAGATTTGCCTTTGGAGAAGCGGGTTATCATTTGCTTTCCACAAATCCCTGCTTGAAATGCAGACGCGTAAAGCCTTGGCAAAATTGAAGCGTTTTGTTATTTTATCTTGCCTCATCTCCAGAATTGGCAGTGGGCTGTTGTGACTCCGGAGCCCAGTGTGCCTTGTTTGTTTTAGGCAGGAGTGTGCCACGACCTATTCTGTAGTTAGAAAAATGTGTGCTATAGTTTGTCCACAGCGGCGCAACGCCGCACTAACGGCGCGTCGATCATCATTTGATTAGATCAAAACAGTTTAAAGGACATTCCCACACACGGAAAGAAATTTGGGTTGGCTGCGCCTTTTATACGTATCACTGCTGAGCTAAACACACGAGCGCCGGCACGCCCCATGCTCAAGACGTCTACTCTCTTATTTTGAGAACACTGCGATCCCACAGAGGGGCGAGCAAGGCGCCAAACTTTTGGGACACCAACAGATCCAGAACTCAGTAAGACGGCTGCGTTATTTTTTGGGACGCGGTACGCGGTTGACACGTGTGTGCAACGTCCCGCAAATTTACTTATATGTAACTATAGATACATGGGAAGACTCCAATTCTGTGAAAACTTTCGATTTTAACAGGGTTTCTCTTTTTCATTCCGAGCATAGAAATGAAGTCGTCGGATCGACTACTGTAGCACGTGTACGTTATCTTGTTTGGGACAGCAGTGTTCCCAGATATACGGGAGCAACGTTGTACCACATTTTAAAGCCGCCGCTGCACGGAAAATAGCGCTGCTGTCGCGTTAAAATCGTGGTTGTGTTGCCCTACTACACCGAACGCAACAGCTGTCCGAAATTTCTTTCCGTGCATACTGTATTCGTAGCGCATAATATTGATTTAATTGTTTAATTTTTATCATTGAACTGTTGACAAAGATGGGCGGTAGTTACTGCATGCTACCCAATTGCACTAGTGAGTATAAAGCAAAAAATCAAACAAGGAAAAGTTACATTTTTTTCAGTACCACGAAATTTAAAACTGGCATCATTCTTAATTGTAAGTTCTAAGAATTAATAAGAGCTCTCCAATTTTAGAGATATACAATTCAAAGTTCAACAAATGAAAATTCTTTAATTTTAACAACTTTCAGTTTAAAATGGTTCATTTTTTAAAATGTATAAATAAGAATTCTTAAATTTTGACGACTTTGACGATTGTGGAGATGCGTCAAGATTTCAATTCAAAATATTCCAATTTGCATGAATTTTGAACGTTAATAATCAAAATTACATAATTTTTAGTTATAAAACTTAAAATTTTGATAGTTATCAATTGTAAATTACGAAAACTGTAAACTTTTTGATTTCAAATATTTACTATTCAAAGTTCTACAGTTTTAAGAGTTACAATTGAAAACTCTTGAATTTTGAAAATATATAACTGCAAATTTCAAGATTTACATTTTGAAGGTATACATACTTTTGAACGCTTTTTATTGGAATAGTTCAATTTTGAATATTTACTACTGAGAAGTCCTCCAGTTGAAAGGTGTATGAATAAACATTCTTAAATTTTGATGATTTTTAGGGACGACTGAAAAATCCCGAAAATCCGGCAATTTTTTGTCGGGAATCTTGTCATTCCAGAATTTCCTAATTCGGTACTATTATAAACTGTCGGGAACTTCATTATTCGTCCATTTTCCAATTCGGTAATATTATAAACTGTTTAGGAATTATATCATTCGGTAATTTTTCAAACCGGGAATTTTATTATCTTTGAATTTTAAAATTTGGGAATTTTATTATTCTGAAATTTTAGTCAAGAATTTTTTAATTCGGGAATTTTACAGTGTCAAGAAATTAAATGTTCGGGATTTTCCAGTCGTTCCGATTTTCATAGTCAAATGACAAATTTTTAATTCTAAATTTTTCGAAATGAAGAAATTTCAATAAAACATAAAAATTACAGAATTAATAATTGTAATAATGAAAACTAGCATAATTTTTCATTGTGAAGTTAAAACATTGGAAAGTTCTAATTTTCAATGATTTACAATATAAAGTTCTAAATTTTTGAAGATTTAAAATTAAAAAAATTTCTAAATTCCACGATTTGCAGTTGACCATTTTTCAAGTATGAAGATTTATAAATAAAATTTTTTAAATTTTGCTGATTTTGTAAGACATAGTGTCACTTGCATAACAAGATTTATTTGTAATCACTACGGCAAATTTGTAACGTTTTATTTTAACGTATAGTCATTTTTATACAATCTAACCTGATTTTCTCATTTCTCGCAGTAAACCATCAAAAATAATAATACCTACAAAATCTATACAGTACCTAAAAACTCATATATATATATATATATATATATATTTTACTTGAAAAAATAATGGATAATACAGGAACCCCGGGCGGAAAAATTATATATAGTTTATACATAGTTTGCAATATATCTAATTTTTACTTGTTCAATAGAAGAATGGTATAAAACAAATGGAAATTATATATAATATCAACCTCGGCTCTTGCCTCCATGTTTCTCTATTTTGAAAATTAATGTTTCCATGCAGGCATCGAGTAAAAAATTTCACAATTATTTTTGTCCAGACTAAATCAACCAGTTTCTGATTTTTAATGCTTGAAATATAAAAAATTTTGTGACGAGAGACGAGGTCGATAGGAGTTGTAATGATTTAGGAATCAATTTTTAAATACCTAAATTTTTCTCCCTAAAAAGCTAACCTTATATTCATTATCAAATAATAAATATACCTGGCGAACTCACTGAGCTTACTAGGACAGGGCTGGTACAAATATTTGAAGAATTTAGATTGTAAATTACTTTTGAGAAATTTCGGAAACAATTGGAAATTTATAAAAATAAGAAGATTATTGTGCTTTGCAGTGTTTCCAAGTCAAATGTATCGAGTGACGATCGCAGCGCCACTATTTGCCCTTCCCAGCGTAGGCACGAAATTTACGCGTAGCGTAACATACCCCTAATTTAAGGACATCAGAGTAAAGCCATGCAAGCATTTTAGGCTCTAGACCCCACGTCATGACTTCAACCCAAAGGCTCTCTTGCACATCAAAACAGTTATGAAAAACTTCAACTGAATCTAAAAGCGTCAGCTTCCCACCACAGAATACAGAAGCGTCAACTTTCGATACTCTATAACTTCACGTAAAAGTGACCATGTTA
This sequence comes from Andricus quercusramuli, assembly GCA_932178445.1. Lineage (NCBI taxonomy): Eukaryota > Metazoa > Arthropoda > Insecta > Hymenoptera > Cynipidae > Andricus > Andricus quercusramuli. Next base: position 132,470 of record CAKNXH010062775.1, read on the forward strand.
GTCTTTTTCGGATTTACCCAGAGCCCTGAGCTCTCCTAACTAGGATTACAAAGTCATCCGCATAGCCCCGCGTATAATACCCCTCTTCATTTAGCCTTCGAAGAAGGCCGTCCACTACAATGCACCGCAGGAGTGGTGACAGGACACCCCCCTGTGGGCAACCCCGTTGAGCTATTTCCCTTACTAGGCCTTCACCCTATCTCATTCCGAATCTCCTCCGGCGTAGCATGCTTCCTATCCAGCATACTAGCCGGTCTTGCACGGCACATCTCAAAGCCTCTCGACAGATGACTTCTGGAATATTGGTGAAAGCACCCTCTATATCCAAGGAAGTGCCCACAGCATCCCCTTTTTGTTCCAACTGCTGATCCAATTTTGCGCGACAGCATGAAGCGCAGATTTTAACGAGCAGCCTGCATGAAAAGCATGCTGCCCTATATGCAACGGGGAGGCCAAGAGCACCTCATCCCTAGTTTATCTCTCGGTCAGCTTCTCGAACGTCTTAAGAATACAAGACGTTAGGCTGATTTGTCGGAAATTTGTTGCAGCAGTGCAACCCTCCCTCCCAGGTTTGGAAATAAATACCATTCTGCTATCCTTCCATGCCGATGGCACGCCTTTAAGGGCTATACTTGCCCTGAATAATTCCGTCAGAGGAGAAACGAATAGATCCATGCGTTTTTGTAAGAGTGCTAGATAAATGCCATTCACCCCTGGTAATTTAAAGGAACAGAGGGATCCTGAGACCCATTCCACTTTTTTGTAATCAACTACCTTAGCGGCAAAATTCCAGCCGGCCCTCTCCACCTCTTGGCCCCAGCCTTCCTCTCCTTTGTCGGTTCGGATTCGCTAAAAGCTCGGAAAGTGAACTACCGTCAGGTGATTCAGCGTTGCTTCTTCTTTTTCGGCAAACTCACCATTCTAAAGCCCGAGGTGAGCTTCTAGATTTTTCACCAGGACCTTGTGGAGCCTCGCTGTTTCCGAAATTTCTTTCGATTCCTCGCAGAAACCCCTCTGACTCTCCTGTTTATACTGTCTTATACATTTACTGTGCTCATGCTTGGCCATCTTATAGATGTCCCAGCCTGAGGAAAATGTAGTTCTATTTGCCCTATTGCACAACATTCTGGTCTTTTTAAGGTGCCTCACCAGGTGGGTATACCACCATACTGCTTCGTTCCTAGACTTAATTGTGCTTATACGGAAATTGTTTTCATATGATGTAGTCAGAGTCCTCCGCAGAAAATCCGGGGCGCGCTTTAACGTATCAATGGTACCGTAGCTTTTAGGGAATTCCGCGAGGCTCCCTTGAAGTTCCTTTTTATATGAGTCCCAAAGTGTATTTCTGGGGTTTCTGATCTTGGAAAATACCGGTTTGCCGAGGGTGAATCGAAACACGATATATTTGTGGTTCGAGAGAGACTCCTCATGAGAGAATCTCTAGCCAACTACCCTGCTCCTCAGTACATTTGAACCTAGAATCAAATGGAGAATCTCACTCCTCTTCTTAGTCTAGGATGTGGGAGTGTCAACCCGATTCAGAATCTCCAGCTCTGTGCCCGCTTTGTATTCAATCAAATCTCTATTTCTGTCACTGATGATTGTGCTTCCTGACACTGCGTGGTGAGAGTTAGCATTACAGTCCAACAGCAGAGGAATTTTGTTTTCCTCACAGTGCCAAATTAGAGCCTTCACCTCTTTGGGAGGCATGCGTCCTTCGGCTTCACCCGGAAATACGCTGAGGCAATGAAAACCTCTAGCCTTTCTCCGCCAATGCCCCTGGGTCTCACCTTGATAACGGCGCTTGATAACCTTGGCGTTTTTTCTTGTGGCCCCTTATAAATGGAGCCACATCCTGACAAGCCACTGAAACATTCTTTATACAACCAGGGTTCTTGGATTAGGGTAATTCCTGCCTGAAACACTGACAAGCGACTGGCTGGAACCGCCGAGGCGCCTTTGCTGTCGTGCAGATTGATCTGCATCATGGGAATTCCTGTCTCAGACATTGAAAGGATAATTCAGGGCACCTGGATAGGGTCGGTAATCCAGAGCCGCAAGGGCTCCTCATTGTTTTTGTTATGTTTTTCGTGTTTCATTCAACTGTCCCACGAGAAGGTAGGGAAATTAGAAACACCTTCTGCAGATCCCCGATTGCAGGGCTTTGAACAAGATTGCTCCTTCTAGCTGTTGCGCGTGCGCAGTTCGAGCCAGATTACTTTTTCTTGCTGTTGCACTTGGGCAATTTCGATCCAGAATTACTCCCCAGGACTGCCGGAATCATGATCCCACTTCGTTATGATTTGACGTTTGAGAGACTCATTGTAAGTAGCGAATAGTGATTGGCCAAACTCGAAGCGATGAGTTAAAATAAATGACTGATAAATTACTATAAATTATAGGAAATTGCCAAATATTTCAGAAATGTATATTTGGAAAATGTAGCAATTTTACCATTTTCCAAAAATCACGATAAATTTCCAAAAAATTTGTTTTTATTATTTTAGAACCCGAAAATTTCCTGCATTTGATGCAAAAAATATCGTGTGCAAAAGTTGCTGAAAGTACAGAGCTGCAAGTCTTGCGAAGTTTACAGTACCTGCCATCGGCTCATCTTCGGGTTGTTTCCAGCTCGTCTTCGGCTCGTTCGCAGCTCATCTCCAACTTGTGTAGAACAGCCCACTTTCCGCACTTATAGCACAATGTACTATTTCAGATCTGAAAAAATAATTTATAACAGTGAGAAAAAGTCAGAGAAAGTTTTTCAGCAACCCTGAAATATACCTCCAGAGTTTCAAATACAAATTAGCGTACAAGTAAAAGTATTTTGCGTATCTTTGGTCTTCCTTTCTAGTATATAAAATGTGTCTTGAGATAAGTCGACTTTATTCAATCTCTACGTAGAAGATCAATAATTATTATACTCACGCCTCTCGCGGGAATGTACACCTGTTATTACTATATTCATGCCCTGGTAGTCGGTAACAGGGGAAATAGTTCACCAGGCGTGAAATGTGTTGAAAACCACTGTTAGCACGGATAATACATTGAGTTAAATAAGTTTCTTGAAAAGCACTTTAAACTTGCTCCATAAATATTCGAGATTTTTCACCCTCTTCTTTATCCCTTCACTCTTTTCGCAGAACTTTTTTCCCTCTCTTTTTCTTCTGGTAAGCGAGGGATATTATATTATGGTTGGTGTTCAACGCCTCCGCATTTATCTAAAATGAAAAATAATTGAAAGATTGCTGACAATTTTTAAGTATTTCAGAGCATTATTCAATGATTTTAAATGTTCTAAAACATTTGAAGAAAGGCTCAAGGTATTTCCAAAGATTTCAGAACATTTTAAGAGAAACCAATGTTTTTGTAAGTTATCAAATAAGTTTTCGTTACGAAATTTCTAGGCAAGCTGAAAAAATTTGGTCTACCTAGCTAGCTCCTCATTTTCTTCGCATAAGACGGTGTAATGTTGTGGTTTTAACACAAGTTAACCCCGTAAGGTTAATGATCCGTACCCCTTACAGATTTCCTAAGAAGCATATAGGTTGCTATAGAACAAATGTGAAGCGTCGACGAGCTCAATAAGTCCGATTCTAATCAGATTCTTTGGCACAATAGGCAGCATGTCGGTTTAATTCACCGGCGCGGCAGCCTGGGTTCGAATCCCGATCCGCAGCCGATATTTGCCCATTATTAATCATTTTCAGGTGCTTGAATTCCAGGAATATTGCAGTGGATAGCCGGGGGCCATCAGTCAGCGTAAGCGTTAAAGAACTTTATAAGAACGGCTCTAAAACGTCCTAACTCAGTCCAAATAACGTTCCTTGAACATAAAATGTTCCAAAGACGTTTTAAGGACGTACTTAAAACATTACACAATT
>CAKNXH010062775.1:136753-180391 GCA_932178445.1 Andricus quercusramuli
CCGACAACAAATGTACGGAAAATGGCGTTTTTCGAAATGTCTTATTACATTTTTACATTCTCATTCATGAGAGTGTATTGTAATCGTTCAAATGTTCGATCTCTGGTTTTTAACGGATCTTTATGTTCCGGCACTCCCAGAGTCCGAAAATCATAAAATTTTGTCGGTGTCTGTCTGTATGTCTGTCTGTATGTATGTCTGTCTGTATGTATGTATGTATGGTTACCTGAATGTTGTAGCCACGCTAACTTTTGAAGGATTTGTCCAATCTAGTCAGCCTTTGGTAAACCTTTCAAGGGTCCTAAATTCTCACTGAGAAAAATGAATAGTTGGGGCTACTACCTTTTTATTAGTGAAGCATTCATTGGTTCTTACAACTGTTCAGTTAGTAACGCCAACTAATCAAGTAGTCGGTTTAGGAAGCCGTTTGTAGTGCTCGTGACTAGTTTACATTTGTAACGTTTTAGTAGTCAGAGTTACTAACAAATTAGTCATCTGTACTATTAATTGATTTCTCTGACAAATTAAAGTAGGTGGCATAACTATTTTATTTTCTAAATTGGTTGGTACGATTGAGAATGCGACAAAGGTACCAACATACATGCGGTAAAACGAGGGAGAACGTTTAGACATGGCCGTCATAACTCGTTGCTCACTTGATATTTCGTTAATCATTTATTGATGCAAGTATCAAAAGTGTTGCAAAGTTTAGGCTTCCGGGATTATATCGAAGCATTTGAAGGTATGTATAAGAAATTGAAAAATCAAACGAGTTTTAAGTTTTATTACTGGAAATCCTAACCTACAAAGTGCATCTGCAATTATAAAGATCCCACTGGGCATAGGGAGATATTTTTTTAGAACTCTTATCAGCTGAACTGACATCAGCGTCCCTAAGATGTCCTCAAAAAAAGATGCCCGCATGCCGACTGTGATCTTTTTAATTCAGATTTCGATAGTCTATTGACAGATATTTTAATTACTCTCTGTATCGAAAAGAAAATAGTTATACCTGCAAGTTAGTTAGTAGACATGACAAACTATATTAGTAAGTTCAACTACCTACTCGTGCCAACTAACAAAAATAATTCTCACAACTAACTAAATAGCAGTACCATCATTTACTAACTAAAATAGTTATCCCAACAATTTTATTAGTTGTCCCAACTAATCTTTTTTTTCAGTGCTTGATTCCGATGGAAATTAGAAAAGTTATATACCTTTCAAAATTTTGAAAACTTTCAAAAAGTAGAAAAATAAATTTTCTGGTAGATTACAAAATTTTGATCAGAATTTTCACTAGTTTTCACATCCTTTTATTTTTCAAAAGCAGTCGTCTGTATAGCCTAGCTGCTGAGCGCGAAGAACGAGTATCGCAATGAGAATGTAATCGTCAAGGCCGTAGGTGCTTTGAGAACCCTCTTCATAGTACCAGATCGAGGTACAGAAATAAATATAATGTACCTTAGATATATAATAGTATTGAACATAATGTAGAAAAGCTCACATTGTGGACAAAATCGAGTGCGAAGCACGAGATACGCGATAAGAATGTGTTCGTTAAAGCCGAAGGAGCTTCAACAAAAGAGAATTCACAACCATGAAATTACAGTAGTTCACGCTTTGACCTTTAATTTCAAAATGTCTCTGCACAAATGTGTGGAAAATATAAAGACCGAGCACGTAGCGCGAGGTAAATATGTTATCGAGCGCGAAGCGCGAGAACCAACAGTCGGGCGCCCTAGGCCGCGCGCGTGGCGCGCAATGTGAATGTGCCCGCGAAGCGGGCATATTTTTTTTTTGAATTTTAGAAAGTGCAGATTGATAATTCCAAAGAAAATTATGAGAAAAATATACGATATTCACTCAAATAAAAGCCATTGAAACACATTTTTTATACCCTTCATACACTTGACAGGTTCACTATTTTGCGTATACAGGATGTCTTGTGGTTGTTTCAACATCCCCTAAACATTCACGTGATGAATCTCACTTTTTGGTTGGAAATCAATTCACAATAACAGTGAGAAAAATATTCTGACAGAGAAAGTAGGTAATATTATTTTAAGGGTTGTAATAACTTCGAATACGATTAAATATGACCCTATTGATTCCAGTATTGAAACCATCGCTATTTGAAGAAAATAGAATTCCCATACAATTTCAAAAACTGCATGCACAGGCCTTGGGGTGCTGGTGGAATTATGTATCTAGCAAATCTAATTAACAAAAGTGAATTGTTTTTGCGTTGATCCAAATTATTTCAGATGCGCTCATATGCACCTAACTCATATTTAAGAGAGCGTGTTGAATTGAGTGAAGCACAAGGAGACAATATTGCTTATGTCGGTCTGATCAGCGATCAATTAGGAATACAATCTCAAGATTGCGAACGGGCATTTCAGCTCAAATTCAAATGTGCTTAAATGCGTCAGTCTTAAAAAAAATTTATTCTCCATAGATCTCCGAAAACTCCATTCCATTGTGTTGGGGGTGAGGCTGGTGAAATTGTGCCTGTATCTCGCAATCTAGTTACGATAACGGGATTGTGCTTGCGTGGTTCTAAAGTACTTTAAGTACATTCATATGTACCTTCAACAGAAGAAATTGTGCCGAATTAAAAGAACTTATAATTGCGACGCGAAATTCAAAACGGGGAACATTGACAGGTTATACATCCCTGGCGTTTTTATTAACATATCGGAATGAAATCTGCACCTGTCTTTGAAAAATTAAAATTTCCATGCAATTCCGAAAAATGCATGCACATCCGAGGGGGGGGGGGGGGTCTGTATCTCGCAATCTAAGTAAGATTAATGGATTGTGCATGAGTGGTTCTAAAGAACTTCAAATGCGCTCTTATACACCACCAAGAAAAAGTAATAGCGCTCAATAGCCAAGACCCTGCGATTTCCACTCGACTTTCGAAGAGCATTGACGCGTTACACATCCCTGGCGTTCTTATTAACATATCTTGGGTAAGTCTTGAAACAGTATTTTTGGTGATTATTTTTCTTCTTTAATTATTTTGCAAGGCCCGACAAAGTCATTGATTTCTGACATTAATTTTTTTAAATTTCTATATTTTTAAGTAGGGGTAAGTTTCAGTCTGATTGGTTGTTTTTGGAAAATTGATATTGTTTTTCTTAGTGAGCTAAAAAAAACTAGCACAGACCTATGATTTCTGTTTCATCGTAATTACTCTATAAGATTTTCTTTGGGTGTAGCTGTGTAGGCTAAGTGCATATTTTTATTAATGGTAGCTTTGAGGTGATAGTGGATGTTTTTTGAAAATCATGTTTCGCAGTTCTGAAGAGCCCAAAAGAAGCCCAAATTTCAGTTTTTTGAGAAATCTCAAAGAGCCCAAAAATCGGCATTGAGCGCAATACTTTTCTTGGAGGTGAATTTTATTACATTTGAAATGGTTTCCAATAGTACAGGTGTCATAATAATAAAGTAATAAGATCGCCAGGGGCGTATAACGTGTCAATATTCCCCGGGCAGGAGTCAAGTCGCGATTACCAGGTCTTGCAATGGAGCGTAATTACTTTTCTTAGTGTTGCATATGAGCGTATTTGAAGTTCCTTTCAGAACCATGCAAGCACAATCAAATTATATTAATTCGATTCTAAGATACCGACATCATTTCATGAGACCCCTACCCGATTTGCATGCATTTTCCGGAATTGTATAGGATTTCGTTTTTCTAAAGACTGGCCCATTAAGGCGCATCTAAAATGGGTTCGAATGTTGCAGGTTCCATTCCGATATGTTAATAAGACCGCCAGGGATGTATAGCCTCTATCAATGTTCCCGGGCGGAAATCACGCCGCGATTACAACATTTTGTAATTAGGCACAATTACTTTTCTTGGGGCTTGTCGATGCTGACGTAACTAATTCGCTGATAGTACGGCCCTCATGCTGTGTATCACGTTTGACTGCGCATCGCTTCTCTTTCGTCCTTGCGGCTCCCCCATCACAAAACTGCCGAGGACATCAATTGTCGGAAAGTCGTAAATTTGAACTCCTTAAGGGCCCTGGAAATCGAGTGTAAATCGTAGATAATGGATTCAGGTCAAACGGCGAAGCCATTTTGTCTGATTTTTTGTGTAAATGATCTGAAGGGTATATAGACTGTCGGTACAGCTCGCTTTTTTCGGAAAAAAAATCTATTTTTCATGTAACAATGAAAATAAGAAAAATTACTTTTTTGTGGTATAGTGTTCTACTATTAAGCAAAACATGTAGCAGGTAAAGCAGTTACCGTGCTAAGAATTTTTTTGCGCGACCCTAGCGGAGGAGGGACAAACTACTATAAATTCAGGGACGAACACACCGTATACGAAAACTAGGGGCCCCTACCCAGAGGGGTGGGTAAATTCCCAAAAGGTTTGTTGGGTGGCAAACTTACGGCGAAAGAAGTACCTTTGGTACATTAAATGACAATATACAAGCTTTCTGTATAAACGGCAGATTATACAAACGTGTAAGATATCGATAATACTTGTCCGATTTCCTCCAAAATCGCTGCAATGACCGGTTATAGAAGTGTGAAGCACGTGTAGTTTTTGAAATAATAAGCAAATTCTGCTACTTTTTTCTACAAAATGGCCTCTTTTCAGCTAATTTGACTGTACTCTATGTACGAAGTTGTACGTGATTTTCGTGTTCTTTTTAAATGTTTCTGAAAATGTTATGAAATCGGTGCGATATTTGTGAAATCATTCGTATTCGTTTGAAATCATTTACATATGTGAAATCGTTTGATATGTTTGCAATGTTTCGAAATCTCTGAAATGTGGTGGACTGTACCCTTTTTGACATGTTTGGAATTTTTTAATTGTTTTACAATCATTACGAAATGTTTATGAAATTGTAGAAATATTTTTTACATCTTCCGGAAATCTGTTGTATTCATTGTAAATTGCTGAAATTATCATGAAGTTCCTAATTAAAAATTTGACATGAAAAAAAACCAATTTTTCTTCCGACAAATGTCTGATTAATACATTTCTTCATTACCTTTGATTTACAAAAATTATACAATGTATCAACTAATTATGAATGTTGTTGAAATTGTCATGTAATTCCTAAATGAAAGGACTGCCAGTGAAAAAAAGAATAATTTTCCTGCCGACAAATGCCCTTATAATACATTAGGAACTTTCTGATAATTTCAGCAAAATTCTTACTTTTTTGATTAATCTTATGATTTTTTAAACGAATTTATTATAAGGGCATTTGTCGGCAGAAAAATTAGTTTTTTTCAATGGCATTTTCGGATTTTTCCAAAAAGCTTTGGATACCTTGAATTTCTGGGAATTTTCGGTAATATACATATACACCGGAAATTTCCGGAAGTTTTTGGTAATTTTACCATAAATTTCCAAAAATTACCATAAATATCCGAAAAGATTATTCTTATTGTTTCTCAAATCGAAAATTTCCTGCATTTGTTACAAAAAATATTGTGTGCAACAGTTGCTGAAAGTATACAGTTGCAACTCTTGTGAAGTTTACAGTACTTGCCATCGGCTCATCTTCGGGTCGTTTCCGGCTTGTCTTCGGCTCGTTTACAGCTCGCCTACGACTTGCCTACAACTCACCTTCGACTCGCCTCTGGCTCGTACAGCAAACTTCACACTCGTGTGGAACTGCCTACTTTCCGCACTTTTAGCACAATATACTATTCCTACATAGTTTTTACAATTTAATTTTCATATACATATAGGGATTGTTGAATAAAATTACCACTCATATGTAATTGGATTTTGCCTATCTCATAACATTTTTGAAAGACAAAGACATATTGACCTTTGATGAATTGAAATATGCATAGAAAAAGGTAGAATTTAAATATATTCACCGTTTCCTCTAGAAAGAAGACCCACCTGAATATGTATGATGAAGTAGAATTCCTGCAGGCATGAGTCGTAATTAAGGGAATGAATTTTCATACAAAGTGACATGGACTCTGAATTCTAGTTTCTGACAATTCTAATAGCTAGCAAAAGAGATTTATTCAAAATTTACAACAGAAAGATCACCATTTAGGTACGCATATTTTATTTATACATGTGGAGTACAATTTATTGTGAACTTCAAAAACGAATTATTAATTTTCACAACACAGTTTGAATGGGAGGGTGGTACAAGCAATTCTATAACTGACCTAAAAACATAGAAAAAGATAGTCAGGCTTTTAATGAGTCCATTGTCAGCAAAAATTCATTTAAATTCTCACATTACGCATAATTTTTAAATTGAACTATAATTTCAGGAGATTCATGTCTTCTAAATATGACATAAGAACGAAAATTAGAACGTATATCAACAAATTCTCTATTTCAGTTATTAATATTTTTTCTACTGAAAATTCAGCCACACGTTGTTAATTGCCAAATATACAAATTAAATTCTACACTATTGCAGCAGTTGCTTCAAATATTTCGTGGATATTCCCACCGGTAATTGTTAATTACATCCTAGTTCCGGCTCCTCAAAAGAAGGTTTCATTCTTTTTTTATCTTGTCTTTCTGGTAAAATGTTACCTCCCAGAAGAATTATCCTATCCCCATTGCTCCACACCAAGAATTTTGCTTTAACTCATCACTCATTATACATTATTTATTATTCATTTATTACTCATTGCACATTACAAATTAAAAATACAGGAATTTACTTACGGAATCAAAATTTATATACCAGTTAGCTTTCCTGCAAATAAATAATTTTTGAAATGATTTTTGTTATGATTCAAAGTTGATACAAAATCTTAATTTCTGTTTTTCTTGATTTTCCGTTATCTAACACTGACTAACTGTTCGTGTTGCCTAACCGTTCTAATTTTTTCATTTAGGTACAAAAACAAATTTACTGCTAGGATATCAATAATGTTAATGCAAAAAAATGCTTGTTTCTGAACTTATTTTAGACATTTTTATTGACAAAAGTCATACAAAATTTTATAAGGGGAAAAATTTTAAGGTAACAGGAATAAAAGAATTACATTTTTTGTTATTGCATTTAAATGTCAACCAAGAAAGAAGGAATTTTTTACAGAATGATTAAATTTTCAACTAAAGCAATGTATATTTGATATAAAAAATAATTCGAAACGAAAATTGTAATAAATAACATGATGTTAATGTTTTTTGTCTAGCCACGCTGGGATCTGGAACCAGGTTTTTCAGATATCCGGTCTGATGCTCTTACCCACTAAGCTACGTTGAAACGAGATTCTTGTTCTCGCAAACCTCACAAGTTGAATTCCAATGTCATTCATTATACTTGTGAGAATAATTTTTCCAAAATGAGAGTTACATTTTATTTTGTTGTCATGAGTGTTGACCACGGAAATGTAGCAAGTCATATTATGTTAATGTTTTTTGTCTACTAGGTCTAAAATCAATATTTTTTGAATATTGATTATTATTTCATAAGTTGTGAAAGAAAATTTCCTTTAGCCATGCCATCAAAATAAAATGTAACTCTCATGTTGAGAAAAATTAATCTTACAATTATAATGAATGCTTTCGGAATTAAACTTGTAAGGATTGTAAAGAAAAGAATCTCGTCCCACCTTAGCTCAGTGGGTACGAGCATCAGACCGAAAATCTGAGAGATCTGTGTTCGAATCCCAGCGCAGATAAAGATTCTTTTTCACAATTCATAGAATAATCATCATTATTAAATGAACATTGATTTTCTACATTGTAGATAAAAACTGTTATCATCATATTATTCACTACATACATCTCCCTGGTCTCTTCGGACTAGATGGAGATATTAACTAAAAGTTATTTTATTCATTTCTTTCTGAAAAAATATCTTCCCTCCGCTGGGAATCGAAACTCAGAACTTCCCATTGCCTGTCGGGTGCTTTCTCATAAAGCTACTAGAGAGATCAATAGAAGGAACTTTTTTCAGAAAATACCACCTGACCGGCAATCGGAAGTTCTGAGGTTCGATTCCCAGCGAAGCGAAAGGAGAAGTATTTTTTCAGGAAAAGATGAATTACAATAATTTTCAATTCATATCTTCATCGAGTCTGAAAAGTCGTTAAAAATTTCTGTTATTCTCTGATGATAATACGGATTTCTTGAAAAATTTGATTCACCACCTGCCAAAATAACGCGTGTATTTTCTGAAAAAAGTTTCTTCTCTCGAGTTCTCTAGCCCTTAAATGACACACCTCCGAATAATCACGTAGTTTCAGGATTTCTATTTGTTAATGGCGAAAAAAATTATTGAAATAAAACATTACTTGATTTTTCATTTTAAAGAAGGTCTGGGGTCTTTTGGAGCCGCGGTGTCATTTGGAGGCTAGGCTTAATGAAAAAGCACTCGACCGGCAATTAGGCCAGGCAGTACGTAGTTTTGTTTGAAAATAATTCCGACTAAAGAAATGATGGTTTTAAAATGTTATTTGGGCCAATATAAGGAACCGTTTTCATTATCCCCCTCCCCTGACCTCTGCATATCTTTTGACAGTGGCGTAAACTTTCAAAAAATGGTTTTTTATTTATAACTCGTTTGTTTATGGTTTTTTTTTGCAAACTCTACGTCTAAAAAAATTGAAGTACATAAAATTCTCCACAAAAAAGGTTCTGTTGAATTTTTTCATACGACCCATATTTTTCGAATAATAAAAAAAAAAAAAAAAAAAAAATTGATTAGCATTTCGAACTCGAAAGTTCATTGCCTCACTACCCGATTCAGGTAGTGTTTCTAGGTGGATAAATACTACCAGTGTGGGTCCACCACACCCACGACGGGTCAACAACACGCAGTATTCCCCGAACGGTCACCCATCCAAGTACTAACCGCGCCTAACACTGCTTAACTTCAGTGATCTAACGGGAACTGGTGTTTTCAGCGTGGTATCGCCGTTGATTTTTTGATTTTCGAATAATAGCCGGGAAAATTCCAAAAATTTGTAAAAAATGTTGAAAACTTGCACTTATATTAGTTCTGAAATGACGTTGGATAAATGTATGCACTAATTGCCGGTAAGATCAATGTTAATAAATAATTAATACATTAACAACTTATTTTTTATTGTTTATGAATAATGTTAATAATGGAATAAATGTTTTCATTATATACGGTTTTCACAATTACGCGCCTATGTAGGTAAGTATTTGAGACCACTTAGTCGACAAATTTAGAGAATAGCTTGGTCGTTGGAATTTAAGAAATCCAGAATGTCACAGGCACACCAAAAAATTGAATTAGGACCATTGTAATTCAAAATAAAAACGACGAATACCATTGGCGTAGAACAGGCCTCGCCACTTTCAGCAAGTGTTGACTGAAATGACAAGCGCGTGGCTGTAACAAGAAAAATGTATGTAGAATTATTATGTATTTTATATATAAAGTAAGGTCAAATTCATAACAGTCATAACATTTTGGAAGCAGACGATCCTTTTAGGTGGCGGTGGAAGGCTCATCCTGCATTCCTCTAGATTCTTCCATTACACGTAATGACCCTTCACATGGACGAGAAGACTGGTGAAGTCGTCCTCCTCTACCCCGCACATGGCCCGGCGGTTTAACTATTCACACACCAACGTACACCCGAGTCGAAATTTAGGCCCTATTTTGCACCTATAACTCCTACCTCAGTAGGGGCTGGATCAGTAAAGTAGGTTCAAAAGAAGCAGCGATTTCAATTCAATTGAAAAAAAAAACTAAACGCTAAAAACGTCCGAAATCGGCCGTTTTCCACGTTTAGCGTCAAAGTAAGGTCTAAATTAGAACCTACATTGGTGCTCCAGACCCTACCCTGCATTGGCGCTCCAGACCCTACCTTGATGCTCCAGCCCCCACACTGGCAATAATAATAATAATAATAATAAATCGGAGCCTCGGTGGCTCAGTTGGTTAGACGCTCGGACTTCACCTCAGAGGTCCGGGGTTCGATCCCTGAGCCGGTACCTCTTGAAATTTTTCTATGTACCTTTACCGAGGTTCTGGTGGTTCGGAACCCACCTTAAGCTGTAGGTCCCCCCATCATGCACTTGACTGCAACCCAGTCCGTGAATGATGGGGTAAAAACCAGGCTTTGCCCAATATGTCAAGGCACACGCTCTTATCAGATCACTTGATTGCATTATAATATTGCGTCCGTGACTGATAATATATACCGGGATAACCCCGTGCATAATATTCAAACAAATAAAAAAAAAAAAATCCTACTCTAACCAAAAATGCCTTCGACATATTGGGCTGTAACCATCTTAAGCCTGAGAGAAAAATGAGTTTCCTCATTTTTATTAATACACAATAATAATAATAATGGCGTAATTTCGGTAATGGTTATAAATTTTTATTATGGGTTCCCTTCTCTGCAGAAATACTTTCACTATCAACTGTACCTCAGGAACTTAAAATTGAAACAAAACTCATGAAGTATACAATTCTTTGTTTGTAGTGTTTTTTATCATATAATTTGAGACCTTATTTGTCACTAGTCCGTTTGTGACTAGTCCGACCATTTTTTATTCAATCTTTTTGTCCGTAACCTCCAAATTTGTTTTTCTTTCGCAAGTCGGAAACTTAAGGCTCAAATGGAAACTTTAGTTTCGGTTTTGTAAGAAAATTAAAATTAAAAAAAAATCCTTTCCTTTTTGCTTACAGATACTTCATTACTGCTAATATCGAGAAACTGGCTGAGTCACATAGTCGCAAACCAATTCAGTTTTAAAAATCTTAATCTGCAAATGAGTTTCCTAAGTGTAGCTTCTAAATATTCAAAGTAGGGCCTGAAAGTTTAAACAGATTCAAAGGAGGCTCTAATGATTCATTCTCTAGGTGTAAAAACCTCAAAGTAGGGGCTATAGGTTTAAATAGCGTCAAAGCAGGTTCTAATGAGGAGCTGCAGGTTCAAAGTAGGGTCGAAATTTTGACTCGGGGCACTTTCACCCAATAGAAAAGATGTTTCTCAACATTCCGACGACTAAGGGACTAAGCTATTCTCTAAATTTTTCGAGTTAGTGGTCTCAAATACTGACGTACAAAGACTCGCAATTGTGAAACCCGTATATAATAAAGACACGGATTCCATTAATAAAGTTATTTATGAAAATAAAAAATAAGTTGTTAATGTATTATTTATTTATTAACATTAATCTTACCGACAAATAGTGCATACATTTATCCAACGTCATTTCAGAACTAGTATAAGTGCAAGTTTTCAACATTTTTTACAAATTTTTGGACATTTCCCGGTTATTATTCGAAAAATATGGGTCGTATGATAAAAAACCAATAGAACCCTTTTTGTGGAGAATTTTATGTACTTCAATTTTTTTGGACGCGGAGTTTGCAAAAAAACCATCAACAAACGAGTTATAAATAAAAAACTGTTTTTCGAAAGTTTACGCCACTGCCAAAAGATACGCAGAGGTTATGGGAGGGGGATAACGAAAACGGTTCCTTACATTGACCCAAAGAACATTTTAAAACCATAATTTCTTTAGTCGGAATTAATGTCAAAAATTACCATTTTTTTTGCTCTGCCGCCTGGCCTATAAATTGGAAGTTCTGAGGTTCGATTGCCAGCGGAACTAAAGTAGATCCTTTTTCATAAAAAAAATAATTGAAAGAATCATCAAAATTAGAAAAAAATTAATTTTGAACGACCAAAAAAAATGAATTTGCAAAGAATATAGTTTAATTTTCAACCAAAGAAATCAATTTTCAGACAAAATGATAAAAAGTCAACTAAAGAGATTACGTTTTCACAAAAATAACCATTTTTTAACAGAATAGTTGAATTACAACATAAAATGGATAAATATTTTTCTTATAATCGAATAGATACATTTTCTGTACAAAAATTAATTTTCATTCAAATAAAATAAACTTCTAACAAAATAGTTGAATTTTCAACGAAACGGCTGAATTTTCAAATAAGAAGATTAAATTTCTATCAATAAAAATACATTATATAAAATAATTTGAATAGTTACATCTCTAGTAATGAAATTAATTTTTAATTTTAAAAAACAAAATAATTTTCAAATATGGAAATAAGTTTTCAATAAAAAAATAACTCTTCTACCAGGAAGATTAAGCTTCTACCAAAAAAAAATTAAGTTTGAACAGAATACTCGAATTTTTAACCAAATATTTGAATGAGTAAAGGAATTTCCAATCTAATGGTGAAATTTTCATTCAAAGAAATTTATTTTATACTAATAAGATGAATTAGCTTCCAAGAAGATAATCATTCTACCAAAAAAGGCGGATTTGGAACAAAATACGGGAGTTTTCCACCAACTATTTGAATTTTCAACTAAAGAACATACACTTTTTACATTTGATGCATTCTCAGACAAAATTGTTGAATTTAAAAAGTTAGCTAACTAATTTCAACTTCAGTTTATCAAGAATTTCCTGCCTTTCTGGAATTCCCTAACCTGAAGCAATCCTATAATTATATGGGCTGGTTTCAATAACTCGTGCAATATTGAAATAATGTATGTATGAGTAAAATAGTGGCTTAAGGATACTTTTTCATTGTGTTCATTTGCTGTTAAGAAATAAACTGCAAATTCTGTTTCATTATTTGTACCTCTATGTCTTATTTAAAGATTTCCTCAATCTTTAATCTTATGACCGATTCTAGCTTGATCCTTATCTTATCTTTTTTTAATTCTTTCTTTCAAACGCCCTTATTTTTGTTTCTTCGATTTTAGCTTTTACCAACCACTTCACCGACTTCCCAACCTCTTTCATTTTGTATCGTTTCTGGCATCAGCACCTCGGCGACGTCTTTATGGTACTGTGCAATCTCGTTTTTATTATTTCCTTCAATTCCATTTCCGCTCGTCGTCAGAAAAGAAATACCAAACTATACAATACAGCTAGCGATCAAGTGGACAGGTCGATAGAAATAAGTGACGGCCCATTCCCAGAAAGTTTTCGGGAATTTATCGACAAGCATGTCCATTAAGTACTATGGCTCTTATTTAAAATGGTGAGAGATTTTATAATATGTCGATAAAGACGGCAAAAAATGTTGGAAAATGTTTTGAAGAGTTTGTATGGATTCTCTGGGATGGTAAGAAATTTTAGAAGCGTTCAAGATATTCTTACAGTGCTGTGAATTACAATACAATACAGTGCCGTACATTTCATTGATTTGATATTACATGTATGTAAACATGCAAATCCAAAAATAAAATTTTCTTTAAAATTAAGTTTTCCTCCTCGAATGAAAATCATTAATTTTCAAGTTATGCTTTTTTCATTCTAAAAAAGTATGAGTGAAACTTGAAAATCCGTATGCACAATCAGTAAATTAATCATTTTCAATATCCATTCGCAAGATCATAATTGAAGAATGCTTAAATTTTCAAACGAACATTATAATTGTTGTCAGCCTAACTCTGCTCACCGTAGATCGGTTATCAAAGCAGGACCGACTAAATGAGGTAAAAATGTGTTCAAGTGTACCTAGATTTACATGTGTACAGTTAGGAGGTAATTTGAATAATTCTTGTCCGGCCAGAATAACGTAGAGGATTTAAAAAAAAAATCAGAATTCCATTTGATGGTTGATAAGTCATATAACTTTAAGAAAATAGCGAGAAAATGGAATTCTGCGTTTTTTTAAATCCTCTACATTATTCTGACCGGACAAGAATTACTCAAGTTACCTTCTCACTGTACAAGTGTAAATCTAGGTACACTCGAAAACATTTTCACCTTATTTAGATACCGAAAATTAATTTTGTTGTGAAATATAGAGCAATATTTCACTTTTAGATATTTTCTTGTAATCCAAAATCAATAACAATGATTTTAATATCGACATTCTGCATATATTATTTGTGTAATATATTAGAAATGCATTATTCTTCACGTATATCAGACATTTCTTGGTTAAATAGTCGAAAAAGTTGCCGTGAATCCAAGAAAATAGCGAAAAAGTCGATTTTTTTCGATATTTTGAAATTTCAAGGTCACTTAGGTAGAGTAAAAAATATTTGAATCATTTTTTGCTACGTAACTACAAATCCACTTGCTTCGAACTATTTTTTTTGATAATTTATACACCGAAAATTAATTGTATTTTCAAATAAAGAGCAATATATCACTTTTAAGTATTTTCTTGTAATTCAAAGTCAATGAAAATTATTTTAGTGTCAAAATTCCTTATATATTATTGTTGCGACATATTGCAAATACATTCTGATTAACGTTATCATACATTATACAGTCAAATAGTCGAGAAATTTACCAGGAATCTAAGAAAATAGCGAAAAAGTAGACTTTTTTCGATTATTTCAAACTTCAAAGTCAAATTAGGGAGTGTAAAAAATATTTTGATAGAATTATCGCTGTACAGGTATAAATCGGCTTGCTTTAAACTATTTTTATTGAGAATTCAGATCTCAATAACAAAATTTTTGCTGTCCAAATTTGAAGAAGTGTTTCGTTTTTTGTGATTTTGAGCTATATCTACGATGCGGAGACAGAAGGAATTTTTCGTTATGAAACTTTAGGGGAGTGTTTTTGAATACCAAAAGAAAGTTTTCATTGCTATTAGAACTTCGCACAAACAACTTCATTTGTTTCGATACGCCCTAATAAACAATTTGAAATTCTAGAATTTTATAAGCTGTCGATTTAAAACATTCCATTCAGTTTTCAATTTAAAAAAGTCCAATTTTAATTGCTTCGACCTGAAAATTATTTTGATTCAAAAGTCTTCAATTTAAAATTATCATTCAATTTTGAACGCTTTTATTGAGATATAATACTATTTCAATTCCTTTGAGCTTTAAATGACACACAGTTCAGAAGTCTAAACTAAAATAATTGAATGTTGAAAATTTTTAAATTGTCCTATGATGAAAAGTGTAACCTGAAACCTATAATTTCGAAATTGTACAATTCAAAATGAAATTGTAATTGTATTATTCAATTTTAAGCGCTCTTATTTAAGAATGATACAAGTTCAATTATTTCTCATTTCATTTGAAGTATTGTATTCTTTCCCAATTTTACCTAATCTAAAGTTGTTTGATTTGGAATGTTTTGAAATTCAGAATCGTTCATATATATGTCAAATATCCAGTACATATTAAAGGTAAGTAAATGATGATATAAAATAAAGTAGTATATTTGGAATAAATTTTTCTCATACGCTGCATAACTTCAAATCTTGATTTTTCAATTTTTGTGTAAATCATCTATACTGAGCTCTACTTGGTTATAGCTTTTATAATTAGACGCCGACCTCATTAAACATATTAGCTCAAGGCTTGTATGGTGCGCAGATCTGAAAACAATTAATATCTGTCTGGCATTGGCTTACGAGTAAATTGATAGGCTTTAAATGCTTCAAATTCCAAGATAAAAATGAAAGAAAGAATTAACCAATGTAATCCTTACAAGCACTCTCAAAAGCAGATAATCGTCGATTGCAGTAATTTGTTTGACACACTGATTAACAGCACAAACAGTATAACGTCAAACAGTAAAGTCGTGTAATAATTGTTAACCATTTCGTCATATTTTAAATTCTATAATAGATGTTAGGCGCCCAGTCATTACCAGTTTCAGGGATTCAAAAGTTTAATA
Organism: Andricus quercusramuli; assembly: GCA_932178445.1. Classification (NCBI taxonomy): domain Eukaryota; kingdom Metazoa; phylum Arthropoda; class Insecta; order Hymenoptera; family Cynipidae; genus Andricus; species Andricus quercusramuli. The sequence continues at coordinate 152,356 of CAKNXH010062775.1, forward strand.
TATATATATATATATATATTTAAAAAAATAGTTAAATAACCACCGCAGGGCCCCACCAAGAGCAACTGACATCTAAAAAATGTCAATAGCCCCCAGTAGAACCGCGGTAAATCACACCTATGGCCACGTCTAACAACCGAGAGATGGGTAGTCACGGGGCACGACGAAATAACAAAGACAGGCCGACAAAACCCTTGTGATTCTTGAGGACACGAAGCGACTCAAGGATGACAGCTTTCTGCATCCATCTCGCAAGTGCCTTGACGTATTTTTGGCAAACAGGTATGGCTTCAAGGATTCGAACAAGTAATAGTTTCGCGCCTCCGAGAGCACATATCACAAGGACAATTACTTGTACCGAATATTATGGGTTCAATCGATCCAGCTCTCTTTTGAGGTCTTGATACCTCTCCTCTTGTTCTTTCTCCTTTGCAGTGATGTTGTATTCGGACGGAGCCGAGAATTCGATCACGAATATAGTTCGTTTCTCGAAGTCTTGGAAAACAATGTTCAACTTCCAGTGCACAACGGAGACTGCTGCCCGAAAGTCGTAGCTTCAGAAAATTTGGCACTTCTCGTTTCGGACAATTGACTCTATTTCCCTTGGAGCGTTCGGCAGGGCAGGGTCTTGACCAACACCGTAAGAGCGACAAAGGTGGTAATAAAGTACTCTTAGGGCCGCATTATGTCTATAGATATACGTTGTTCCTGCGTGGGTCGGACATCCCAATAGTATGTGTTCTAGGTACTCAGCGTGTGCATGACACGCTCTGCACCTATCACTGGGAACTTCATGACATAATATGCGATGAGAGGGCCACGTGCTTCAGACGCATGGGCGGTCAGATGCTTGACTTCGGAGTGTTGCGAAACCTGCGCGAGAGAGTTACCAGCCAACGGCTATAGCAGAATACTAACCTGCTCTGTGGCAAGTTTTGTGACTTGGCCGTTGGCGCGTAGATCTCCTTTGCAAGTGTCGCCGCCCTCCCGAATCAAGAGATTGACCGCCCATATTTCGAAGCGCGTGGAGCTCTCATCGTGCGGCAGCCAGTCGACCCATTCCCTTTTCCGTGTGGGTTGGACAAGTTGCCTTTTTTTCGGCAGTAGTATAGTGCGTCCTAACTAACACCAGCTACGGCGGAATGGGCGTCTCCGACTTTAAATATGCGGTGAATATGCGGGCCAAATGTTGGTGTGTAAAATTAAGCTTCTTCCACCAGAAGTTCTTGATACAATCTGGTCCAGCAGCGGAGAAGTTCTTCGCGCCTCTATGTGCTTCTTTCACCTCTTCGGCAGTGATTGATGGACATTCCTCCTCACATTTTATGAGGTTGTCGCAAAACTCCTTGAAGCGAATGATATTGTTAGTATCTTCTTTCAACTCTAGTGTTTTCGGGATCTTGTACTCCTCTCTCCAAAAAGTCTATACCTCCTTAGGTTCGGGTGGATTTTTCACAGAAACAGGGATATCGCTGAAGAGGCGCGATGGGTCAGCGAGAAACTTTTGGTTCTTCCTGATCCATCTCTCCCTCCTCTGTATTCTCCTCCTTGCGTCAGATAACAGCCGCATTTTGTCAACAATATGCTGCTTAATTGTCAGCAGCTTTGACTTGGGCAGGGTGTGATTCAAGATCCTTAGTTCTTGGGCGAATTTTCGAAACCTTTCCGTGAATGGTCTACCAAATGTTATGTGGTGCATCACACATTGAACACGGGACGCATATTGAACACGGGACGCATTCTGTCTTGCCCATCCAAACTTCTTGTTTAGTTGATGCAAGGGTCTTTTGGTCTTTTGATCCATCCTCGGTTTTCGCTTTCGATTTGAATCAGCCAAAGCTCTCGTAGCACCAGAAAACTCAGTAGTTGATGGTCCAGAGGTCGGTCTCTTGCGAGATATCTCCACGAAGGGAGGTATCCATTTTAGCCAGATCTTGGGGCTTAGGGGGAACTTGCTTGTTAATGTTTCTCCTTGTACTGAAATTGCGATCATCTCTCAGAAGATGACTGTTCTCTGCAGTTGGTTTCAATGTCGCTTCCTCATCTTCGTCTGCAGCTCGATCAAGCAGCGGTTGGGGAAGCGTTCTGCGTACATATCCACTTTTTCGGAGGTTATCGGCTTGATTCTGCAAAGATTGATGCGAAACGTGCTGAAGCTCTGGGTGTTTCTGGCACCCCAGAGTGTGCATACGCGCCATTAAGCCTCCGCGAACAGGGATAATGCTGGAATCGTAGCAGTCTAGCACGTCATCCCTGAATTGATCCGTCCACTCAATGTGGGCGTTTCGCTGGTTCGTCATCGTGTTTCCATCCAAATTATTTTCAGCACCCCGAACTCTAGAATGATCGGCATTGTTTACCGACCCAATGTCGGGTGCTCTGCGCGTTCAATCGTTTTGAACCGCATCTACAACATTTTGGTGTTTTGATGGTTGCATTGTTGTTTCTACGAGCAGCTAGGGAAACGGTTTTCGTTCATCCTTGTAGAGCTCCGCGTGCAAGGATAAGGCTGGTACTCTGAGAGGTCACCCGGTATCCCAGAGTCACCGTTTAAAAAAAACCTTTCCCTGGTGCCATTCAGCATTCGGAAGGACCATGTCGCTGGCCCCACCACCCACGCAAATTCAACTTTTTTTGGGCCCAATATTTATTGCAGAATTTGTTCAAATTTGTTCAACCAAAATTAGAATTTGTGCAACACTGGAAGTACCTGATAACTCCAAAAAACACTGGCGGGGCCAGCGAAACGTTTCGCTGGCCCCGACATTATCAAAAATCAACTTTAAATGAGCGTATTATTTCCGTCTCAATTTGTTCAAATTTGTGCATCCAAATCTAACCCCTAAAAACTAACCTCTATGCGACAAACACTATGGCGGTGCCAGCGAGACGTTTCTCTGGCCCCGAAATAATCAAAAATCAACTGGCTCTGGCATAGTGTTTGCCGCATAGGGGGTAGTTTTTAGGGGTTGTATTTGGTTGCACAAATTTAAACAAATTGAGAAGAAAATAATACGCTCATATAAAGTTGATTTTGGATAATGTCGGGGCCAGCGAAACGTTTCGCTGGCCCCGCCAGTGTTTTTTTGAGGTATCAGGTACTTCCAGTGTTGCACAAATTCTAATTTTGGTTGAAGAAATTTGAAAAAATTCTGCACTAATTATTGGGCCCAAAAAAAGTTGAATTTGCGTGGGTGGTGGGGCCAGCGAAATAGTCCTGCTTTCGGCACGGTTGTTACGCCCTCGCTTAGAGGTAATTCCTTCGGGACCATCCCTGGACAATTTGCCGCAACTGCTCATCAATTATTGTAACCATATTCAGCAGAAACCCTTGGTACAGGGAACCTCTATCCAAAACGCGAGGACGCGTTCGTTGGCTTTGTCATAGGCCCTTCAGTTCTATTCCATTCAATTAAGAAAAAAAATTAAATGACAGTAAAAATGAAGATTGCTAAGTCAGTTGTATAGAATAAAAATAAAAGAAAAATACTCACAGATCTTTCGGGATGAAGAATTTCTCTCCTATTTGATGTGTATTTACACAATTTGATATAAATATTGAACATATTTTCCATTTATCCGGTTTTAGTAATCTTTTACTGAATACGAGAGAAATAAAGACGACGCTGGTGGATTCAATAGCTTAATCAATTTTGTCCCGCTTATAATAGTATATTATGCGCCGAGGTGCATAATGAGGGTCTTTACGCGAGAAGCAACAATGCTCGGAGGACGATCGAAGCCGAGGCAAAGCCGAGGCGAGATAAGTCCTGCGAGCATTGTAAGCGAGTCGCGTGAAGTCCCGAATTATGCTCATTGGCGCATATATTATTTTATATGTCGACGGTGCATTTACAAGTTTTGTTGTGAAAGCGTACAGTATCGTAATGTTGTACATTACGATACAGCGGAGTATAATGTGAAGAGTGATCTTCCGCTGTATCGTAATGTACAACATTACGATACTCTACGCCGTCGCATAAAAACGCGTTAATGCACCGAAGTCACATAAAATACATTATCTGAACACAGTGGTTATTACTGTACTATATCTTTGGGTGGATAAAAGATTAAAGAACGCCGTCTATTTAAGAAGCAAGGATCGATATTCATTCTTTGAACACCGTGGCGAAGTAGTGTGATTGTAAAGCTAAGAGAAAGGTATTGCAAGCTTCATTATGTTCATTTGTGCCTTATTAAAAATTTTTATCATGCAGATAGAGATAGGTTGGGCTTGACTGCAGGTATCGAAACTGGAAGTTTCAATAGTGGCGCGATGAAAAACAATTTTTGTAGCGTCGGCCCATGAAGATGTCTGCTTAGGGCTTAAACAAAATGTTTCAACCCTAGGAATGCCAACACTGTGGTACAACCCGCTCTACAGGTACCGAAACTCGAATTCTCCATAGATTTGCTATAAAAAGTAATATGGATTACTCGGAAAATGTTACATACTATTTTAACTGTGCAGAGGTAATGTCATCAAATGTGCTGTCTGCTGTTTCATCAATCATTGTCGATAATAAATACAGAAAATTGATGTTAGATTGTCGAACAGGTTAATTAGTAAATCTCTGATGTTACGTTTAATCAAATAATATGATGTTAATGTTTTTTGTCTGCATGATCAAAAATAAATATTTTTTTAAATATTGATTATTCATTTTATAAGTTGTGAAAAAAATCTCTCTAGCTCCGCTGGGTTTGGAACTCCGGTTCTTTTAGATTTCCGGTCGGCTGCTATGCTCTAACCAACTAAGCAACGGAGAGACGAGAAGATTTTCTTCGCAACCACAAGTTGAAATTCGACGTCGCTCAATGTACTTGCAAGATTATTTTTTAATCATCATTTGCCTTCATGGTCTAAGATCATGTTTTCTTCATATTGATTACTAATTTTATGAGTTGTGAAAAAAATCATACCGTAAATTTGAATCCCAGTGGAGCTAGAGAGATTTTTTTCACAACTTATAAAATGAATAATCAATATTTTCAAAAAATTGACTTGAGACCCTCCAGACGAAAAACATTAACATATTATTCACTATAATTCGCTGGTAAAAAACCATAACATCACTTATTAAAATTTTATCCATTGTACTCGTCAAATAATTTTTGGAGGAACGAGACAAAATCTGCCTCGGCCCGGATTTGAACCGGGAATCGCCACTATTCACGAGTGGAGCGTTCAACCAATTATACCATTGGAGCCATTATTTGACCAGTTTAATCGAAAAAATTTAACATCAGACTTATCAACTTGGTCGACAACCTAACATTAATTTTCTGATTAATATTACACCCCAAGTGCGAAGTTCGGTACGGCCCAGCACTGGCCTAGTATCGGAAAAAATATTGCCGAAGATCGGCTGCTAATATCGCACCGTTGCTGGAATGATAACTCCGGTATGCACTTGGCGGCCAATTCTGGCCCAGACTCTAGCCGCCATCACTTATGCGTTACTGGCTGTCATTATCGGCTCAGCAATGGGTACTGATATCGCCCCTAACTCGGCTGCCAATATCGTGCCATTGCTGGAATGATAACTCCAGTATGCACTAGGATTGGAGTTAATTGAAAAAAAAATCATTGAATTGTTTTTAGGACACCACTATATATGTAGAGTGAATACACATATTACATTTTCAAATATTATATTAAAAATAAAATTTCTAACGCTACGGGGTATCGAACCTACATCTATACCTAAATCTATCGCCTAGCAGTCGGGAGTCTTAACCATTGCGCTGAGCCCACGAGTTGAAATTTGATGAAAAAGCCATCCTCATAAGGTATAGCTCAAAAAAGTTAAAACACTAAATTTTAAACTCTCTTTCTCTAATTAAATATTTACTGGCAAACGACGTTATGTTAATGTAAAATATACGAAATGTTAACAGGAATATCAATAAAATAATTTTTAAAGAAATAATGAATATCGAGTACAATTTTTCTTCGTGTAATATTTCGTTTTTTCGCGTTGGAGACTACTTCACAACTTTCTACAATGGCAGGAAATGTAATTTTTTATGAACATTTACAATTTTTAACGACGGAACTTAGAAATTTGATAGTGAACTTTGAAAATTTTTTAATAACAAATTTTTTTAAACCTCGTGTAAGGTTTGGTTTTTAGCTGTTTTAGACTATTTTACAACGTTTAAGATTAACATAAAATGTAATTTTTTCTGAACATTCACAATTTTACATAAAGATGGAACTTAGAGTTTTTTTCTTGAAATAAAAAAAAAAAGAAAATGTTGTATTCGCGACAGTTGTATTTATAGTTCTTAGACATTGTAGAAGACAAGAACCATATTTTTAAGCGCATTAAAATTTTAAAAAAAATATTTATCTCTCGGCATAGTAATGCACCGAGTCCGGGCCAAACTCTGGATCTTCCTCTAAAAATATGGTTTCCCGTAGTAGAAGTCAAACTGGGCCCAGTGATGCGCCTTTGCTGGGCCAGACTCTGGCTTTTCCTATTGAAAAATATTTTAAATAAATAATTTATATCGATTACAATTTTTCTGCGTTTAATATTACGTTTTTACGCGTTTCCAACTACTTAAAAACTTTCCACAATGACAGGAAATGTATAACTTTTTGGAAAATTTAAAATTTTTCACGACGGAACTTAGAAATTTGATCTTCAACTTTGACAGTTTTTCAATAACAAATATTTTCAAACTTACGTATAAGGTTTGGTTTTTAGGTGTTTTAGACCATTTTACAACGCTTAAGATGGACATAAAATGTAATTTTTTCTAAACATTCACAATTTTACATAAAGATGGAACTTAGAATTTTTTTCTTAAAAAAAAAAAAAACAGGAAAAAAGTTGTATTTGCCACAGTTGTATTTATTGTTCTTAGGCATTTCAGAATATGAACCATATTTTTGAACGATTACAATTTTTTTTCAATGTTATGGTTTGCTGTGGCGAAAGTCAAACTGGGCCCAGTGATGCGCCTTTGCTGGACCAGACCTTGGCTTTTCCTATTGAAGCATGTTTAGCCAAAGTAAAGACGAAGTTTGGAACAGCAGTGCACCGAGTCTGGGCCGCACTCTAGCTATTCTTGTTAAAATATGCTTTACGTACTAAAAGTAATAGTGGGCCCAGTGCTGCCTTCGCTGGACCAGGCTCTGGCTTTTCCTATTAAAAAATGTTTAGCCAAAGTAAGGACGAAGTTTGGAACAGCAGTGCACCGAGTCTAGGCCGAAGTCTAGCTCTTCTTCTTAAAATATGGTTTACGTACTAAAAGTAATAGTGGGCCCAGTGCTGCGCCTCTGCTGGGCCAGACTCTGGCTTTTCCTATTAAAAAATATCGAGCCAGAGTAAAGACGAAGTTTGGAACAGTAATGCGCCGCGTCTGGGCCGATCTCTGGCTTTTCCTCGTAAAACATGCTTTGTCGTGATAAAAGTGGCACTTGGGGAGAGAAAAATCAGCGTTTGAAAAGACGAAAGGGCATCGTAGTCCAAAATGACGACTCATCGTCGTCTAAGACGACGAATATCGTCGTTTCATCCTACGAATCGCTCCGTCGTTTGAAACTACATGGATCGTCGTTTGAAACTACGAAACTCTTGCATTCCTGAATTAGGCCCCGCCATATGGGCGGGGCTTATTTTTGGTTGCAGCGCGATCATCGTTTCAACCCACGATCCACGTCGTTTCAAACGACGAGAGTCGTGGTTTCAAACGACGATGCGTGTCGTCATTTTGAACGACGATTTCGTCATTTCAATCTACAGTTCTCGTCCTTTTGAACGACGATCAAGACTCGTAGTTTCAAACGGCAAATAAGCGTCGTTTCAAACGCTGATTTTTCTCTCCGTGTAGGATCCGAAAACTATTCTGATTAGAATTAATCGTTTAAAACTTTTCACAGGTAGTTAAAATGCTGATGTGCGTCATCCTGTGAAATAGGATAAGCGAGAAACGATCTGCTGTGGCCGCGGTGACGTAATTGGTTGTGGATGGTCTACTCGTGAATCGACAAAAATTAACATCCGAAATTTTTCACAATTATTCAAGCGTTCACAAAAATCACAATAGAATAGCACCAATTATCTATAACAATCTACTATTTATTCCTTCTGTCCACATTGAAACTACTATATTTTCTCTCGATTTTCGCGTGCTTTTCGTAGCGACACTTTTCATATCATGGCAATGTGACAGTTTATTGTTATACGTAAATTTTTGAAATAATGTTTGAATTGTTCAACTTTTAACGCTTTACGTTTGAATTAATTAATTTTGAAAGTTTTCAATTAGAGAGGATATAATTTCCAAAGTTTCTAAAATAGTTATACTTTGAAGGTTGACAATATTTAAAATTCTTCAATTTTAAACTGTGGAAATGAGAGTAATTTTTGTCATTATACCTCAACCGAAAATACGACTTTCGATGCCTGTGAATGCCAGTTGATACTACATGATGTCTACATCTTTAAAATTTCTATAATTTCAGTTTAATATCATAGTCAATTATAGTTTCAATTGCTCATGAATTTTTAAATATTTTTTTTTAAAGGTCTCAAAACTTCAATTTTATCCTTTAAAGGCTTATATTCGAAAATATTAGGTTTGAAATTTCTTACTTTTGAGAGGTTTTTAATTCTTAGTCTCACAATATTATAGCTTGAAATTGAATTATCAGAAATGTCAGAATAACTTCACTATTAAATTCTTCAAAATCATACAATTTTATATTGGAAGCCTTGATAGTCAGTTATGTATATATATTTGTTTATACCATTAAGTCATTTCCCTTTCGGCGTAGGCGTGACACTACCCGATTCGGGTAGTGTTTCTAGGTGGATTATTTACTACTTGTGTAGTGTGCGTTCACCACACCCACGACGGGCCCACAGCACGCAGTATTCCCGAACGGTTAACCATCCAAGTACTAACCGCGCCCAACACTGCTTAACTTCAGTGATCTTACGAGAACTGTTGTTTTCAGCGTGGTATCGCCGTTGGCATTAAGAAATAATAATCAAAATGAACACATTTATCTGCCAGATTTCTCTAAATCCGACATTTTAAAACTATGGACTCATATCTTTTATCGAATTAAAAGAAAATGTGTTCAATGTGTTATCTGAAAATGATTTAGGGATAATATTTTCTGCCGGAGCACCTCCCTCTCTGCATATCCAACTTTAAGTTGTTGAAAATTTTCGCATTAGGAATCTTAAATGTTGATAAAAAAAAAACAAGCTATGAGAAGAAATTAAAAATTCCAAATTAATGCAGATTTCTGTGTTAAAACGACTACTCCGGACAAATTATTTTTGGAAATCATAAAAAAAGGTGATGCGTCCCGGATTTAAACAGGGAACGCAACTATACAATTTATTAATCAATTACGCCACCCAGACCTCAGCAAATCTTTGATTTTCTTAATAGCTAATCAAAAATAGTAACCAAAAATTAAATATTACAAAAATATTTATGAAACGCATCAAACATAAATTTCTTCTCTCGAGTGTGGAACAGAGGTTGATTAGCGAAAGAATGTAATTTTCTGAAAGAGTGTATTTCAGTGATAATGGCCTCATTTTACTACATATTAACCATATTTTATTGCTTTCAGTTTGATTCTAGTGATATTGATTTTATGGTCGTGCATCCGCATAATGTGATAGTCAACTGAGAATCGCCTGACGCCAAAAGTGTTGATGTAAAAACTATCTATAAAGCTCAACTCGACATAGGTTTTCCCAGTGCTCTCTCATTCTCTTCGGCTATGTTCTACAATACTCATCGAGCATTGTTCTTTGAAGAGGTATTGTTTTCAGAGACAATACGAACAGTCCTGTGAGCTTAGTACCACGTGCTGTCTGCCAGTGAAACTAATTTTACCCTTTTTATTCATTTTTTTAATTGAAAAAACGTTCACATTTACAATTATAGGGTCAGAATGGAGTTAATTCAGCTGTAGTGGAGTTAAATCAACTCTATTCATATTATATAGTTGTCCAATAACTCCGCCTTTTCAACAGTGTAACGAATTTTATATCTCAAGAAGAATACCTTTCTAAAAAGGTGTAAAAATAATTTAGCGAATTCAAGTTTGACAATTCTATACCTTGCTGTTTACTCTAATGTAGCTTGAACCTCTTAAATATTAAATACTACATATCAAGGTGGTTTTAATTTTTGAATATACGATATTTATACTCTGCTATTAATATACTAATTATCATTAATGAAAAAATATTTTTCACTAGAAAAAAGTGCACTTATTACATTTTTCCAGTGGGCACAAGAGTGAAAAAACATCATCAGAACGGCTTAAAAACGTTCTAAGTCAGTCCAAATAACGTTCCTAAAACATACAATGTTTCAGAGTCGTCTACAGAAAGTATTTAGAACATGAAACGTCTTCAAAATATTATTTGGTTTGACTTAGGACAGTTTTTGAAACGATCAAATAACGTCTTTTGACTTGTACGTCCAAAAAACGTTTTTAGGACGTTCCAATTACGTTATTAAATGTCATGCCCACTGGGTTCCTTATTTTTATAGCCTTATTATCAAATTAAAATGTATGCTTAGATTTAAAGTACTAGAACATATAATCACAAATTTTAATTTTGATTTCAGTTTCAGTTTTAGTTTTAGTTTTAGTTTTAGTTTCAGTCTTAGTCTTAGGCCTAGTCCTAGTCTCAGACTTGGTTATAGTTATAGTTTTAGTTTTAGTTTCAGTTTCAGTTTCAGTTTCAGTTTCAGTTTCAGTTTCAGTTTCAGTCTCAGTCTCAATCTCAATATCAGTTTTAGTTTTGGTTTAAGTTTTAGTTTTAGTTTTAGTTTTAGTTTTAGTTTTAGTTTTAGTTTTAGTTTTAGTTTCAGTTTTAGTTTTAGTTCTTCTTAATTCACAATGTGTCCCCTAAGGGTTTACATGACTTCTGTATCTTACAAGGCAATTTCACTATCGGAAGAACTTGCGAGCGATCGAAAGCGAGAAAGCGAGAGAGCGAGTGAGCGAGTGAGAGCGAGCGTATCCGCATCTTAATCTACTTATACTATTACAGAATGTCTACAAGTGACTACTTACAGATCTTTAAGCTTCTAATCTATGCGACTTCCGTTTCCTTTTCCTTCACTTGTACTTCTCTTCTATCTCATTCTCATTTTGTCATTTTTCCACATCCATTCTTTCATTCTTCCTCATTCGCCCCTCTAGGCCCCTCCAACTCCTTCATCCACTCCTCACCCATTCCATCCTCCCCCAGAATCTTTACCACATTCTCGTGCCAGCTTCTTTCATCTTCCATACGTCTCCTACATCCCTCCCATACATGCTTCCATGTTTCCTCCTCCCATTCACATATTCTGCACTTTCTGTTCTCTTCCTTTGCCCAATGCAACCCCTCCTTTACCTCGTTTCCCTATCTAAATCTTGCTATTCTGGTCCATCTTCTCTCTCCCCATCCCTTTTCTGAATACTTTGGTACTCCTTCCTTTTTTATCATCTTATACCATTTACTATATTTTGATTCCTCAATCATTCCCCATCTTTCCATTGATAGACTTTCCCTGTCCCTTTTCTCCAATTCTTCATAGCTCACTCCATTTCCCTCTCCGATATCTCTAGCACTAAAAAACTCCCTCCTTTCTTCCTCTCATCTTTTTAGTTCTACCGCGCTCCCTCTCCTTTCTTCTACCTCTTTCAAACACTTTTTCGCTAACTCCCCTCCCTTCCCCTCCCTTAACTTCGTCTCAAATTGCCATGCTCTCTTACCCGCTATAGTATTTAATTTATCTCTCTGTGCTTCTTCTCTCACCATATATCCAGGCGTCCTCCAGTCTACTCCTAGCGTCCACCTTATATACCTTTCTTGTAAACTCTCAATTTCTCTCCTTTCTTTCCATCCCCATGTTTCTGCTCCATAACCCAATACCGGCCATACCAGCGTATCAAATAACCACATTCTCTATCTCCAATTGTTTTTAAACCTTCTTCATCCTATTGCCCACATATGTTTCATTATCCCTGCCGCTTTTTTTATCCTTTTTCTTATATGAACTCTATGATCTCCATTCGTTTGCAAGGTATATTCCAAATATTCAAACTCCTTTACTTTTTCTAACTTAACTCCCTTCCATCTTCCAGTCTATTCTTTCTTTCTCCCTCCTCCTTTTCTAAACCTCATTATCTTTGTCTTTTCTACATTTACATTCAATTTTTTCCCATCTAAGTATTTCTCCAATCCTGTAATTAATCCTGTCATCCCTTCTTCATCCTCTGCCACCAACACTATATCGTCCGCGTATGCCAGTGTATATATCTTTTCTTCTCCCATCCTAACTCCTCCCCATACCTTTCTCTCCATTTCTTCTTCTAGGTCTGAAATTAATATTTTAAATAAAAGTGGGCTCAGAGGACATCCTTTCCTCGCTCCTCTAACTATCCAGGAACTGTTTCCCACTTGCTCTCCTACCTTTACCCTGCTCTTTGTCTCTCTGAAGTTTTCCAATACGCTATTTATTAAGCCCACTCGTATACCCTTTTTCACCATAACTTTTTCTATTTCGACTCTGTCCAATGAGTCGAACGCCTCCTTTAAGTCCACGAATGTTGATATCATTGTCCCTTTCTCCCTTTTAATCCTTTTATTTATCAGATAATTCAGAACATATATGTTGTCCATAACCCCCATTTCCTTCCTAACTGTCTGATTCGGTGGCTCTATATTTTTCTCCGCAACTTCTTTCTTCAATCTCTCCGACGAAACAGTTGCATATGCATTATACAATGTTGGCATTAACGTCACACCCCTATAATATTTAACTTTCTCTCCTTTGCCTTTCTTCACTATGGGTATCACTACTCCTTCTTTCCATAACTCTGGCCACCCCTCTCCTCTCCATACTCTATTACACATTATCCATGCCCATTCCTTCAGTTCTGTCCCCCCATATTTCCAGACTTTATTTGGAATCTTATCTATACCAGGTGCCTTCCCATCTTTCATTATTCCTAACACCTTGCCTATTTCTTCCCTTGTTATGTCCTCTTTCTCATCTCTTTCTCTACCATATTTCGCTCCTTTCCTAACTTTTCTCTCTACACCTAGCAAATCCATAGAATATTTTTTCCATTCTACCGTTTCAATATCCTGATTTACTCTTTTCCTTCTTTTCCTCTCTCTATTTACTACCTTCAAAACCTCTTTTTCCGTCCTAGCCTTCTCCATCTCTTCCTCAAACCTTTTATTCTCCTCCTCTTTCTTTTGATCACTCAACTCAGTATACTCCTTCTTTTTTCTCCTATATTCTTCCCCATTACTTTTTCCTATTCTCCATTTTCTTAATTCCTTTCTGATCTCCTTCTTTTTCTCTTTACATTCCTCATCCCATCCACTTCTATTCCTTCCTTTCATAACTTCTCTTTTGCTTGTGCACTCTAATCCCTTCTTTATTTCTCCTATCATTATTTCCATCTGCTCGTCAACATTTCCCTCTCCCATATTGATATTTCTGACCTTTTCTTTAAACTGTTCTTTTCCTTCCATTGACCAATCCCCCTTTCCTGCTCCTTTTACGTTTGCTTCCTTTTTATCCATATTGTTATTACTGTTTTCCCCCTCTAATGTCACTATTATGGGAAAGTGGTCTGAATCTATATAATCTCCTACCTCTAGTTTCTTGACCTTCTCTCTTACCTCATCCTTTACTATCACATAATCAATTACCGTTCCCCTTTCTCCTCCAGAACGTGTGTATTCCCATTCCCAATCTCCCTCTATATTTCCGTTTAAGACAAACCATCCCAACTCTTCCAAGCTCTTTAACAATTTCTTTCCCTCCCCATTCAGTATCTTGTCTTTGGATTTTCTTCCTCTCTCTCTCCTCCCCATTCCCTCCCTCCTCTATCTCCTGTTCTCGCCTTGAAATCCCCTCCTATTAGAAGCCTAATATCTTCTTCATTTTCTTCCATCATTTCTTTCATCTCCTCTAATTTTTCCTGCATATGACAGTTCACATAAATCCCCACTATCTTCCACTTTTCTCCTCCCATCTTTACCTCTTCTACTATTAATCCTTCCTTCTGTGTTTTCCTCTCTTTCTTCTCCTTCCTTGTTATACATTCGTTCCTTACTCCCATTGCCATTCCTCCTATTTTTCTGCCTTCTTTATTCTTCCCCTTTGCATTTTGAACTTGCCATTTGTAACCTCTTGGTAACCTTCCCCTTACTCTTTCCCAACCCTTTTTATCTAGCCACGTCTCCATCATTACTACTACATCCCATTGTGCCAAATTTCTCATAAGCTCCCTATCCCTCCTCTCCAATCCTGCTATATTCCAGTAACATATCCTCCATTTTTCCCTACCTTCGTTTCTCGTCTCTCTTTTCTTCTTTCTATTTCTTATTTTCATTTCTACCGTTCCTTTCTCTCCTAGTTTCCCGGCACCTCATTCCTTACTATCTCTTCCCTTTCTTCGTCCCAAGCCCACCATACTCCTTCTAGCTGTATTCTGCCATACTTAACTCACGTTCTTTTTCCCTTACTTCTTTCCTCTTCCGCTGTTTGCCTTAACTTATACTGCATATTCCTTTCTGCTCACGTCAAGTCATCCTCTATTCTCTCCGAGCTTCACTAGTACCATTTTTTCTCCTCTTCGCGTTTCCTTTCCTACACTTCTCATTTCCTCTATCCCTACTTTAGCATCTATCCTTTTTAGCACATTTTCCCCTCCTTCTTTCAATGCTTTGCCTTCCAATCTTAGACCCTCCATCACTATGTTTCTTTTTCTTTCTTCTCTTTCTTTCCTTTCTAATCTTCTTTCTGTTTCCCTTATCCTTTCCCTCTCATTATTCCCACTATCCCCTACACCAAACTCCCGTTTTGATTTTTCGATCCTCACTATCGTATCCTCTAATTGTGCTACCTCTTTATTATGCTCATCCTGTTTTTCTAATCTTTGTTCTAAAATCTGCATCCTTTTTTCTAAATTTTCCCTAACTTTTTCCCGTTTTCGCATCTCTTTTCTAAGTTCTGCCATTTCTTTCCAAATTTCTTGTTTTATTTTCTCTCCTCTTTCTTCCTGCCGTTTCTCATTCATCTGTACTACCTCTATCATCATTTGACGCATTTCTTCTAACTTTAATTTTTCAAATTCTATCGGCCCTGTATGTTCAACTTTGCCTTCTTTTTTCCCCTTGTCTATCTCCATCTCTCTACTTTGATTTTTTTCCGGTGGTGTTCTGATCATTTTCGGGGTTTTCAGGGTAGATCCTACTTCTATCTTGTCTTCGCTACTTCCTCTTTCTGCCCTATCCCTCCTCCTATTTATAAACGGCTCGATTGAGCCAAAACCATCCGCCTTCAATCTCTCCCTCTCTACCATTTTGCTATACGGACCCCGCCTCTTTGTCTGACATTTTGGCGTGCAGAATACTTCTCCATCTGAATACATTAACCCGTAACTTGCGTACTGCGTAGCTACGGTCACCACGGCGCCTACCTCACCCTGCTACAGTACCTTCTTCCGTGCCTCTCTCTCCCTATCCCTCCCTGTCACGCTACTCGGCGGCACCTGTCTCGCCACCCTGCTCCTCACGCTAAACATACCAACCTCTCACAGCCCACCCAAAACAGTCTCAATCCCTCAAAATATCAAAAAAATCTTCATTTTAATTATTTTAAACTTACAAACCCTCACTCACAAAACCCTCTAACACACTCGTACCATCAACTTACCTCAAATTCCACTGCAAACTCACTACAATTCGTTTTTGCCAACGGCGATACCATGCTGAAAACACCAGTTCTCGTAAGATCACTGAAGTTAAGAAGTGTTGGGCACGGTTAGTACTTGGATGGGTGACCGTTGAGGCATACTGCGTGCTGTTGGCCCGTCGTGGGTGTGGCGGGCCCACACTGGTAGTAAATAACCACCTAGAAACACTACCCAAATCGGGTAGTGAGGCAATGAACTTTCGAGTTCGAACTGCTATCAATTTTTTTTTTTTTTTTTTTTTTTTTTTTTTAGTTTTAGTTTTAGTTTCAGTTTTAGTCTTAGTTTTTTATCTATTTCTGGTTCTGGTCGTGGATCTGGTTCTGGTTCTGGTTCTAGTTCTAGTTTTAGTTTTAGTTTGAGTTCTAGTTTGAGTTTTAATTTTAGTTTTAGCTTCAGTCTCAGTTTTAGTTTTAGTTCCAGGTTTAATTTTAATTCTACTCTAATTTTAATGTTAATAATAACGTCTTTTTTATTTTAATATTTATTGAACTATTCATTTTGATTTTAGTTCAAACCCTGAAATATTCTGCACATGTCTACAATTTAAAATTTGCCAACTTGTTTGAATATGAATGCTTATAATTTAATAGGTCTAGATTGAATTTTTTTTTTTTCAAACTGTTACATTTTGAAGATTTAAAAGTGAAAATTCTTCCATTTTCAAAATACATGATCGAAATGAAATATATCCAATTTTGAAGATTTATGATTTAAATTTCTATGATCATGAAGAGTTATAATTGCCGGCTCATCAATTCTGAAAATGTATGAATAAAATTTCTTAAATTCTGGTGATATTGAAATCAAGAGTCGAGTTTTCAATTCGAAATCATCCACATTCAAGAAATTTCGAATGTTGAATATAAAAATTACAAAATTTTTAATCATGGAATTAAAATCTTGGATAATATTCAATTGTTTAATTTGAAAATTAAAAACTGTTCAATTCAAAATATTAAAAATTAAAAATTCTGCAACTTGAAGAGATGCAATTGAAAACTCTTTACTTTTGTGTGAGAATAAAAATGTTTTCATTTTGATGATTTTGAACATCAGAGATCAATCTTTCAATTTCAAATCTTCCAAATCAATTGAATTTTACATATCAAGTATAACAATTACATCATTTTTGATTTAGAAACTTCAATCTTGCGTAACTTTCAATTGTACATTCTTTCGATTAAAAGCTCTTCTATTTTTGAGAGGTATAAATACAAATTCTTGAACTTGGAGGATTTTCTTGTTCGAATGTCTCACGTTTTAAATTCAAAATCTTTCAAGTTGCAGAAGTTTCGAATATACAGCGTCAAAATTCTAGAACTTGAAATTGCACGACTTAAAATTCGCATAATATTTATTATAAATTTGAAACCTATAACTCTTCAATTTCAAATATTTACAATTCAAAGTTCCATAATTTGAAAACCTGCAATTGATAAGTCTTCACTTTTTTGTATAAATAAGAATTCTCACATTTCGATCATTTTGAAGATCAGAAGTAAAGTTTTCAATTGTGAATATTCAAAATTGAACAGATTTCGAATGTAAATTATTAAAATCGCAGCATCTTAAATTGTCAGAATTTAAACTGGCATAATTTTCAATAGTAAATTTCAAAAAGTTGAAACTCTCTAATTCTAAAGATTTACAATTCAAAGATCTAGGTCACCTTTGAAGAGTTAGAATGAAAAACTCCTTAATTTTAATGTTGTATGAATACATATTCCGTAATTTTGATCATTTTAAGATAAAAAGTCAAGTTTTCAATTCTAAAACTTTAAACTTGCGAATCTTTCAATTTGTAGTTTTTCAAATTGAATCTCTTCAATTTAAAAAGCTTACAAAGTTAAAATTTTTGCAATTCTCAATCTTTAAAGTTGAATATTCTTGAATGTAATAAACATAGAATAGATTGATTTCGAAGATTACAAATTGAAATTCTTCAATTTTAACGATTCGCAATTTAAAATTCTTCAATTTTAGCGATTCGCAATTTAAAATTCTTCAATTTTGAATATTCCCAATTGAAGACTCTTCAACATTTCAAGTGTATAATAGAAAATGATGCAATTTTCGATGCCTCTCTTAGTATAGTTAAATTTTGAAGTTATTTATTATGGATTATTTAAAATAGAAATTTATCCAATTTTATAGACTTTCGATTGATTTGAATTTTTGAAAACTCTTATAATTTTTCAAATAGGTATGTAGCATATGTTTTCGTACATCGGAAATTAACTGTGGCTTCAATTGGCTTCTTCATTTAAGGAACTTGCCGAACAGTGCATCTAATTTTAAATGACGAGAATTTGATATTCCAATTTAAACTAAAGAATTTCGATTCATCTAAGGAAGTGTCTACGCGTATGGAAAAAATCCAGCTATATTCCAGCTATCTGTACCGAAATTTCAGTACGAATAGCCCCCGCTTCAGCTCCACCTATTCGTACCGAAAAAAATCTGGCTACTTTTACCGAAATTTCGGTAGGAGTAGACGCGGCCTTCATTCAAACAGTACGAGATGGATACCAGGAACGAATTGAATAATGGGAAAAAGGGACTAGGTTTTAGAGGAAATGTTCTGTAGTATTTTTTCATGAGCAGCAATAATAGAAAAAATTCTCATGATTAGCCTTTTTACCACTCATTTGCTATTTTTGATTGAAAAATTGTGCTGTTAACATTGCGATGAAAATTTTGTTCGCTACTGATTAGTTTTCTTAATTTTCATAGAAAATATATTTTACGTATTTTTATGTGAAGTGTCATTCGTTTCGAGGTAAATAAATTGTTTACAAGTTAGAGCTGTATGTAATAAAAAAAAGTTGTAACGTAATTCTTCTGTTTTTAGGTTGCGAGCACAAACAAGTAAGTGCTACCAAGCAAACAACTTTTAAACAAATAAGCAAGTTCATGCCTTTAACCAACAAAACTTAAATAAAATTATTCATAGTTTGAAACTTGTACAATTTTCGTAACATATTGAAAAATGATTACTGTGCAAATGAAAGGATGTTTTTGAATAACAGTTTCGAAATATTGTTTCGTAAAATCATACACAATTTCCTTCGAGAACTAATCGGAGATTCTTAACATGTGCATATTCACTTCGTACCAGAGGAATACCATAACATTTTAAACTGTTACAAAAGTACAATACACTAGTTTACAGTCTTTTCGTACATTTAGTTTCGCTATATTTTTGTAATGAAGTTTGGCGCGCTCAACTTGAAAATAGCATTGCAATTTTTTTTATGAATTGGATTTCGAAATATGAATTTTGAAAAAAAAAATCAATGATAGCTTTACTCCGTGAACCATATCTCAAGTTAGAAATTACTAAATTTTTGCAATGCGATTTTAAAGTATAGTCGGCCAAAATGCATTGCAAAACTATTTCGTCACTAAATGTGTATATATTTTTTTAAATTTGTAGACTCGTGATGAATAACTAATACAATGTATGTGATGGCATGGCTATCTTTAAAATTATTATTCTAGCCTTATAATTTGATATGCAATACTTACTAAATATGCTTATGAATGATCATTATCATGACCTTAAAAGTGTTTCTACTCACCTCGTACTGGTTTCCCCTATACTCATAAACTGTCAAACTGGGCAGTAGGAAAAAAAAGACAAAAGCATACAAGTCAGCAAAAACATAGCAGCTCTAATGTCGACAATGTAAGCTAATGAATTTGAAGATTATTATTCATTATTATTTTTATTATTATTATTAATAATTGGAGTATATTGAAAGTTAAACCCTATATTCAAATATTTATTTAAATACACATTTGACGAAAATCTTTATTTTTACATCCAAGTAAATATTTATTCTATTTTACCATGCTCGGGTCGCAGGTCAGTTACTTCTCTAAAATATTTTGTCACATCGACAGTATCTGCAAAGCCAACTACGCAAAACGCCAAAGTACCTATGTACAACTCAGGGAATACGCTTGAAATATTTCCCTCTGCTCTAGAACCAACGACCATCGTCCCTTTTCCTCTGCGAGCGTTAACTTTACAAACGAGCAAAACTCGAAAAGTTCTCGTTATATATCATCCTACGCATGTACATATATGTACACATTTCAACATATATCTATGCATGTCATATGCCGATTATATCTAACAGAAGCAAGCCAAAATTAAATTGTACATACTCTTTCAGATAATCAGGATGAGAGATAACGAAATAATTAAATTAGTTATTGTGCATTACTAATTGAATTCCGTGTTTCAAATTTGCATGCTCCTATTTCTGGCAGCAGTAATTTTTTCATTGAGAAAAAATTATGCCAATTAAACAAATGCTTTTTAATTTTGAATGCATTATCAAACATTAAACACACGGCACTGTGTATTTAATGGGTATTTTCCTTACTGTAAGGGAATAGAGGACCAACATGAAATTCTTTAATGAAAAATGAAGAATCTTTTTGTAACGCAGGAATGATTAACGCGTCTTATCAGCGTATTTTTAGTTCTAAAAGTAGCCGTTTTTACAAAAGGAGGACGGATAGCGAATACGCATGTGCGGCGTGGTGCGGAATGCAATTATGATGACCAGATGATCATAATTGTTCCTTGCGTATGCGCATTTTCTGTCGCCCCTAATACGACTGTAGAATGCGACAACCTAACCTTAAATGTCAGACGTGGTATAGTATATTGCATAGCAAGAAGGAGAACACTCATGGCGAGGGCAATGTTTCCAGAACGATTAGTAGGCGAGGGCAATATTTTCAGAACGATTAGTGGCACAGAAAAAACAGGAGTGAATATTTGTTTCGTGTAATTTTCAAGTATATAAAGTTGAATTTTCCCCGATCGAAACAAAACAAGATTTAATAGAGTTGACATGGTAACCATTTCCGAAAATATTGCACTCACCATGAATTTACTGCTCTTCTCCGTGACATGCACTGTCCTTTTTTTTGAAGAGACGTGGAAAATGTGAAGGTTTTTTCATTTGGTGGCGGATTGAGCGTAATCTATCTTTTCAAGTCCGCGCAATCCAGCGTATGTAAATGAACTGAAAAAATTTGCCATTGACGGGAGTTTTGTTTGGCTGTCATTCCCGTCATTTTGTGTTTCTCGCTAAAAACATCGGTATATCTCTCTCTTTCCAATATTATGAATGCAGGCATATGCAGGTCCGCTTCCGCTGCGCAAGAAGAGAGATGTAACGCTCAATCCCCAAGCAGCAGAACACGCTCAATTTGTGCGGTTACCTTGAAAAACTTGTGAATCATACTTTTGATCCATACAGTATCATGGACACCTAGAAGGCAAACGTCTTTTTATCCGAGTGTGAGTTTAAAAGATCGAGCCGTAGATTTACACTGAGCGAAGAATTCCCCAGTGGTTCGGGTTTACACGCCAATAGTTTGGGTGGTTTCTCTTTTTTTCTGTTTCACACGAAGGATTGGTGCGCTCGGACCAACGAGTCGTGCGAGCACCCCAACCATTGGGGTGCTCACCCGGAACAGCAGCGGCCGAGCTGGTGGGGTGCACGCCCTAATGGTTGGGGAGCTTGCACCTATGATTCGGGAGATTCGAGTCGTCCACCGCGTTGGATGTTGCGCCTTCGACGTTTGCGCATGTTCGCTAATGACCGCAGCTGATAAACATCAGGCTCTTCCCGAATGTCACTGTTTCTAGTTTATGTCAATTTTATTATTCATATGCAAGATGTCAGTGGAATACAGTGTAAGCTAGTTATCTGGTTTTTCTTTGGATAATCAGTAATGAAGGTTCATTAACGAAGAATTATTTCTGTATATATACAGAAATAATTGTGGAGAAAAAATAAGGTTTTATATTTCTCTTACCTTCGTTAATGATTATCCAAAGAAAAACCAGATAACTAGTTTACACTGTATTCCACTGACATCTCGCACATAAATAATAAAATTGACATAAACTAGAAACAGTGATATTCGGGAAGAGCCTGATGTTCATCAGCTGCGGTCATTAGCGAACATGCGCAAACGTCGAAAGCGCAACATCCAACGCGGTGGGCGACTCGAATCTCCCGAATCAAAGGTGCAAGCTCCCCAACCATTAGGGCGCGCACCCCACCAGTTCGGCAGCTGCTGCTTCAGGTGAGCACCCCAATGGTTGGGGTGCTCGCACGACTCACTGGTGCGATCGCACTAATACTTCGTGTGAAACAGAAAAAAAGAGGAACCACCCCAACTATTGGGGTGTAAACCCGAACCACTGGGGAATTCTTTGCTCAGTGTACGCAAATACAGCAAAAAAAGAATAAAAATCATATATATATATATGTATATATATATATATGTTACGGTCAATACGCGAAGTGCCTAATGCTGTTGGTCAAAATTCGAAGTGAGAGGAGTTTTCGGGCTTTGCCCAAGCTTTGTTGGCCAATACGCGAAATGCCCAATACTCATTGGTCAAACCTGCACCTGAGGCATTATTCAGCATGAAAACGGCAATATGCGTATAATTAACGTAAATGGTAAGCTTTGGGGTAGGAAGTTGCCTGCAAGTCAGTTGTAAAATAGACACTGAACAGGAACGAATAAACTCTTCAACATAGTTCGAAATTTTCTGTCGGTATTCGTGAGAGTAATTTACAAATTTCGTTTGTGAGAGAATTATTCAAAAAAGAATCTGAAAGATTTCAAGAGAATTTTTTTAGGATTTGAAAAAAATTTTATGAAAGATTCAAATAATTTTAAAATGTATTCAGAAGCTCTTGAAAAAGTTTCGAAAATATTATTAAGATTGTTAAAATGAAAAAAAATGTGTAATGATTTTGAAAGTTTCAAGATAATAATAAAATTTTCTCAAGATTCCTGAAATTTCTTTTTAGAATTTTTTTGAAGTTTCTAATCAATTTTCAAGTCAGTTGTGAAGATATTCTTGAATCTTGAGAGTTTTTAATTTAATTTCAATTTAAAAATTTTGTTTGAAGATCTTTTTTAATTTTTTAATTTTAATTGATTTAATTTAATTTAAGTTTAATTTTTTCAAAATTGAAAACATTTTGTAACTTCAAAAGGTTTCCAAAAATTTATAAAATATATTCCAGATTTTTTTCCGACGTATCTGAAAACGTCAAGAAACGTGGGAAAATTATATTTATCTAAGCTTAAAAACAGACTGATAGTACTTACTACTTCCTTGTATTCAACTTCGTTCTCATGGAATGTAAAATGCCTAAAATATAATTTTTGCTCGAATTTAAGTGTTCAAAAATTTGTCAAAAATGAAAATTTTCATTTTGTATTAAAAATTATTTTTTCTTGAATTGAAAAACCAAAAGCTCGTGTAGCGCGCGATTGATGATGCTGATATTTTCAAAATATAGAAGTAACTGAGTAAAAATTAAATTTTGAAACGGTAACGATTGCTAGTTTTTTTAATTCATTTTGATCACACACATTTGATTAAATATTTATTTCTTTTTTTGTCAAGTATTTGGTTAAAAATTCAGGTATTTTGTAGAAAATTATTCTCTTATGGTGACAAATTAAAATAGTTAGTTAAAAGATAAACTCTTTTATTGGAAATTATTACTTTTTGGTTAAAGATTTATCATTTTAGTTCAAAATGATAATATTTCAAAAATACAAAAGTAACCACGAAAAAGTCACATTTTAAAACAATAACCATTTATAGTTTTTTTTTACATTTAAGAATCCTAAAAAATACATTTGGTTGCAAATGTTGGTCTTCTGTTAAAACCAACCTTTTTTGTAGGAAATTAATCTTTTTTATTCTTTAGTATTCTTATTTTATTATTCTTATTTATTATCATTCATTATTTTTATTCTTTATTATTTTTATTCTACTAGCTAGTTGATAATAGTGAAGCAAGCAAAGGAAATATTGGTTAAAAGTTAAATTCTTTTGTTAAAAATTCATTTCTTTTTGTTGAAAATTTAACTTTTTTGTTGAAATTATTTTCTATGAAAAAAATTTGATCAAATATTTATCTCTTTTTTTGATTCAAGTATTCTAAGTATTGTAAGGAACAAAATAAATACGAAACATTTTCAAAAGTGTGCGAAGGTTTTTTTTTTATATTTCTGTTGAATAAGATGCCAAAAACCTGCAATAATTATGTTCTTAACCTTCGGTTTCAGCATAAATGGCATCAATTACATCTTGTTATAATTAGCCCTGCGATTCATAGTTATATTTTTATTTTTAAATGAAAGTTTCATTGTGCAAAAAGAATTGAAATTTCTATCTTAGAGTTTCATTCCAAAATCCAATTGAATCTCAGTATAAGCCACATAGAGTTGAAAAAAAAGACTACGTTTAATGACATCGAATACATCTGAAAATATATAATAAATAATTATATATATATATATGTTGGAATATTGGCGCCCTTGCCGTGTGGCCCTCTCCCCACCCCTAAGTGCTGTCCTTGGCGCTCCTGCAAGCGCGGGTCACTTCTAAGACGGACGCGTACGAGTGCACATCTCAATTATTGATACTAAAGGTATAACGAGTGTACTTATGAATGAATTGAGTTATTTCATTTCAAGTGCGGGGTTTTCTTTTCCGCTACACCTTCCAACAGGTTATGGGCCCGGCGCCCTTCCACTACGCGAGTGAGAAGTGATTTTTAACAAAAATTGGAAAAGTGAAAAGTCGAAGGAAAATTCCGAGGAGATCTACTACGAGAGACGACGAGATACGTATACGAGAGGCTGTTGGAAAATGGCATCAAACGAGAGGCCAAACGAAGGGGCTAAGATGGCTACCGTGGTAAGCGGTAAGTACATATATCTAACAAAGTCCAAGTGTGGAAAATAATTAAGTGAAAAGTAACTAGAGCACGTGAAAGATCATTGTCTGAGTCAAGAGCTGACTCTTGATATACGAGTGAGGCAATGAAGTGGTTCAACATTTCGCGAAGTTTCTTTTCAAACAGCTATTTTCGAAACGCGATTTTGACGACAATTCTCTGGGGCCTGTCTGCTGAGGAATGAGAAAAAGCAGCAATGGAGGTCGCTGGCACGAGAACGCAGGTTTGTCAAAATGGCCGCCATATAGAGAATATTCGCAATTCGAAAGCAAAGCGAATAAGTAATCAAGTACACATGTCCTAGTATCTCTAACACTTCTGGTGCTCAAAAGTCTTATACAGGAAGCGGAGCATACGATTCTACTAAGAGAACATGCTGACAAGCCCCTTCATAGTAAATTCTACGGCATCTGACGTAGAGAAGAGCTCTCGATGGGTCTGTCCAACACGTTTTTCAAGTCTGCTGGATTCAGATCGGAGACTGAGGGATTTCTTTTTGCCTGTCAAGATGGCGTTATAGGCGCCTTAGTTCACCGCGTGCACATAATGAATGTACCTGTAAGCGAAACCAACTGCCGAGCTTGCAAGCAAGAGCCAGAAACATTTGGACATGTTCTCAGTGGATGCTCTGAATATGCACGCTATGGGTACATAGAGAGACACAATGCGGCTCTAAAAGTGCGATATTACCATTTTAGGCACTTCCATGGTGTTGCCCGTTCTATGCCCGTCTTGTCATATGCCCAGGGGGAACTCGAGTCCCTGTCTTGAAGGTATGAAAGCTTCAATTATCAGCCAACTCAACAAAATTCCGGCTTGCCAGCGTCAGGCTCATTCCATCAAGAACCGGGTGAAAAAGGCTGTTCTTCTGGGATCACTCCATCTGGTCCGTCAACACTGTTCCTCTTAACATTCTACAAAGATTGGTAGCTCTATAAAAGTATCCAGAGGTGAAACCTTCATCGCCAACTGTCCCGTCTGCCGCGTAAGGTCATCCGCGGCTAGAGACCTGACTCCAAGGAACAGTGTTGCCCGATGTTATTACGCGTAAAGTTCCCGCTCTTGCTTACCTTCTAGGACAGAAGGAGCGAGGCGGATGAGGTACGCGCTCCAGTTGCTTCGGGATTGGCTGCTTTGCGGAACCACGATCGTACCTTCCGGAGCCTAAATCTTTTCTTTTCAGTAAAACGCAATGTACTGATAATCAATTTTAGTGTTTCAACATAAAATAGCCCTCTGAATGTCTACTGACGTGTTATAAGTGAGAAAAACTTCATTTTTTAGCATGGATCTAATTATATGGCAAGGGACTGTATTTGTACTTTCCAAACTTCTTGTATTATCATTTTTGCGTAGATAATAATAATCGAAGACAGTCATCCTAAGAGATCGAACAATCTTGCGATTTCTGATAATATAGTTCCCTTAGTTAACTGACTGGTTTGAAAAGTTACATGAGTGTCGACCTCCTTTATTGTGAATATAATTCAATCTTGTCGGAGATTCCAATGGATCCGTTGCGCCTTGATTGTTTCTGACGTATCTGATGACAAAGTTTTTTTTGTCAAACGGCCTGAAATTCCGCTCATAAGCCGGGGATCATTCGCAACCCACTTTTGAATAATGAATTCGCCCTCAGACGCAAGTTTAATGAAATCCTCGCGAAGTTATAGTGCTTCTTCAAGAGTGTTCGCCCCTGTTACCACATCATCTACGTATAGATCGCGCTTCAATACTTGAGTGGCGAGAGAATGTGAATGACATGCATTGACTGATAATTGTGCGAGAACGCGTGTGGCGAAAAAAGTGCTAAAGCAGTACCGTATGTGACGGTGTTCAATCTAAATATCTTTATCGGTTCTTCGGGATTCTCGCGACCTAGAATTCTTGGAAAGAAAGAATCTTCTTTCGCTGCTTCCATTTGTCTATACATTTTTTCGATGTCTCCCGTTCGAGCGAAAGGAAACGCTCGAAAACGAGTATAAATGGTGGAGAATTCGTCTTGTATGGTTGGACCGACCATTAGTGCATTGATCAAGGAAATCCCGGTTGAACTTTTGGTAGAGCCTTCAAAGACAACTCTAATTTTAGTTATAAGGCTGTCCTCTGTTATGATTACTTGATGCGGTAGGAATAAATCGCGATAACTATTTTCTTCATGGCTAACTAACGTCATGTGACCTGAATCTCTGTATTCTTTGATAAACCCTGTGTATTGCCCCTTGAGCAAATTAAATATTTTGTAACAAATATATAATATTTATTGAAGAGCTGTATAAATAGAATAAACAATAATAAGAATCGAATTGAAATCTTTCTTGTAATCTTATTATCAAAAAGCAACAGTCAACGAAAGACATATATACAAGTATATATTTTACTATATGAATAATTTATTCCAACTTCTTTCTTTCTTGTACGCAAACTATTTTTGACAAGTCCGTAAGGATAATATTTCCCCTGGTGGTGAAAAGGAAAATCTAATATTACTCGCATAAAATTTAATAGGAATTATGTTAGGATGTATCAGGAAAAATATACTTCCAATAAAGTAAGCAAATAAAATGAAGCTTATAGTTTATCTCCACACGCAGAAAAAAGAAATTCAACATTTACTAATCAAGAAATGTAAAGTGTTTCTTGTAACCATCACAGTTAAAACTGCTCCTAATGAAGGGGTGAAAATGTAAAAAACACCTAGCATTTCGTGAATGTCACCGTGAAATTAGGATGGATTTAACGGCAATCCTTTAGTAAAATAAACCTCTATTCCCTAATATGAAATACGGTAAGATATGTGAAATCCACTGAACCGGGATTACAATAGTGGTGCAGTGAACATTACAGAAGAATTGGTACATGCTACCGATTCGAATAGCTTGTTTAGCTCACCCTCAAAGTCGTAATAACGCAACCTATCCACTCGGACCATTGGATGCATTCATGACGCCATCGGCAACGGATGGATTGCATCACCTAATAGTACATTGTGCGCCAAGGAACTTAAGTCGGTCATTACACGCCGCGTGTGCGTTTGCAATACAACTCGTAGACGAGCGCGAAGCGCGAGGCGGAGACGAGTATTGCAAACACACAAGGCGTAATGACCGACGTAGTTCCATGGTGCACATTATACTTTATACACCAAGGGCATGATTTGCAAGTTTTTTGCCCCCGATTATCATGTATCACAGGGGAGGTCTGACGTGGCGAGTCGAATCGGTACAATTCACTTTTAGCGCCGGTTAACAAGATTTTTACTGAGCCGGTTGATATTTGCTTGTCTCAAAATTTTTGAAAAATATGAAAATTTTGGATATTTTTGAAAATTTGACATTTTTGGGGGGATTTGTGTAATTTTTGAAAATATCTATAATTTTCAAAAATTTCTTGAATTTTCGAAAATTTCCAAAAATTTCTGAAATTTTCAAAAAAATTTCAAACTTCTCAAATTTTTAAAAAATTT
>CAKNXH010062775.1:180791-197575 GCA_932178445.1 Andricus quercusramuli
AGCAGTACAATAATGGCCCCATTATTGTACAGTACAATAATGAGGCCATTATTGTACTGCTCCCACCACTGACCCATAAAGGGCTACTTAAGTTCCTGAAAACAGGCACGTAATACGCCCGAATCATGCCTGCGGCGTATAAAAAACATTTATTTTTGACATTTCTTTGACAGTCGTCACATTACTTCGTATTCTCACTCAGCAAGGAAAGGGTTTTATAATAAATAACACAATTTTGGATGGCAAATCTTATTCACAAGTCGCGTACAGTTGAGAGTTTATTGGAGCAAGACGTTTTTGCGTTCCGCGACTGTTCCAGCTGACTTGTATGGGTACATGAGGAAAATGCGAGAACTGTTGTTGTGTGCCGCGATGGCATGAACGCGTGTTTAAAAGTCATTACCGAGGTCGCCACCTAAGTTACAAATGCATTTCGGAGTTATTTCAAAGATCGCAACTCGTGTAATAGTGTAGTGGTTAAGGTAATCGACCCGCGTGCTTAGGTGCGAAATTTTAAATGTTTTATAAGCGTTGTAGCTTACAAATACCGATTAATTATGATTATACCCGAAAACATATATCAGAATTAATTGTTTGTTTATTTGTTCATTATTTGTTAGCAATATTTTTTAACCATTTATAGAGCCGTCCAAACTATAGTCTGTACACTCAGAAAACTATTTTGTTGAATCAACAAAATTTTTGTTGGCTCAACCATAGAATCTGGTTATTATATGGACAACAAAATATTTGGTTGACCCTTCCCAATTTTTTGTGGTTTCAACGAAATCTTTTGGTAAATGGAGTATTTGGCTGATTCAACCAAAAAATTTGGTTAGGTCAATCAAATATTTTGTTGAATCAACAAATTTGGTTCAAGAAAAATTTTTTTCTGAGTCTAGCCTTAACATAAGTTAGGTATATTTATATTATCCGTCAAAGTGACATGATAATTCGTAATTGCAGCATCGAGGAGCAGTGTAGAATAGCGACTGGATCAATAAAATCTACTGGTCCGCAAGTCAGCAGCACTTGAGAATCGGTACTGGTGACCATCAATGATAGTCATATTTAGTAGCCTATAATTGTAAAATTCACTGAACTGTCGTGTTGTCTATATACGTACTTGGAAGATCAGTAGATTTAAATTGGTTTTCAGTAAAATACAGGGTTCTTTTTTCTGTGTGCGATTCGGGTATCAGAAGTTGATTTAAAATGTTTTTAAATCTATTTTTTGTATCAATAAGCCATCATTTTAAATATAATACTTTCACGAAACATTCGAAATATTTTTTTAAACTCTTCTCTGATTCAATTTGTTAAAAAAGGGTTATCATATTACAATAATTGTAGATTAATTTGCCAAAAATATGATGAACATTATTTTTCATATTTTGTTTTTATTAAAATGATGCTAGTTTGCGAAAAACTTTTGGCGTTTTGAACACAAGAATCCCTTTGTTCAAGAAATGTTTTTAGACAAGTAATTTGATACGAACAAGTAATATTCTTTCCATTATTTGCCTACTTTGCGTAATATTTCAAAATATTCTAATTTTCTGGAAGAAAGTTTCAGACAAAAGTTATTCTCTGCAATAAAATGAAACTTTTTCATAAAAAAAAAATTTTTTGTTGGCATGTAAATTTGGTAGAAAATCTATATACATGTTTTGACTTTCATTTTTACGAAATGCACATGATTTTATAGGCCCACAATTTTCCTTGCGTAGACGTTTAATATTCACCGAAAAACAGCAAAATCAGCCAAATCTGTAGTCTTCCCTTGATGGGCGCATTTATACAGCTGCAGGTATTGGAGTGGATACTTTTGCTAAAACTTTGAAGTAGACATATCAGCCTTAAATTGGACATCACTTTTGCGTGCACTGCGATATTACCTTTATCTATGGTAAAGTTCTTCAGCCCAGCTTGCTGTTTAATTTCCATGAGCATAGAAAAGTGTGCTTCAAATATTTCTGGAGTAAAGTACGATGAAGTAGGGGACATTGTTTTCGACAAATTCAAAATTTTCGACCAGAATCTAATGAAAGATCAGAAGATGTTTGACCTGAGTAGTTGCTGTTATTTCCGACACATCCAGATTTTGGAGTGGACATTTGAAATGTAAAAGCGATAACACGATTTTGAGATTTTCTTGCTAAGTTGGAAATCAAAGCACAATTTAATTGACATGATTTTTCTCATGATTTTCAAATATTGCGCAGATAATCTGTGAGCATGCAAAGCATTCAATTCGTAGCTGATGGCGACAAATATTACACAGGTATATTTTGGGGATTTTGTTCAACTATTATATGTTATATCTTTTTATAAGGGTTTCTGTGATGACTGTAAGCTTCTGTTCTTACTTTAGAAAGTTAGTCTGTACATTTTCATCCAATACAACTTGTATTTTAAGTGTAGGTTTGCTACAATATCACGGCGACTGAAAAATGATACCATCCGTGGAAACGCTCATAATCGCATATGTTCATATAATAATTATACATTTCGAAATAAAAAATTTGGCAAGTTTTTGTTGATTTCGCAACATTGAACAATTAGTATCTGTTTTTTTTTCAAAATTCTGTTCCCTTCTCAATAAGGTACACCACACGCCTCATATATTTATAATTTCAAAAAACTGCTCTAGTGATTCTACACCTGAGCGGCTGAGCCCGTCTTCGAAATATCTGTACTATTATTCACCTACACTATTTCGTTCTTTGTAGTCCACAAGGAAAATCGCAGTAAAACTCATGTATATAACATTGGGCTTTTAGTTTTGGAATATATAATATCATAACATTGATGTAGTGAAGTATGAAGCATGATACAATATAATATAATGTAATGTAGGTAAGTGATATACTAAATTACTAGGTTATTAAAATATCCCCACAATAAATGATTACATAAAATATCAAAAGATCGATTATGTTCGTTGTTTTCTTTAGAGCATACGCTTATTTATTTTTCAATTGTACAATAAAAAAGTAATACCACAATTTAACTTGAGCTGTTTCTTTTTTATGATTGGAGATATTCCAGAAGTTGAGAAAAAGGACGTTTGAGCTCTCTGCCTCGCCATTGATGACGTTAAAAACTTGAGCAGATACGGAATACAACGAAATCTGCAATAAAATATTGAAAACAAATTAAATATTTCAGAGTTTAATCGATATATTCTATAAAGAAAAGTAATTCAATTCAAAAGATTATGAAAATAATTTCAAATTAAGAAATGAAGGGACACATTTGATAGAAATCTCAACATGAGATGGCGCAAGCTTAGAACATTTTGAGATAGTAGGAATTAGTTTATTACGCTACTTCCCACATTAAGATTTTGTTTGACAATAACCAATTTTGCCGCGACCTGAAGTAAGACAATAATTGAAAAAAAGTTTCATGATTTATGTGAAGAAACTTATGAAATTTTAGTATAAAGACTTTTTTTGTAATTTTAAGAAAGGAGCCGAAAATCTTTTTGCAACTTTTTTGTAATACGTTTTTATTACAATATTATTTTTAAAATCTGTTATAAGCGCAGCCACATTTTCATTTTTTCATTTTTGATGCTATTTTCTCACGATTAAAACAAAAAATATGCATCTTCATAAAAAATAATGAAAAAAAATCTTAATTTTGCTTGGCAAATTCTTTTCGTATCTTGCATAGTTTGACAGAAAAATACAACATTTTATTTTCGATAACATTTTCCATGATAAAAAAAAAATACATGCGTTTATGGATCTTTTTAACCTAAGCAATTTCTCTTCATAACATTGGATCGCATTTTGCATAATTTGACCGAAAAATGGCATTATTAATTTTTAATAACAAGCGGGTCTCTCCCATCTTCAAAAAGTTTTTTGAGGGAACCTATACCTACAAAAATTTCTTGTGGCAACATTTATACAATTAGCTCAAAAGATTGTTACTATTCGCTAGACTAGAGGGCCTAAAATGCAAAAATAATTCCTGCAAAAAAGATGTATCATCAAGCTCTACGACTTTATTTCGGATATTAATGCGCAAATGCAATTATTCGCGTTGGTCCGAATATCACAATATGTATAAACATTTGTATCACAAATTATTATTTCATAAGAAAATAATATACATGATTCTTTTGATTTGAACAAAGTCGTACAAGTGAAGTTTTTTCCGCTTATTCCTGCAATACTTTGCTAACGAAAATTGTAAAGAATTAAAATTTTATATAAATACATATTTTCACCATGGAGTAATAGCAAGGAGACCGATAATGCTGTATAAACAACCTCGAGTGTCGACTGCGATAACTGCACGTTTATTGCCAGGTTCAGTCCAGATCATACGATCTGTCTATCATTTTTTATCCCGCGAGAAAAATAGATAGTGGAGCGCAGTGCGCATGCGTCACTGGTTTAGAGGGCTGGTGGTACACGCTTGATGTTGGCAATAAAGGTGCAGTTACTGTAGTCAAAACACATGTATGGAGATCGGCCTCCTTATTATTTCTCCGTGGTTTTCACACACAGAAAAGTCCTTTTGTGACAAAAGGATGTTTCTTGACGTAATTGGAATTTCCTCTCAAATTCAAGGTTGAGAAGATTTTCATTTTTCTCAACTGAATTTCTTTTGCTGCAAAAATGATCTTCATGCGACTAACTATACCTAAATTTGCAGCCGAATAACTCTATTTGTTTAAAAATATATTCACGTGGTTGAAAACAAAACATCATCATATTTAAATTGAAGTTAATAATTTTTGTTTCTTGACCAGTTTGTTCATTCAAAATAGACCTTCAATAATATTACTTTAAAATTGAACTTTTCAATATCTCTTATTGAAGAAAATAATTCATCATGTGCAGTAATTTGGAAAATCAAAGTAAAGATGAAATTCATGCCTAAAACATACAGCTATTCGCACTGAAATTTCAAATCACCTAGCCACATCGTAGAAAAAACGTATCATTAAAGCATCTGTGGAACAAGGAACGCATTTCGCCTGCGTTAGGATTTGAATTCAAGGCTCCTGATTGCCGATTGGTTGCTCTGACCACTAAGCTACACAGGCGTCCAACAAACAGAGTTCCATATATACCATACGACCTTCACAATATTTTATCTTGTCCATTCCGCAAAAGCTTTTAAGCATGATGAAATTATTCTTCATATAGAGAATGCATGTTTTTGATTTTAGTGTTGTTTAACACGGAACAACGTGGGCTATTTGTAATCTTTAATATCATTATTTTGTTATCCTACTGTTCGTAAATTGAAAAATCGTATTATTAAAGCATTCAGCACACATAAAAGGCGTTCCTTTTTTTCACGGACGCTTTAATCATACGATTTTTCTATTACCTTACAGTTGCACAACAAAAAAATAACATCACAAATCACAATTAACCCACGCAGTTCAAAAACGCTAGCATCAAAAACATCACTTCTGCAAGTCGGAAACAATTTCATCAGATTTTGAAGCTTTCCTTTCGCGAAAGACTGAAAACAGATAAAAATAAGAAAATGTAAGATCGTACGGCATTTCTGAAACCAAGATAATTGAGAGAATTGGATTCAACTACCGTTACATGTGAAAGGCGTTACTTTCCTTATAGTGGGGGAAAAAAAAAATTGATTAGCATTTCGAACTCGAAAGTTCATTGCCTCACTACCCGATTCGGGTAGTGTTTCTAGGTGGATAAATACTACCAGTGTGGATCCACCACACCCACGACGGGTCAACAACACGCAGTATTCCCTGAACGGTCACCCATCCAAGTACTAACTGCGCAATTATTTAAATAATTAAATATTAAAAATCACAATTAACATTAATTTTATCAGATAATGCTTGCTATGCAGCGTCTCGAATGAAAGAAAGTAAAAGCAAAACTTACTGCGACATTTTTTATTGCAGCATTCGTCATTAGTCGTGCACGCCAAACCATCAGTAAGACAGGGAGGTCTTGCAGTCGTAGGATTTTGTGCGTATGTTGCTCCTATCAGAAAAACCACAAGAAGAAGAGAAATAATAGCAAGCTTCATTTTGATGAATAAATGTTACGCGTTCTCATCCTAACATGGTTTATAAACCGTTCCGTATAAGGAAAGATGCATACACCTTTAAGGAAAGAATCTCACATTAGTTTTCATAATTTTCCGCGTAGAATGTGCTTGCTGTAAACAGCAAGGCCCAACCCAGTTTCACGTCACGAAAACATTCTTTAGATATATCTATTGACCTGCTCCACATACGATATAGAGATTCGCGTCAGTATAAGCGAATCGCTTCCAATTTCAAGCTGTAACGCTAAATTGTATATGAATGTAACATAGAAAAAGAACGCTTATTCAAATCAGCGCAGAATTACTAATCAATTTCAAAGAATTTCTAGAGCAATGACATTGACTGCACACAAAAATGTGCATTTAATCAAGGAGATGTAATTACTCATTCAATTCTATATTGAGTAGAAGAAAACCTTGAATCAAAGTATAAGTGTACTTGATTCAAAGAAATGATCATACTAAATACGTCCTATAACACACCTCTGCAATACGAAGAAATGGTTTTATCGAAACAGGAGTATGAAATTATTGTTGCAAATATGTATTGATTTCAGTTAGTGAAATATCATCTAAGCGGAAGAATATTGTTACTAGTCAAAAAAATAAGAGATTTGTGTTCAGGAAAATGGATGGTTGATCTTGTGCTTTTAAATCTGGAGAACATTTCCTCGAAACAAATTAATGTCCATCGACAAAGTAACAGTTTTTCTCAATTGACAGATCTAATTCCTTGTTTCAAATGAGCGTACTCTGAATTTCACCAAATATTCTTTTTAAAAGAAGCAACAAGTTTTTAATTTGAGGAAATGTTACTGTGATCCTGAGATGCGATGTATTTTTCAGAATAAGCATGTGAAAAAGTTGATAAGATATTACTTAATAATAGCTTTAATACTGTCACGATGATTCATTATAATAAATTTAAATTTAAAACGGAAAATTACCTTTCTTGGATGTACTAGTTTATAAAAGATCCGGTAACACATTAGGACATGAAGTTTACAGAAAACCTACGCATACAAACAGATGCCTGCATTCCTCCTCCCACCACCACCCATCTCAAAAGCAATCGGTCATCAATTCTCTTATATGTATACAGAGCTGTCTCCATAACAGATAAAGATAACTTACAAAAGGAATTACAAAATGTTAAACAAATCCTAATACAGAACGATTACACAAACAAACAAATTAATAAAGCAGTAAGAAAATATACTTAAGAAAACAAGTCAACACAACCTACTAAAGGAAGAGAGAGAAAAAACAACCACCATTCTACCCTACATTAATGGGTATGGCCACAGTAGCGGGAGCGAAATCATGGGTACATTCACCAATTTTTTTTGGTATGAAAACTTAATTTATTTTCAAAACTAATTATATGTGAATGAAGCTCCAACATCAAAGAATCAGAAAATATATGCATATTTTTTTTAACGCAAAATGGCCGACTCCTGTTAAGTCCTTTTCCAAGCCTTTTTTTGTAGGGGATCCGCGGCCTGACAGCTAGCAGCCACAATTTTTAACATAGGACAAAATAAAAAAAACTCCTTTAATTTGCATAAGAATACCTAGAGAAGTACATATGGAAATGTGAAAATATTGATTTTTCCGAAAATGACGGGCATTTGAAGTTAAACATCGAATTTTTAGTGAAAAATTTCGTATAAAAAAGATCATAAAATGAAAGGTTTCAAATTTAGCGAAAATTCCGTATGTACTTCTCTGCGAAATGCAATTATAAAGACGTGGTTCAAATTTAAAGTCGATCGGATGAAAATTGTTAAAGTTATTTGTCAGGCCGATTTGAAAAAAGCTGTTTTGAGAAAAATGAGCTTAAAGTTTTACATACAAAAGCAGAAAGCAACTGAACGGCGCCCATTCAACGGTTTTACTGGCATCTAAAGTTGCTCTATGAGTATATTTTCGTGCATGTAGACAAGTAAGGCCCTCTACATGCCTTTCTAAATTTATCAATTGATGGTTAGTCAAGCTCAATGGGCTTGATTAACGAAAATCAGAGTACGAGCATGCCACACGCGGCCACACGTTATACGTTCAAAATTTGAAGAAAAAAAAATTTCGCTATAAATCGAATAGTATCTTATTTTTATGATGTTAGAGAATCGTTTAAGCCGAAAATAAAAAAATCGATTTTTTGAAAATTTTACTGTGGCCTTAAAGGTATCACGGAACAAATAGGAAGAATTCTCAACAAACACAACATCCAAACTATATTTAAACCACCTGCAAAAATAGGACAACTTCTAAACAACCCTAAAGATAAAAAAGAACCTTTCAGTGATCCGGGAGTATATCAAATCCCTTTTTCTTGTGGTGAAGTCTATATTGGAGAAAACGGGAGGGCGGTAAGTCAACGTGTAAAGGAACATGAGAGTAAAGTCAGGCAAAAACATTTCACGCAATCAGCAGTAGCTGAGGATCGTATCGAAATAGGACATAGCATTTTATCTGACAAAAAGACCGTCATCGCAAAGACGTACAATATTTTTCCAAGAAAATATAGAGAAGCAATCGAAATCTTGAAACACCCTAATAACATCAATAGGGACAATGGATATAATACCAATCCGATTTGGCTTTCCGTCCTCCCGGGGTTTTAAAAAAAGACTTGATTGGCCGATCAAGTTCAACCAGTTCCCACCATGGGGCGCTCTGGCCAATCACATACATAGTAGAGAATACATATATAAGAAAAACATAACCTGAAACTTCTGTTTCAGTTTCAGGTCAGCCCTGAAGAAGTGAACTGCAATGTTCACGGAATGTCGGCCACATTCATAGTTTCGCACACGATTGAAAGCCGAAAAATCTTTAAATTTTAAATTTAGATTTATTATAAGATATTACTTGATTTAAATGAAGAAGTCTTTGATTTAAAATAACAGATAATTGTTTGAAAAATAACCTAATTCATACAAATAAATGCACTTTGGAATGAAATAAATATCCCATTGCCGTACAAAAATACTACAATTGTGGCAAAATTTCGAATATATCGAATACAAAAATTATAATGCAGTATTTGTTCTGGAATTCGATGTAATAGTGATAATAATAAGTTAGTATTATGTTTAGAGTAATAATTAAATTTAATTTTTACAGGGTAATCAAAAATTCTCATAATATTTCATATCGCTAAATTTTATTCGCAATCGTTTCATGATAGACCCCGTAGTTTTTGTTTTGATCGCATAAAATAACGTTCGAAATAAAAAAATTAGATTTTTGGAAAGAATTCAGAAGCTACGAAAAAAATGAATAGACAAAAAATGTTTATCCAAAAAATGGCTACAAATTCTCTATTAATAATTTTTCAATTGAAAGCGCAGTTCTTGTTTTATTCGTAAACAATAACATTAAAAATATAAGAATTGAATTTTTGGAAAAAAGACAAAAGCTTCGAAAAAAATGAATAGACAAAAGTTGTTCATCCGAAAAGAGCTAAAATTTTTTTAAACTGGTTTTTTGATAGGACGCGTAGTTTTTGTTTTAATGGTAAAAAATAACATTAAATTTGAGAAAATTATTTTGTTGGAAAAACGACGCAAGGTACGAAAAAAATTGATAAGAAAGAAATGTTCGACCAAACAAGATATACTGATATGTTATAAATCTTTGTTATGATTATACATTGAAAATGTAAAAAATTGACTTTTCAAAAACGACAAAAGCTACAATAAAATTGTATTACAAAAAAATGTGGCCCAACTTATACCTAAAAATTTTCTTAGAACCACTCCACGCAAGGATCCATTTTAGGGAAAAAAGGGGATTTTTTTGGGAGCAAAGGGATTTTTTTCAAGTGAATGAATAGTGAAAATGCATTACACAGCCAAACAAAAAAAAAAATAGTTTTTCGGGCCGGGAGGTCAGACCATGATGACTATGTTTTTTGGGTCGCTGAATCCGAAACCCAAGACTAAAAACCGCAAGCACGTCAGGGTTCTGACATAACCTTATAAAACCACATAAAATTTTATTTTTTCAAGTCCGGGGTCAGACCATGTTTACTATATGTTTTTGGGGCCGCTGAATCCGAATCCGAGGTCCATAAAACCCCAGCATGCCAGGATTCTTACATAACCTCATAAGACCTGATAATGTTTTTTTACAAGTCTGGGGGTCAGACCATGTTTATTATATGATTTTGAGCTCGCTGAATCCGAATCTGACGTGCTGGGGGTTTTTGAACCTAGGATTCAGATTCAGTGACCCCAAAAACATATAATAAACATGGTCTGACCCCCGGACTTGGAAAAATAAAATTGCATGAAGTTTTGTGAGGTTATATCAGAAACCAGACGTGCTGGGGTTTTTTGGACCTCAGATTCGGATTCAGCGACCCAGAAAACATATGTTCATCACGGTCTGACCGCCAGGCCCGAAAAACGATTTTTTTTTGTGGCTGTGTAATCTATTCCTGTCCAGGGCACAACATACTTAAAAATCATCAGAAAAATGTAACCTGTAAGAAAAAAGTCAAATGCAAGAATTTTCACGGTTTAAAAAGATTGAC
Source organism: Andricus quercusramuli (assembly GCA_932178445.1). Classification (NCBI taxonomy): domain Eukaryota; kingdom Metazoa; phylum Arthropoda; class Insecta; order Hymenoptera; family Cynipidae; genus Andricus; species Andricus quercusramuli. Next base: position 191,398 of record CAKNXH010062775.1, read on the forward strand.
GCTCGATTCATTTGAAAATCATGACAGGTGTAGCCCTTCTGCATTTCTGTCTCAAATTTAATATTCAATAGAAAAAAATTCTGTTTTCACCAATAAGTAAATGGATTCATTTATGCTTGAATATTTTTCATTATTGACTGATGTTATATCTCTAAAGGCTACCAGCAGTAAATATTTTTAAGCTTTTCGTAAGCCTCTTAGACGACCCGACAACATACATGCATGGTTTGAAAGCTTCTATCCATTCACGGACTATTCTAGCAGAATGACGAATCTTCCAGCTTTAGGACTTAAAGCTATTTTCTTTTTCGTTTGGTATCTTTTAAAAGATGTTTGTGGAAGACAAAACTGCTTTCTATAACGCTTATAAGCTACTGAGAAATGTGACAAGAAAATACTTTGTATTCAGAAACAATGTTTGTCAACAACTTTTTCATTCCAATTAGGGTTAATGGAAAAATAATATCAATTTCGAACTTATGAGAATTATTATTTTTTTTCAATTCATGATACTAAAAGCATCCCTTATGAAAAAAAAGTATTGGTAAGTATTGGATCCAGTACTTTTTTCGCGAAAAAGTATTGGATTGCCAATACTTATTCGTGAAAAAAGTGTTAGATCCAATACTTACCGATACTTCTTTTTCATAAGGGATCAGTCGTGAGATAGTCTTTTCAACCTCGCGAAAACTTAATTCTCGTTTCCTTGTGTAAAATCTTGTAGAAAATGTATTTCATAAAACTTTCTTTTTTAGTCTCGTAACTTCAAAAGGGATTTTGAAGTTGAGGCATTATCTAGAAATTTGGCACTAAGCAGTTTATGAAATGGAGTAGCACGAGCGCTGAAATCTAATCCAGTAAGCCCGGAGTAGTATTACATTTTGTAGAGAATGGGCTACAAAGCCTAAACCGCTTTTCTCAAAAGATTTACTTACACTGGCTTATTCCATTACAAATGTTTGTATTGCTGCCTAATTATCATGTATGAATAGCTATTACCTCTGAATACAAAAGAATATTTGAAAAATGATGATATACTTTTAATTTAGAGTAAAATTATTTTTGACAATTACGCACGCTGCGAAAGAGCAAATTACAGATTGTTTATAATAAAAAAGCATTTATTATTATAGTAATTTGAAGTAAAATTATTTTTGACAATTACTTGGTCCCGCAAAGAGCATTTTGTAGTTTTTTTATTATAAAGAACATTTATTATAACGCTAATTAAGAATACAAATATTTATGACAATCACACGCTCGGAAAGAGCAAGTTACAGATTCTTTATTATAAAAAAGCTTTCATTACATTTTTTTCAGAGATACTGATATGCAGAAATGATGTATCAAAAGTTCCTAATAATTAAATACCAATTGTCATAAAAATATAGCATTTAATTACACAGCCACACAAAAAAAATCCTTTTTCGGGCCTGGAGGTCAGACCATGATGACTATATGTTTTTTGGATCGTTGAATCCGAATCCGAGGTCCAAAAAAAACCCAGCACGTCATGGTTCTGACATAACCTCATAAAACCTCATACAATTTTATTTTTTTTAAGTCCGGGGGTCAGACCATGTTTATTACATGTTTTTGGGGTCGCTGAATCTGAATCCGAGGTCCGAAAAACTTGATCACGTCAGATTCGGATTCAACGACCCCAAAAACATATAATAAACATGGTCTGACCCCCGGACTTAAAAAAAAATAAATTTTTATGAGGTTTTATAAGGTTATGTCAGAACCCTGACGTGCTGGGGATTTTTAGACCTCGGATTCGGATTCAGCGACTCAAAAAACATGGAGTCATCATGGCCTGACCTCCAGGCCCGAAAAACGATTTTTTGTTGTGTGGCTGTGTTATCGAGCCTTCTTCAGAATAGCTGAAATTTAAATTTAGACAAAATTACTTTTTACGTAATATTTTAAATTGCGGTTTAGGAATTTTTATCCTAAACTAAAAACGGAGTGAGTAATATTATGAAATAAATAAATTAAAAATGGCGTGTTCCAGGGATGTTTTTGTATCGCAGAAAATGATTTTTTGTCATTAACCGTATCTAACGCGTTTGGGACATAGGGGTCCTGGAGGATCCACTTTATTAAAAACGCTGTAAAGGAGCGAAATAAAATAATTCTGCAGTTCTACTCATTCAGTGATGTTCTCAAAATCAAAAGAAAGCCAAGTCACCGACAGTAAATCCATGAGATATCGATGGGTTCTACGATTATTAGGCTATTGTTCCGTTACCGTTAAGAAAGCGACTATCATCCCATTACGAATAAGCACTAGTCTATCTTTTCACTACGGATGAGAACTAGTCTAAACTCATTTACCTAAGTTTTCAGGAGAAATGAATACAATTTTGTATTCGTAAATCAAATTAGGAACTGAAAATAAGTAAGCAAGTTTTGAAAGTAATAACATTTATACCACGATTTCAATAAATAATTGAAAATAAATCTCTGCTCTGTCGTAGCAATGACAAGAAATGTGTAGTTTTCTGTTCGTCAGCCTGTCTTGGGTGTTATTTTTGTAATATTTTCAACAATAAATTAATTAAAAATTGAAGATATTGTTTTGAAGATGCTCATGGATAGAAATGTTAATTCATTATATTGTTGATTACAATTTTCTGTCTTATGCCAAACTTTTCTAGATAAAATTCCAAACATAACCTATCAGTTATGTCATTATAGAAAATGGACTCGACGAACTTTTAGGTATATATGTATCAATTAAAAAATAATACAATATTTTCACAATAAATTGTGATAAAGTGAATAAACTAAAAATATTTATCTCTGCAATTATCGTGAATTACACGCCCACACAAAAAAATCGGTTTTCGGGTCTGGAGATCAGACCCTGTTTAATATATGTTTTTGGGGTCGCTGAAACCGAATCCGAGGTAAAAAGAACCCCAGCATGTCAGGGTTCTGACATAACCTCAAAAAACTCATAAATTTTTTTTTGGATCTAGAGATCAGACCATGTTTACTATATGTTCTTGGGGTCGCTGAATCCGAATCTAAGGTAAAAAAAACAGCACATCAGGGTTCTGACATAAACTCAAAAAACCTCATGAAAAAATCTTTCTTTGGGTCCGGAGGTCAGACTATGTTGACCATATGTTTTTGGGGTCGCTAAATCTGAATCTGAGGTCCAAAAACCCCAGTACGTCAGGGTTCTGACATAACCTCGAAAAATCTAACAAAAATCTTTTTTAGGGTCTGGAGATAAGACCATGTTTTCTAAATGCTTTTGGCGTCGCTGCATCGGAATCCGAGGTCCTAAAAAACCCCAGCACGTCAGGGTCCTGACATAACCTCAAGAAAAACCTCACAAAAAATCTTTGTTTGGATCTGGAGATCAGACCATGTTTTCTATATGCTTTTGGGGTCGCTGAATCCGAATACTAGGTCCAAAAAAACCCAGAACGTCAGGGTTCTGATGTAAATTAAAAAAAAAACCTTATAAAAATTTTGTTTTCTTGTCTGGAGGTCAGAGCATATTTATCATATGTTTTTGAGGTCGCTTGATCCGAATATGAGGTTTGAGACCCCCAGCACGTCAGGGTTCTGATATAACTTAAAAAACATCATGAAAAACCATTTTTTGGGTCTGGAGGCCAGACTATGTTTACTCTATGTTTTTGGCGTCGCTGAATCTGAATCCGAGGTACGCGAAACCTCATCACGTCAGGGTTCTGACATAACTCCAAAAAACCTCATAAAATTTTGTTTATAGTCTGGGGGTCAGACCATTTCCATCATATGTTTTGAGGGTCGCTGAATCCGAATCCTGAGGATTCGACTCTCTGCATCGTAAAACTCTTGCGTGCGCCTGCCGTAAAGGCATTAAATCCGTAATCCAGGAATTTAGCCGGATCGCAGGCTCACTCCGTTACCCACCGTCACCGCGTGTAGGTACTCTGGATGCAGACACACGTAATTCGGATGAATAAATTTTAAGAGTTTCTTCAAAAATCAAAACCCTGACATGCTGGAGTTGTTTAGACTACGGATTCGGAATCAGCGACACCAAAAACATATAGTGAACATAGTCTGACCTCCAGACTCGAGAACAATTTTTTATGAGGTTTTTTGACGTCAAGTCAGAATCCTGTCGTGCTGGTTTTTTTGTAACTCGGATTGGGAATCAGCGACCCCAAAAACATATATTTAACATGATCTGACCTCCATACCCGAAAGAAGATGTTTTATGAGTTTTTTTGAGGTTGTGTCAGAACCCTGACGTGCTGGGTGTCACGTACGAACTAAATAAATTTTATTCTAGAATCCATAAAAGAAAAAGGACCCTGCAAACAACCGCTGCCTAGTATCGGTGCGTTGGGGGGAGGCTTCCCCAAAACTGAAGAAAGGGCGAGAGACTCGACTTTCCTATATTTATTTTTATATGGGTTGGTACCCCTACTCTCTGACTTAGAGTTGCTGTCCCGAAAGGCTTTGAGAAAAATTAGGGTTTCGAAATCTTACCAACTTTGAAATAAATTTAGTTTTCCAATATTTCATAATAACACTGAAATTTATTCAACGAAGGAACTTTACAAACAATAGCGAGATTCAAACGATAGGGCACATTCTACAATGGGTAGAATGTATCGACAGGTAGAGGAAAAGAAAAGTATCATAGAAAAAATAGAACGATACCGCTCGTCGTTGCAGACCGGAGAACTAAGTTCAGAAGGAAGGAAGGTGCCTTCCGAATTTTTCCGTCCTCTTAATAGAGCGGGCGAAATCCTTCTATCTCCGTGGGTTTATTAACCCAGTCTAGGCTTTCACCAGGTCACTCGCGAGAGCAACACAACACGCAAGCACCTGTCACTTCTCTGAATTTACTTTTATGAAAAATAGAAAATGTTTCTATTTTTCATAAAGGAGAATTGCAGCCTTGCAAGCAAATTACTCTATCTCGTTTTGAGATTCGAGAAAAAGTAAAATTCTCCAAACTGACCTAATTCTGTTTAAAGCAGGCCGGGTAGGACGTGAAAACGACGTCACTCCCGTTATGGCCCTGCCTCCCTCGCACGGAGTTTGAAATTTTTCGTCCGGTTTGCTAATTCCGTTGATCGACCACTGGATCGGTAGCTGCGACTTACCCCTATTGCCGATTCGAGAAAAGTATAGTCCCGACTAAACCGGAATAGGACGCGACTATTTGCTTACCGAGAATTATTTATTCTCTCAAAGTCACGGCGGAATTTGATTCGCGAAGTACGGACGGGCAAAAATTAGAGTTGATCTGACTTTAATTAGCTAAACGTTCGCCCCAACGACTTGCTCCCGTTACCGGCCCGGAAAAAGTACAGTTCCGACTAAACCGGAATAGGCCCAGCTGAGACTTACGGGGGTTCGTGTTGTTGTAGAAAATTACAGATTCACTCGAAGTCCCGATTGCCTTCACTCCCGTCGGAAAAAGATTTTCTTTTAATTTTACGTCCTGGCGGCTCGGTCGCATTACCGGTCCGGAAAAAGTATAGTTCCGGCTAAAACCGGGATAGGACACGTTGTTTATAATTGAGGTGATTCAGGTAGGGATTTTTGCGGAGTTGCGGAATTTGCACGAGGAAGGTAGGGATACACCGTGAGAGCCAAAGCAGCTTTTGCAAATTTGGCTAGGCAGGTAGTGCAACTATATCCTCGTTCTTTTTAGGTTCTCTTACATGTTTTTAATTTCCGTCCTTGAGGCTGATGCCTTAAAATCAATTTTTCTTTCCCTTAATTATATTTTTTTATCTTTGATCTTATATTCTAGGTACAGTGTTTCATTCCCTCTTTCACCTAGGCCCACGTGCACACCAATCATTCCGTAAATTCATACAATTCCCTTCCGCAATCCACCCTCATGTTATTGAGTGGTTCGGGGAAGAGGAAACCAAATTTAAATACCTGTGTGAAAATAAAAAGCATGTTTTCATCAGAGAATAATTTTAATCCTTGATTAAAATTATTCTCTCAGGTCATTACTCTCCTCATTCGCAAGTTGGCTCGCTGGCAGTCCCCAGGAGCAATGAATGCTGCGTAAGCATGCTGACAGTAAGCTCTCAGGTTACGAGCGAGCAGAGAGTCCTTGAAACTCATATAGAGTTTTGAATCAATCTGGCTTGAAATAATATTTCGAGCCACATTAATTATCAAAAAAAAAAAAAAA
>CAKNXH010062776.1:0-33651 GCA_932178445.1 Andricus quercusramuli
TGTTGAAGTTTTGCATTTTGACGTCAAATTCGAAATCAGCGACCTCAGAAACTCCCTAATACCGAGTTTCATGTGGATATGTAAAATTTTAGAAATTTGAAGCGCCACATTGGATCCGTCATTTTGAATGTATGAATTTGGATGTCAAAATTCGAAATCAGCGACCTCAGGAACCTCCTTACAACAAGTACATTTCACGGAACAATTCGGAAGCAGCTCGATGGAAAACAAACAAGAAATTTTTAAGTTAAAAATTGTCACAATATTTACATTAGGAAAAATGCAGATTATATTTTCAACCCCATAATAATATTGAACAATTCTCAAAGTACACCACCAGTACATTCAACGAAAAAATTCAGATGTAACGGAATCTAAAACAGCAAATAAATATTTGAATAAAAAAAAGTCACAATGTGAACATTCAGAAAACTCCAGATTATTTTTTGAACCCAACAGTAATGTTGAACCACCCCCGATTTTTAGGCTCAGACGCTCAGAGTTGAAGAAAAACTCCTTGACCCAAAAATACCAACACCGATTTTTGAGCTTCAACGCTTAAATTTCAAAAATAACTCCCTTGACTCGACGCAGATATGACTTTGTCAAAACATAATCTTTTTCAGAATTTTGCAGTGTGAATATATTCCGTGATTTTTGGGGTCCTCAAAAATACCAACACCGACTTTTGGGCTCCAACGCTTAGCTGTCAAAAATAACCCCCTTAACACGACGCAGCTATGACTTTGTCAAAAAATAATATTTTTAGAATATTACTGTGTAAATAGAATCTCCAAGTTTTGGGCTCCTCAAAAATTCCAGCTTCGAATTTCCAGCTTTCACCCTTGAAGTATAAAAACAAACCTCTTCATACCACGCAGATGTGTCTTTGTCAAGGAATGATCTTTTTCGGAAATTTACTTTGTAAATGGAGTTTCTGATGTTTGGGACTCGCAATTTTATATGGCGATTAGAGTCTCTGATTTTTGGGCTCCTTGACAATTCAAATTCGAATTCATAGATAGGCGTTCGATTTTTCAGATGTAGGAGTGGTTTTTGCAAAAAAAAATCAAGCATTCGTGAGCACAAGAAAAGCCCAACACTACTTTATATTTATTTTTTTCCACGTTTGAGTTTTCACTTAGAGGGTGGTTTTTTTGTACATGAGGGTGGTTTTCAACAATTTTTTTCGTGCGCTCGAGAGCCCAATATGAGTTCAAAATTAAGATGCACTTTATTTTTTACAGAATTTATTTTTGGCAGAAGGGTGGTCTTTTGCACATAGAGGGTGGTTTCTTGAATTTTTTCCGTGAATTAGAGAGCCCAAAATAAGTCCAAAATTCTTTCGCCTTCAATTTTTTCGAATTTTTATGTAATGGAGGTGCTAGCTTGAGTCAAGTTAGCACCTCTACTTCAAATTTGAATTTTCAAAAAAAGTAGTGGAGCCCAAAAATCGGCCATGCAGCCCAAAAAAAGCCCAAAAAATGTTTACGTCTGAGTGTTTGAGTATATCGGCAGAAAGTGCTGCATGGAAATTTTTTCTCTCATAAATTCTACATGACAAAAATATAACCTAACCTAATTTGTAACACTTTTTGTTCAATTGATCGGTTTATCTTCAAGAAGCACAAGAAAAATCATTATGCTCAAAAAATACATAATTCGGGGTGCCCAGATTCTCAAATATATTTACTTCATCGAGATTTGGAACCATCGTTTTGTTCAATATCAACTGACTTTGGGATTACATTTGGGATTTCTTCATGTTGGACCAATAGAAAATTCTTGGTGTTTGTTAGAAAAATTCTTCGATTAAAATCCCTAAATTATATTTTACAGATGGAATGAAGAAGGTACTAGGTAAAATGAAAATACCAAAAATGGGGCGGGGTAGAAGACCGGCTAATGAAGTACCAGATCAGAATGCTCAGAATGCGATGACCGTCCAATCTCCACCCAGTGAGAGCATTTTTAAAATTTAAACAAATTTTTTTCAAGACTTTTAGCAAGTTTATTCAAAGTTACAGGTGCAAGAGAAATGAACTTGCAAATTATCCTTATGGCGTTTTTAATTTCGATGAAAATGAAAAAATACATATGCTTTTTACATTGTGAAAATTTTCAAAAAATAGAAAAAAACATTTTTTATCGTTTAAAAAAATTCATTGAAAATTTTTATTAGTTATCAAATATACTTCGGAACTATTGCAATTGAATTTTTCGATCAGATCAAAATTCGAAAAGTTAAGAATATTTTCAAATTTTAAACCGATATTTTTTTAAACTCTCAGAAGTTATAGTCTTAATTGACGAAGAGCAACTGCAGACGCTCTTATTGAATGTGAATTTTTTCACAATTGATGAAATCGATTAAACTTGTGAAAATTTATGAAAATTTGTGAGAATATTTATAGTTTTATCAAAATATTTTAATGGTATAATTTGCCGGTTTATGAATTGTGCTCGAAATACAGCATCCAACGAGGCATATCTTCAGAAACAAAACACCCAACTGGAGCACTGCTAGCAGCCACACAGTGTGCCACAATCCAATAAAAGTGGCAAGAATTCGATTTCTCGTCGCAGCAGTATAAAGCTTGGTACCAGAAAAGTTTTCGAAGTCGCTGATTATGAACTTGATGTCAAAAGTTACAAATTACATGTCACATTTAGGCCATCTTCATTTTGGAACAATAGCAAATTTGTAAGGTTCTCTGAAAAATTCTTCCTTAGAACTCCGTGTATTATATCTTACAGATGGAAGTGAGGATGATGGGCAAGATGAACGTCGGAGTCATGAATGGTCGATGCACCATCGTCTAGCTTACGAACACGCTTTAAGTTCAGGCCATCCATGTAGGTATATTGTAATTTTTTCTAACTGAAAAAAAATTGTTGGGATTTAAAAGAAAATCCAAATTTTATTTCTCAACCGCCAATGAATCTTTCTTGCTGAACTGCCTTGGCCCGTGGAAACATTCGAAAGAAGTTTTGAATTCTTCATCAAAAAGTATGTATTCTTATAGGATAAATAATTGCGCATGTTTGTTCTCTAAGTAAAAATACTATAGCTTCCCCCGTTCTTAAAATAGGCACAAAAAGTCCGTTAAAAAAATTCTTCGAATTTTAGAAATTTATGAATGTTTATGAAAATTGAATTTTTGTAAGTTTGTGGAGATTCATTGAAATTTGTTGAAACTTATGATAATGTGTAGAAATTTGTGAAGATTCATTATGTTTATACCTTATACATTATACGCAGTAGCTTAGGCTCTAATGTATAGAATTTATTCATATTTCTATATAAAATTTGTGGAAATTGGTTATATTTGAGATTATGATGGTAATTTACCGGTAACTTTTGTTAACTTCGATATTGTTCGGCAAGACGTATGGATTGTGCTTGAAATTTTTGTTTTTCCATGGCTTACTGAAGTTTGTTGATTTTAAAATTTTGGGGTTTCATTGAAAAAAAAAAATTTAATAACAATCACTATATTATATCTTGCAGTTGAAGGTCATGAGTACCCATTCCGACATCCAAGTTCCAGAACTCCATGTGAGTATATTAAAATCTAGCGATGTAAATTTTTGCTTGGTGTTTTTTAAAAATGCAGTGCATGTCCTACATTCCTCATAAGCGTGAAGTAAAGAAATTTTTGTGAAGAAAATTTTTTTTTTTCTAATTTTCGGAAAAAAATGTTGTGAAAAAAAATTTTGTTCAAAAAAATGCTACGAAACCCTTGAAACAAAACTTCAATCATTAAAAGATTTGTTCAAGTTAAATCTAAATTTATTGCAAGAAGATACCAACACCAGTGTTTAAAGTAACCTATGCCAGTGTCTAAAGTACCTCATCTCGAAAGTGCGCGTGTGCAGCTTTTTCACCATTTTATCTAGTCTCCAGAAAAATCTACTAAACTCGGCGTTTTCCATATAAACCTATCGTGCAGTAAATTTTACGGATGCTTCTTCTGCGTTGGGATGAGGGGGGTTTTGTGGTAACCGATTTCAAAATTTGGGGGTTTCGTTGAAAAAAATTTGTAATAACAATCACCATGTAATATCTTGCAGATGGAGTAGAGGAGTTGCCATTCTCACATCCAAGTTACGGACACCCCGGTTCTCCAAGTTCAATAACTCCATGTGAGTATATTATAATTTTTTAAACTAACAAAAAATTGTTAGGACTTGGAAAAAAATCAAAATTTTATTCCTTATAGGATAAATAATTGCGCATGTTTGTTACAAACTTAAATGATGGATCCGATATGGCGGTCGAGAATCTTTAATTTGCATACGTCCATGTTGAAATTACGATCGGGATTCGGAAAGGCCCTATTGAATATTTGCACTCTACTATGACAAATGATTATTTTCATTATTTTTCGCTGACTCTAACTTCTGCAGTACAAATTTTACTCCTCGCCTTTTATTTCGTATATTAGAAATAATTTTATCTTTATCTTCAACATAATAAAGTTATTGTGAGAGGTGATAAAATAAATTACCACCGGTTGGCCAAACGGCGGTGAGGCTGGCGTCAATAATAATTTGGTCCAAGATATCTTATGCACAAAAATCACATTAAATGTAAAAATTGACTTTGAAGTATAATTAACAAGGACCAGGCGAGAAGAAGGCATTAACAATTTATTAAATTATGAGAGAAATTAAGTTTATTGTCATATTATTTTCATCCTATAAACCAGGGCGACTTTTCCCAGATTCCCATTAATTATTATTAGACACGCGTGGCGAATTTCTGTTTCGCCGGACTTTTATAAATTTTTTTTATTAACCGTGTTAAATTCCGTTTCCCCTGTTCGTGTTTAGGTTTAAGTTGAATTTCCGCGTTCTTTTTTTTTCGATCAGCGTACCTTGCACATGGTGTCAAGCCCTTCTGGCTGAGTCCGGTGCTCTGGGTCCCGCGACCGCCCGGGTATTCCGCGTTCGTTCCATAAACGTTACGCACGGCGTCAGGCCTTCTGCCAAGTCCCGTTGCTCTGGGTTCCGCGTTCACGTTAATATAAACCTCGTGCACGGCGTTTGGCCTTCTCCGGAGTCCCGGGCTTCACGGTCCCTTTGTACTTCGGGGAGACCTGTACATTTTTCCCATCGCCTCGATAACAGGGGTTTATCTCGAACGTGCTCGGCACGCCACGTCATCCACACCACTGAATACAGGGTACCAATCCATTAATTCCTCGCAGTTGTAAGACTCAGCAGTACACCTGCGCCCTTCCGGAGGTCTGCCTCCTACTCCAGGAAAGGGTTGAAACTCCACCACCCTCACAGCGTCACAGGGCCCTGTCATTCCCGGTCCCTCCGTCACGCACACCATTGCCGCTAACCCGGAAATAAACAATCAAACCAGCTCTAGCAACGGCGAATCTCTCTTTCTCGCCACCAATGGTTCACCCGAATCTTTTTCCCTGTCCCTGCTAATTTGGCCACGGGCGAAACCGTCGAAGGATTCAACCTTTTCGCGTCGGAATGTCGAATTTTACCTTCTCCTTCTATTTCTCCAATCTCTGATCAACAAGGCGAAATCCTTGCCCAACGCCTCCACCCGCCAGTCGCACACGGAGAAAAATGGAATTCGAAAAATAGGAACTGATTCCTGTATTTTGAGCAAATCGGATCCAGGATGAATTTTGCTAGAAGAGTACTGCACGCCCAGCGCTCTATCCAGAAAGAGAGTGTTGCGTACACTGGTAGCCTACAGTGGCTGCCTACAGTTTAGGAATCAGTCCCGACTCAGTCGGGAAAGAGGCTCGAAAGATTCATCGTGGATCCCGATTGCTAAATTACAGTTCTCAGTCCTGAATTTCTGAACTCGATCCAAGATTTTTGAGATTCACTTTTAAATTTTTAGTTTTCAAAACTTGTTCCTAAATCCGCATTTTTCTCCGTGCATTAGCTCATCCGCACCCAGAGAGTAACAAGGAACCGAACTCAAACGAACTCTCCTTCCCCCCCCCCCCCTCCTTTGACTTACCTTCCGTGGGTACTAATAACTCTTAGTCGGATCCTCTTTCACTCGCTTCGCTAACAAGTGGAACCAATCACCTCCCCCGCACTGATCAAGCCACCCTCTCAATCCGTGGCAGACATCAACTGCATTATGTATACTTCAATGCCATCTTCACAAAGTTCATATGACGTATGCTGAATAAGGCGCGACCAGTTTCTGACTAGCATTTGTTGGTTCCCTCCATCTCAATGAGGAATCAACTATGTTTTTGAAAAACCATGTTTCTCTAATATCAGCATATAAATATTATATTACAAATCCCTAGAGGGTATTTCAAGGGGGGCGATGGGCAGAAGAGTCCTGGGTACGTAGAGTTGCGCAGTAGAGAGCTGTGAACCATAAAGCTGCGCAGTACACGATTGTGAAAAATTAAACTACACAGTAGATTCCTGTAGTGCTCAGGGCTGCGAAGTAGACACATACGGTACATAAGACTGCGCAGTGAACACTAATTATACGTATGGATGCGTAGTATGTATTTATGGGGCATAGAGCTGCGCAGTAGTTATTTATGGGGCAGAGAATTGTGCAGTATACTTTTGTGGCAAATTAGGCTGCGCGGAAGAGTCCTGCAATGTGCATGCCTGTGCAATAGACATATCGCACGTAAGGATGCGCAGTGCATGCGTACGATATGCAGAGATATCTCGGAGGTATTTTTAAGCCATAAAGCTGGGCAATACACTTTTGTGGTAAATAACGCTGCGCAGTGGCATCCTGTAGTAAGAAGGACTGCGTGGAAGAGGCCTTGGATATGTGAGGCTGCGCGCCCCTAAATGTTGTATGCCTTTGCTGTATAGACTTATATACTGCAGGTCTCTACTGCGCACCCCTACATTTAGTAGGTCTTTACTGTGTACAATTATGTACTACACATGCCTTATGTGTATTTCTACGTTCTTCAGGACTTGCTGCACAGCTAAGTTCACCACATAAGAATAATTCACAGCTCTATGTAGCGCAAGGCTGCACTGCGCAGCTGTACGAGTCAAACATCTTTACTGCGCACGCCTTCATTCTGAAAAACTTACTGCGAAACTGTAAAAGCCACACATCTGTCCTGCGCACCGCAGGTCTCTACCATGCAGCTCAATGTACTACACAATTGTGCTAAGCGGTTTTATGTGCCATAAGTCTCGTCTACAAACCCCTACATTTTGTAGATCCTAACTGTGCATACTTATGTATCACACGTGATTGATGTGCACCTCTGCGTAATGCAGAATTTACTGCGCAGGTCTACACATTACATGACTCTACTGTGCAAGTATGTATATTATGAGACTCTACTGTACTGGCATATCTCTCAGATGATGACACTACTCTGTACCGAGGTGCCAGTGCTGGTCCAGTACTGAATATCGATACTGGCGCAGTACTGCCTCAATAGGAAATTCACAGTAAGCGCAGCACTGTACCAGTGCTAACTAGTAATATAGCGCTACTGGCAGCCCGTACTGGTGCGGTACAGCTACGGTACGGCAAGGCACTAGCACTATACTGGCAAACTTCTGGCGTACGAAAATGTCGGAGTTAATTGAAACATTTTTTTTAAATTATTGAACTGTTTTCAGGACGCATTTAATTTATCCATTTATCATCATATATCTGCATATCGTCCGAATATGATTGAAAATTCCCAAAATTGAAATTTAATTCAAATCTTTTTTTAATTTTAGCACCCACTACTGATATACTCTAACGATATGACAAAAAAGGTATTTAACAAATAAATAATAATTGCGCTAAGCCTATGAGTCAGAACTCGATAAAACAGCCATCCTCATAAGGTAAAGCTCCAAAAAGTTGAGACACCAAATTTTAAACTCTCTTCTTCTAATTGAATATTTATTCTCATACAACGTTATCCCTTAAAGTTATCCCCTCTCTGTGATAACAGTAATAAAAATGTCATTTTTTATGGACATTTTTTAATTTTTTCAAATATTTATACTGTCGGCATAGTACTGCGCCAATCGTGAAGCCAACCCTTAGCCAGTATCGGGCGAATGGCCGATTATCTGTACTGTTGGCCAGTACTGCGCCAGTATTGCGCAGATGGTGAACTCCGGCAAAGTACGGAAATTTCCACCTGGGTATATTTGGTTCCCGTTTTGGTTCCTTTGGAATAGAACTGAAGGGCCTGTGACAAAGCCACCGAACGCGTCCTCGGGTTGCATATAGAGGGTCCCTGTGCGAGGGTTTCTGCTGAATATGGTCACAATAATTAATAAGCAGTCGCGGAAAATTGTCCACGGATTGTCCTGAAGGAATAATCCCTAAGCGGAGGCTTAACAAAAGTGCCGAAAGCTGAATGGCACCTGGGTGAGGTGTCCTAAACGGTGACTCTGGGATACCGGACGACCTCTCAGAGTATGCAGCCTTATCCTTGCACGCAGGCTAATGTCAGCATTATCCCTGTTCGCGGAAGCTTTTTGGCTTGATCAAGCTGCAGACGAACATGGGGGAGCGACATTAAGACCAACCGCGAAAAGCAGGAACCTTCTAAACTGAAACACAGATGGATCAAAAAATCAAAAGACGCTTGCATCAACTGAGCAAGAAGATTAGATGGGCAAGACAGAATGCGTAGAATTTTCACGGAAAGAGTTCGAAAATTCGCCCAAGAACTAAGGATCTTGAATCACACACTGAACAAGTCAAAGCTGCTGACAATCAAGCAGCATATTGTTGACAAAATACGGCTTTCATCTGAAGCAAGGAGAAGAATAGAGAACAGAGAGAGATGGATCAGAGAGAATCAACCGTTTTTCGCTGACCCATCGCACCTCTTCATCGATCTCCCTGTTTCTGTAAAAAATCCACTCAAGCCGAAGGATGTGCAGACTTTTTGGAGAGACGGATACAGGATCCCGAAAACACTAAAGTTGAAAGAAGATACTGACTATATCATCCGCGTCGAGGAGTTTTGAAAGAATCTCATAAAATCTGAGGAGGAATGTCCATCAATCACTGCGGAAGAGGTGGAAAAAGCACTTAGAGACACAGAGAACTTTTCCACTGCTGGACCAGATTGTATCAAGAATTTCTGGTGGAAGAAGATCACTTTTACACATCAGCAATTGGTCCGCATATTCACCTCGTATTTAAAGTCGGAAATGGCCATTCCGCAGTGGCTGGTGTTAGGATGAACTAGACTCCTGCCGAAAAAAGGCAACTTGTTCAACCCAGAGAGTTACAGGTCAATAACTTGATTAAACATACTGTATAAGATCTTTACAGCTGTCCTAAGCAACTGGATTGTTCGACGAATTGAGCCTATGTGGCGTGAGATGTACGAAAAACGTGGCTCGAAAAAAGGTATAGCAGGGTGTCGAGAAAACCTGTTATTGAGAGCCGTGTCTGTAGAGACGCTGCTGCACATCAGTATGTTGGAAAGCTTGAAGGTGCATCCGCACATAGTGAGATGCATAGAGAGATTGATGCTTCTTTGGAAAATTAGATTGACTATCTTATCTACAAATTATCGTGTGACAACGAACAACGTCACCTTCCAGAGGGACGTCTTTCAAGGTGATACCATGAGCCCTTTGCTTTTTTGCATCACATTTCTGCCTCTATCTCTCGCAGTACGAAATTCTCCTTGATACCTCTCTGGCTTTACTAATCAGCGCGAGCATTAGTTTACTCATGTATTTTATATGGATGACCTAAATATATATGCTTCTGGTAAAAGCATGGGCTTTGGTTTGGACAAGTATGACAAAATTAATCTGAAGAAAGGAAAGATACTGGCGTTCCCAAGGACCCTGAGCTTGTGGATATAAGCGTTATTAGACATCTTAAAACTGGAGAGACCTAAACATACCTGGGCGTGCCTCAAAGCCGCATTTAGGACGTAACAACAGTGAAAGACTCTCTCCGAAGCAGATACAAGCATCTTCTTCGACAGATTTGGTTTTCCAATCTGTTGGCGTTGAAGAAGGTATCGGTGACTAGCATGCTCTAAGTTTCAGGTACATGAGGAATGAACTTACAAATTACCCTCATGGCGTTTTTAATTTCAATGATAATTAAAAAAATCATATGCTTTTTAACATTATAAACATTTTCAAAAAATACAAAAAACATTTTTTTATAGATTAAAAAAATGTCATTAAGAATTTTTATTTGTTATCAAATATACTTCGAAACTGTTACATTGCAATTTTTGATCAGATCAAAATTAAAAAAGTTAGGAATATTTTCAAAACAAAAAACAATATTGTTGAGGCGTAACGAAAATGTATAGATTTCGAGTTCCTTATTTTTCTTTAAGGCTGTATGTTGGAGCATTATCCTTTCGATCAGCAAGTTCGATTTACTAGCTCATAATTTTAATAACGGTCAGGCATATGTTTGCTGCCTTCGATATTTTCTTATTTCCAAACCCTCGTTTATGATTTCGAGAAACAGATCCTCAACCCTGTAGCCTGTTTCATCTTCAGAATTTCAGGACGTTTTCTATTTATAAATCTACGTCAACAACTACTTCACTAGCACCCCCACTTCAATTTGTCATCTTCGATCCCACCTTGAACACAGATTTCTGTACTTGAAATCGTCAGTCGGCAACGAGAGTTACCCTAACGAACAACCCTTTTCTCTGATCGGCTAACACTAAAATAATCGCTCGCGAAACACTGTATTCAATCAATCTTCATGCATTTACCTTCTAAATAAATACGAATTTTTTACTTCAATCGATTTAACGATTTATTTGAGATCCTTGTTCTTAAATGTCCCAAGGAGTGATCCCCAACGCAAGTTAACGTATAAGCTTGTCCTGTATCGTGATCCGCAATGCAACATAAGGTCCTTCGAGAGCCGGATTGTGAATTTAACGTAAATTATTCACATCCATTATCAAAAAACGAACCTGTGGATAGAATACCATCGCAAGTGATTAAATAAAAAAACGAATATACAAAACGAAAAACGAAAGCGAATATCGAATTTGAAAATAACGAACACTTATCAATAAACTTTAACGAAACGTGTCCGGACAACCATTTGTGCTTCCAGTATCAAATAATATCGAATTTTAACGAACTTGTGAACGTAATCGAAAAAAGTGACACTTTAGTGAGAGTGAATCATCGAAAAACTCAAAATCGAATCCAGCATCCTTGGATAACATTGAATCGCAACATATCAGCAGCGCAGCCTTCATCAGCCGGCAATAGAAACAACTCAACCCAAGTCAACCAACGTAAACGTAAGTCTTTCATGCTTGTTATCTGGGTCATTATTTCCATGTATATTTCCTACCCATATTTATTGGCCCGTGTTTGAATTTCTCTATTTGAATTCGTGAAACAATAATTGTTTTTCAAAATGGATCCAGAAAACCTTGCTCCATACAAAAAACTCGTTCAAGAGCGTGCCACTTTGAAGACTAAAGTAACTAAATTAAAAAACTATGTTGCAAGGCCAGCAAGCGAGATAATTGTAGAGGTATTACGAGAAAAGTTCGCGAGAGTAGAAAAAATTGAAGATTTTTTTAATACGATTCAATCACAAATCGAATCGTTAGTTTCGGAAACTGATTTAGATGCGGAAGATAAGGAGAGAAGTGACTTTGAGGATGAAGTTTGTTTCGCGATCGGAAAGGCCAAGGCAATTTTAGCGGCTACGTCTAATGCGTCCGTTACACAATCCACAAATTATCAGATTTTAGTTCTTGCACACGGCCTACGCAGCTCAAATTCCGATTCTTCAACTCAAAACGCGAACTCCCATAATTCAGGAAGATCTAATGCTACTGTACATGATATATCTCTTATAGATCATCCAGTAAATGAAATCGTCGAAGCATATTATCGAGTTCCAAAAATGGATTTACATAAATTCGAAGGCTAATATGAAAAGTGGCCTGGTTTGAGCGATACTTTTAAATCGGCAGTTCATAGTAATCGAAAATTTACTGATTCCGAAAAATTAATGTATCTGCGATCGTGCCTATTAGGAAAGGCAGCAGAAAAAATCGAATCGTTAGAGACTACTTCCGCGAATTATATAGTAGCATGGAATATATTAGAAAAATATTATGATGATTCCGCGGCGGTAATTAACAACCGAATACGAGCCCTTTTTGAGCTATCTCCTTGTCAAAATTCATCGGCGACCGCACTCGGAGATATTCTTGATAATGCGACAAAGCACTATCGTGCACTTAAAGCCCTCAGCAAACCTTTTTTGGAATCCTTTCCAATTTATATAATCGTCTCAAAATTATATCCACAATCGCGTCTTAAATGGAAGGAAGAAATTCAAGGAGTCGCGCTTCCAACTATGAGCCAATTGCTCGACTTTCTGCATTTTCGCAGAACGGTTCTTGAAACTCATAAGATAATAAAAATTATTTATTGCATATCGAAAATGAAAAACCCGCGACATCGGCTCATGTAAATGCAATATCTTTAAAAAACAGCGTACCGTCCAAAAATATTATAACCTCCGCAATTGTCCATGTAATGGATCAAAAGGGAACGCCTCACGAATGCAGAGTTCTGCTTGATTCATGCTCACAACCACATCTCTTAACGAAACGAATGGCCGTAAAATTAAATTTGTCAAAACAAAAAATCGACATTCCTCTTGGTGCTGTAAATTCAATGTCATCAAGGCTAGAATATATGACAAGCGCCACCGTGAAATCGCGTATCAACAATTTCTCTCTAGATCTCGATTTTCTGATAGTAGACGAAATGAAGGAACGTTTGCCTTCAGAACCAATTAACAAAACGCAATTAAATATTCCTTCAAATCTCAGATTAGCTAACCCCAATTATCATAAACCAGGTCCCATCGATGCGATTATCGGTGCTGAATATTTTCTGCAGCTTTTGGCCGTCGAACAAAGACAAATTCCTGGACAAACTGCTGTATTACAAAACACAGTTTTTGGCTGGATAATAGCAGGTAAAATCACTTTACCAAAATTTCCGAAATCAACTTCTTGCCATCTATTGACAATACCACTGACAAGTCAAATAGAAAAATTTTGGGAAATCGAAAATTTCCCTGAGGGAAAAATTGTATCGAACGAGGAAAACGCGTGCGAAGTTCATTACACAAAGAATACATGTCGAGATCCAGAGAGCGGAAGATATATTGTTAGGCTTCCATTCAAGGAAAACGTAGTCGATTCAGGCGAATCATACACGACCGCGAAAAAACGATTCTACGCATTCGAGCGATCTTTAGCGAAAAAACCGGATATAGAAACGAAATATATCGAAAATCTAAAGACATACGAAGAGAGTCATCACATGACCGAGGTAAAAAACGTCTCTGCTCGTGAGGGCTATTATATACCGCATCATGCAGTGATCAAAGAGTTAAGTCTGACAACGCAACTTCGCGTAGTTTACGACGGCTCGGCCAAAACCACAACTGGCTTATCATTAAATGCTAACGGCTGATATAGAAAAAATGTATCGTCAAATTTTAATACACCCTGACGATCGAAAGTCTCAAAGGATTTTGTGGCGAGAAGATTCCCAACAATCCGTGAAAATATCTAAATTAAATACCGTAACTTACGGAACATCTGCCGCCTCATTTCTGGCGACTCGGTCTCTTCACCAACTCGCAAACGATGGATCCGAATTCTTTCCAAAAGCTTCTCAAATATTAAAAACGGACTTTTGCGTTGATGACATGCTCACCGGAGCCTCAACACGCGAGGAAGCTGATTTGATACGAGACGAATTAATCAAAGTAACGTGCCAGGGCGGATTAAATCTAAGAGAGTGGGCCTCAAATGATCATCGATTAATCGAATCTCTATCGGAACAGTCTGAAGAATCGTTTTTACTGCTAAATTTAGATCAAACAACGAAAAAACTTGGGGCTCATTGGGTCTCAAAACAGGATGTTTTAGCGTACTCTTTCAATCAAATCGACAACGATAAAAGGGTAACGAAACGAAATATTCTGTCCCAAACCGCGCAATTGTTTGACCCACTCGGTCTTTTGGGCCCAGTCATCGTGCATGCAAAAATCCAAGTGCAAAAATTGTGGCAATTAGGAATAGATTGGGATGCTGCGGTCCCACTCGAGATACATACGGCGTAGCGCGATTATCGGATTCAACTATCCTCACTCGATAAAATACAAATTAATCGAAAAATTATTAGCGATAATCACGTGAGCTTACAACTTCACGGATTTAGTGATGCAAGCGAGCGAGCTTACGGTGCTTGCATCTACATTCGATCTAAAACGACAGACGAAAAATACGAATCGCGGTTAGTCTGCTCAAAATCGAGAGTTGCTCCTTTGAAATCTACAACTCTTCCAAGATTAGAGCTTTGTGCAGCTTTATTACTGGTAAATTTATTTGAAGCCACTTCTCAAGTGTTCCGTCATCTATCATTTGAAAAAACGATTTTTTGGTCTGACTCGACAATAGTATTACATTGGATAAATGCTCCATCTCATTTACTAAAAACCTTTGTTGGTAACGGCGTAGC
Source organism: Andricus quercusramuli (assembly GCA_932178445.1). NCBI lineage: Eukaryota > Metazoa > Arthropoda > Insecta > Hymenoptera > Cynipidae > Andricus > Andricus quercusramuli. Next base: position 14,518 of record CAKNXH010062776.1, read on the forward strand.
AGAAATCCAAAAAATCTCAAGTTCATATGAGTTTCAACATGTACGCTCTGAAAGTAATCCTGCCGACCTCGTATCTCGCGGGATTCTGCCTAGCGAATTCGTCAATGCAAATCTATGGCTGAGCGGGCCTTCGTGGCTAAGTAAAAATGAAAACATCTGGCCTCGATCTGAATTGGAAATCGCAGAAATACCAGAAAAGCGCACAATTGAGTGTCCGGATGCAATAAGGGCACATACAATTTTCTCGTGCGAAAACGAAGTCCCATGGAGGCTTTCCACAAAGTTTTCGAATTTTGATTTTTAAAGGACATATCTGGATGTGAAAAGTAATAATTTGTTGTTGTTTTTTTAATTTCATGACTGTTTTATGAACTTACTTTCATTGAATTGCTATTCACTGATAAATTTAATTTAAAGCGTATTGTAAGCAAAAACTTACTAACGCGAGAACGTGCCACGGCGGCAAGCCCCAGAGTGTTATAGTACACTCGAAGGCTCAAGCGCTGACGTAAAAAAAAAATAACAACTACTCCTAAACTATTGAATATTTTGATCTTAAACTTTCCCAAAAACTTTATCACAGTTTTCTCCGCATTTTTGTCGCTGGAAGTTTTTCCTGGCTCAAAATTCCCTTGATAAACGAAACGCTGGAAGTTACGAAAGTCCGATTCACGCTGATCAGAAAAAAATTAATAACAATTACACACAATTTTTTTGTTGAATTCCTCTTAGTCTATCAGTCAATCGATACCCTGAAGTGCATTTTCTGAAAATTTTACCAAAAAATTCGAAAAACTGAGGAACGAAGCGCGAGTTGAAGTAAAAAACTGATTAAAATTGATTTTTTTTCAAAAAGTCAGTTTTCCGGCTTTAATTTGTTAACTAAAAAAGCTACAACTTTTTATCTAGGAGTAAAAAGATGCGCAATAAAATTTCACATCCAGATCTGTCCTTTAAAAATCAAAATTCGAAAATTTTGTTGAAAAACTCCAGGGGACTTCGTTTTCGCACGAGAAAATGTTATGTGCCCTTATTGCATCCGGACACTCAATTGTATAACATGTCACAAAAATCGAAACAATAAACGCTCCAGCGAAAATCGAAAAATTAAACTTTGTTGAGAAATTTTCTTTTTTTTATGAATTAAATCGATTAACAGCATTTTGCTTACGAGTCACTCACAATGCGAAATCTGACGAAAAATTACAGGGTGAACTCTCAATTCAGGAATTGAAAAATGCGAGATTGGAAATAATTAAAATTATTCAACTAGTGTTTTCCATGAATTATGCAATCATTATTTATAAAGTTATTATCATTAACTGAATTATTTAAATTAACAGGTTTATCTTTTTTAAGATTGCAACGGTATAAAAAACTAATTTTTCGACATTTCATAGTTAACGGTTTATGAATTGTGCTCGAAATTTGTGTGCATGCCCCTCTATGACTTCTTCAGATTTGATGGCTCTCTAGCTATTCAAGTTTCAGCAGGGCTGTTGTGAAAAATACAGTACTACTAATAATATGTTTTTGACATAATTTATCATATATTCATGACATCCAATTCTATTATTTTTTATTAATCTATTAAGAAACAAAAAATTGTAAATTTTTTACAGAGGATTCATATAATTACATTTTTTTTTGTTTGAAAGTAAATTTAACTTATTAAGGTATGAATTTTAAATAATTGTTAATTTCAATCTTTAGGAAAATCTGTTTTCTAGTTAAAATTAGATGTTATTTGAACTTATGTATTAATTGTAAGTAATTAAATTAAGTAATTTAAGTAGTATAATAATCTGGTTCAAAGCTATATGTACGTTAGCGAAATCAAAAACAATTTTCCAAATTCTTTTACAGATGTAAGAAAGTTTAGCAATTTGAACAAGAGAATTAATAATTTAAAAACTAGAGAATCATTTCTAGTCAATTGCAGATTTTACAATGTATTGCCAAAGAATATTACTAATGCTACTAGGAATGTTAGAAATTTATAATTTTTTAGTCACAGTACAAAAAACCATGTTAATTCCATGGTAGATTCTTTAGAACATCGTTTGCTTAATGATGAAATAAAAGACGTAAATATCCATTTAAAATATTTAATACAAAAATTTAATATCAAAATAAATTTAAGAAATTCATTACCTAATAATATATTTACTAAGATTTTAGAAATGCAATTCAATAATTCAAAAAATAATTTAAAAGAAAAACAAAGATTGGATAAAAAACTACTTAACTAAAAAATTTAAAGTAAAGTTCAAGTACCTTTTAATATAAATAAACATAAAGATGCAAATAACTGTGAAGCTTAAGATCCTTGGATAATAAATTTTAGTAATGTTGATATTCCAGATAATGTTAATGATATTTTAAGGTTAGGGAATAAATTTAGTTCCTCATTTTTAACAAACAAAAATAAAATAATCATGAATATGGTTAAAGATATAGAGTCAAATATCAAGTTAGTTGAAAATATTGATTATCGTGATTTATCAAGACATAGAATAATTAATACTGCACATAATTTTTTACAGAATAATAAAATTACAGAAGTTGATAGAACTTTAGCGCAAAACATTAAGAAAACACAAACATTTATTAAAGCTAATAAACAATTACTAATAACTCATGCAGATAAAAGTTACATTTCAGTTATACTAAAAAAGGAATCTTATAATAATAATAATAATAATAAAACATTTAAACTATTAAATTCGTGGAGAATTAATGGATATTTAGGTAAAGAATTATTACGAAAAGATATTTCAGTTCATGATACTAACATTCCTAGAATTTATGGGTTACCTAAAGTTCTCCTATTTCTCCAACATTAACTGATTTAGTTAAGGTAAATGTCCCAGTAATCGTGACGGTCCCAGTAATCGCGAAGCTAGGTTATAGTTCGAATATATTGTTACAAAAGTGTATTAAAAGTAATATTTAATGATAAAACTCACTTATTTTTACCATTTTATAATGGCAAATAGAAATTACATTCATTCAGATGAAATAAAAAGCAAGAAAATTGGCATCACGATTACTGGGACTAAGGTCACGATTACTGAGACGTTTACCTTGTGCAAGATTTGGAATCAAATGTAATTACAAATTTAAATTTTTCTTCACACACATATTTTAGATACGTTGATGATACGTTCATTATACTTCCTGCCTCGTTCTCGGGATTACACTTGTAGTATCATCTCATGCCGCTCGCGCCACCACAATTCAGAGCTAAAATAAATGATATCGGGGCCCTGCATTTCCCTTTGTCACTGACTTCACTATCTCATTCGTTTCTTTGTGCTCGCGTCGTCAACTTCAAATAACATTTTTTGTTTGTTTTCTAACCTTATAATTTTTCATCCAGTAATATGGGTAATCCGAAAAGATTCAGGAGAAAAGATCGTCATTCGATACATCGGTCAAAGGAAAGTAGTGATTTGAATCGTTTATTAAAAGAAGTCGAGAGTTTAAAGCGCAAAATCAAGAAGCGTGATCGTCGAGATAGATCTTTGTCTACTTCATCTTCAGGGTCGTCTCTAAGTTTTTCCAGCTCTAATTGCAAAAGTTACCGAGCATCAATGTCTAGAAGTGTATCTAAATGAAGATCGAGAAGTCCTAGACGTAGAAAAGAGAATAAAAATTCTCATTCTCGCACACGTTCGCTCACTCGATCTACGTCTCGTTCTGCCTCTCCTGTTTCGAAAAAGCAGTCTGGTAAGTTAATTTAAACCAACTAAATGGACGGCACAGCTCATTCTTAAGACGAGAGAATTCCGATCCTTCGACTGGTATACCTGTGTCATAAGTACAGGACAAATCCAGATCGAACATCCTTTTTAGGTTGTGCAAAGAGATGACTCAGCTCATTCTCAAAAAGATAGAAGGCCGACCCTTAGTCTGGTGAGCCTGTACACAAGTACAGGATTAATCCAGGTTGTTCATTCTTTTAGGTAATGGAAACGAGGATGATCTTACGGAAAAAGAGAAAAACACCGATTCCAAAAAACTGGATATCCTTGGGGAAAATCCGTCAACAGTCAACCAAAAAGAGGTTAAGTTGTATCCAGATTTAGTTTCAAGGTGGAAACGTTGGCTCACAGCTAGCCTCACTGATCAAGTCAGGGAGGATTTGTTGAAAAAATATCCCAGGAAGGGTGACTGCTTACTGGAACCTCCTCAGTTGAATCCGGAAGTAAAGCTTCCTATGAATGACGTTGCTAAAAAACGCGACTAACATTTTCAAGGCATCCAACGCTTACCTGGTTCTGCATTGTCGGCTATAGGTCCGGTTATTTCCAGTTTGCTGGAAGAAGAGGAACTTAACCCCTTAAATCAGTTGGAAATGCTCGCAGATGCGGGAAAACTCATTACGTCAACAAGCTCCGACAAATTCAACCAACTATCCGAAGCAGACCAACCGACAGAGACGATAGAGGTACGTAGGGCTGGCAGGCTGCAGAGGTTTCTTGGAAAGTGAAAAGAAATCACTAGCGATAAATTTGTTTTAAATTGTATGAAGAGCCTGAAGATTCCTTTTACTCAATTACCAAAACAATCGTCTTTACCTAGTAGTCGAAATTGGTCACATGAGTAGACCGTGGCTTTGAGGTTAGAAATTGATAAACTTTTAGAAATAGGGGCTATTAATACTTGTCAATCAGTGGATGGTGAATTTATATCACCTTATTTTCTAGTCAACAAACCGCATAATTCTAAATGCTTTATATGCAACTTACAGAAGTTAAATAATTTCCTTCAGGGACCTATTTTCAAAATTGAGGACCTTCGTACGGCTTTTAAATTAATAGAAAAAGATTGTTTCATGTGTCACTTAGATCTGAAAGATGGTTTCCTCCATGTACCAATCGACAAAAGTTACACGAAGTTTCTGAGGTTGGTTTTTAACGGGTTTTTATACGAATTTTCATGTTTACCATTCGGCTTGAATATCAGCCCGTTTGTCTTTACTAAAATCTTGAAGCCGGTGGTCAGTTATCTGAGAGAAAGAGGCCTATCTTCGGTTTCATATCTAGAGGATTTTTTAATTTTAGCAAACTCTTCTGGCGGTTGTTTAAAAAATGTAGAAACTACCATAGATTTTTTGAAATCATTAGGTTTTTTGATTAACTATGATAAAAGTAATTTAGAGCCCTCACAGGCATGTCGGTATTTGGGTTTTATATTGAATTCAAAATGTTTATCAGTAGAACTTCCACCAGAAAAGCGCAAAGATTTATGTTCTCTGATAAAAAAGTTCAGGAAAAAACGGGCATGCACCATCAGAGATTTCGCCCAATTAACAGAACGATTAGTGGCAAGTTGTCCAGGAGTAGCATAGGGCATGGTTCACACAAAAAGCTTAGAAAGAGCTAAATTTCTTGCAATTACTTTGTCCGAAGATAATTATAACGATCAAATGACAGTGTCACCTTCTGTGCTTCCAGACTTAGATTGGTGGAAAAATATTTTACCAAAAACGAATAACCCGATAAGACAGTTTTCCTTCGTCAAGGAAATTTATTCAGACGCGTCTAAAAGTGGTTGGGGAGCCACGTGTGATAATGAGTCAGCCCACGGCTTCTGGAATGAAGAAGACTGTTTACGTCATATTAATTATCTTGAAATTCTAGCTGCATTTTGGGCCTTAAAGTCTTTCGCAGAAAATTTTCGGGAATGTGAAATATTACTTCGTATAGACAATACAACTGCAATCGCGTATATTAATAAAATGGGAGAAATTCAATTTCCAAATCTCAATGGTTTAAGCAAAGAGATCTGGAACTGGTGCGAATATAGAAATATATGGATTTTTGCTTCTTATATTGCTTCAAAAGAAAATATTGAAGCAGACAGGCAGTCTCTAATTAAAAACCTAGACACCGAATGGGAGTTAGCCAGTTCCGCTTTTAACGAGATTGTAAAAGTTTACTCCAAACCTGGGATAGATCTCTTTGCTTCTGACTCAAACACTAAATGCCAGTTATTTTGTTCTTGGGAGAAAAGCTCAAAAGCTATAGCGATAGACGCTTTTACTGTTTTATGGAGTGAAAAATTCTTTTTTGCATTTCCACCTTTCTCAATGATTTTAAGAACTTTGAAAAAGATTAAAACCGATAAGGCATATGGGATAGTAGTTGTTCGCATATGGACCTCACATCCATGGTTTCCAGTTTTTCGTTCGTTGCTTGTTTCTGAACCTGTCATATTTAAACCTAGTCCAACTCTTTTGTTGTCACCTTGCAGAACTCGACTGCACCCTCTGACATCCTCACTTTCCCTGGCTGCCGGACTCTTATCCGGGAAAGTTATACGAGGAGAAAATGTTCAGTGTAAACAATAGATGTCTTGGTGGCTTCTCTAACAGATTCAACCATAAAACAGTACAATAGTGTCTTGAAAAATTGGTGGACCTATTGTAGCGAAAGAATCTCAATGTCTTCGATCAAGATACAAATGTGATTTTAAGCTTCCTTACCGAGCGATTCAACGGTGGAGCCTCTTATAGTACCTTAAACACGACTAGGTCTGCGATATCCCTTATTTCTGACAATAAAATTTCTGATTGCGTAATGGAACGTTTTTTCAGGGGAATCTATAAACTTAAACCATCTCGACCTCAGTATGCTAGAACCTGGAATGTGTCTCCAGTTTTAGACGAAATTTCGAAATGGTTTCCGCTTTAGGTACAGGTCATCGAGTTCAGACCCTTTCACTCATTCCGTTAGATACAATTGTATTCTCAGCTTCCGAGGTAGAAATTAAGATCGAAGCTCTCATAAAGACATCTAGGGCTGGCTCGTATCAGCCTTGTCTAGTGCTACCATACTTTCATGAGAAACCAGAACTATGTGCAGCTTCGACCTTAAAACATTATTTAGAAAGAACAAGCGCATTAAGAGGTAATGGGAGTACGCTTTTTATTGGCTTAAAAAAGCCTCATAGTGCAGTAGGTGCGCAAACTTTGAGCCTTTGGATTAAAAATGTTCTATTTATATGCGGTGTTGATAAACAGTTCACGGCTCATAGCACTAGACACGCATCCACGTCTTTAGCTTTTAAGAAAGGTTTAGACTTAAGAGTCATGAAAAACTCTGCGGGATGGTCAGAAAGATCATCTGCCTTTGCAAAATTTTATAATAGACCAATTATCGAGTCTGATAGCTTCTTGACTTCAGTTATGAGTTCCTAGATTAGTTTTGTAAGTGTTACTTATTTCTGATAAAATAAAATCAACTTTGGAAAATTGTCAGCTCTAAAAGTCTACGAGTGTAATCCCGAGAACGAGGCAGGAAGTATAATTAACCGATTAAATGAACTTACCTGTAAGTGAAGTTCAATCGTAATTATACGACTGCCTCGTTCGAAGGGATTACACCCCTCCCATACTTCAATTTTTTCCTTTCCCTCCCAAGCACGGAAACAAAATTCCGTGGACAATTTTCCCACACGCATCTCTAAACTTAATGAGATAGTGAAGTCAGTGACAAAGGGAAATGCAGGGCCCCGATATCATTTATTTTAGCTCTGAATTGTGGTGGCGCGAGCGGCATGAGATGATACTACAAGTGTAATCCCTTCGAACGAGGCAGTCGTATAATTACGATTGAACTTCACTTGCAGGTAAGTTCATTTAATCGGTTAATTATATTACCTAAAGATAAACTACCTTATGTTTTAAATCACTTGAATTCTTATCATTCAAGGCCTAAATTTACACATGAAATTGAAATTGATAATTCCATATCGTTTTTAAATGTAAAAGTTATAAAAACTGATTCAGGTAATATCATCACTGATTGGTTCCGTAAAAATACTAATTCCGGCAGATATTTAAATTTTCTTTCAAACCATCCAATACGACATAAAATTTCAATAGTAAAAAATCTTATTGATGCAGCTTTAAAATTATCAGATAAATTATTTCACAGTTCAAATATAGAATTTATTTTTAAAAAACTTTATATTTAAATAATTACCTAACAGAGTTTGTTCAAACACATGTTAATAATAAAATCAAAACAATTACAGATTCTTTTAGCAAACAAAATAATATAAGAATAGTCAGAAATTCAAATTTTAAACCAAAAATATCAATTTCATACCATGGTAAGTTATCTTTTGAAACTAAAAGAATTTTGAAAGATTTCAGTATTTTAGCAAATTTTAGAATTGATTTTAAACTGGATAAATTCATAAAATTAGGTAAAGATTTATTAGACAATTTGCAACTCACTGATGTAGTATATAAAATTCAATGTTTAAATTGTGAAAAATGTTATGTGGGTCAAACTAGTAGATTACTTTCTACAAGAATAAAAGAACATCATGATAATTCTAGACAAAATCGTAAAAACCATAAAGTCATAGCAAAACATTAAAAGATTAATAGCGAAAATGTTTTTTATAAAGAAAAACAATAATAATTGCATGAATATAATTTCAGATCTTAATAATTATAATATAATTTTGGATTCTCGAATTTAAAAAAATTGTAATTCTTCAAAAATTCTTAATTGATGATTTTTTTTTCAATATCACATTATAGGTTTATATATACAACGAATTAGTAATAGTAATATTTTATGTAACAATTTTTATAGGTTGGTCAGTAATGTTTAAATGTTTAACTCAACAATTTTTTAATATTGTAATTAGATTTACATAGAAACTATCAAAACTTAGGTTATAATTCGTCGATACGTCATTGCTAATTCTATCCTTGCTAAGAATTCTCTTCCTCTCTGTGTCGAAATTATTGTAGAAAAAATGGAGCGAGAAAGTTTTAGAAGCTCGGATTTTTTAACTAAATTGACTTAATTATTCATTTTCAAAAAAGTACGAATTTAGAAAGTTTTTTAAAGAAGTGAACAAAAATTTATACAGAAAATGAGACTTATAAGGTAAATATTTATCAATTACAATTTCTAACCTAAAAATATTGTATCTATTTACATGATATTAATTATAATTAATAATGCGGAAAACGGCTCTAGTTTTCGAAACGTCGACAGCAGAAATAAAGGATTACAACAACTAATTCTACTTTTTGGTCTTGTCACCAATTATTATGTGTTTTGTGGCGTGCGAGACTTTATTTGTATATCAATTAGGACATATGTAAATAACCTTTGGTTCACATAGATTCGCGCCCTAATTATCAGAACGCGGCAAACGAAAAGATCACGTGATCAATTGCGATTATCATGATTGGTACTTTTGATAGCCATATATGAGCGTAAGTGGGGAGCGTCCTCCTCCGAAGTTTGAGCGAACCAGGAAAATCCGCTTTTCTCTGTCGACGTTCGAGGTGATTAGATCGTTGCCCGATGGGCTAAGTTAATTTATATCAATTGAACCACGTTTACGCCGAGTAATTATTGCATCAGAATAAGGTATATATTTTATAGTGTTTATGTCAATTTTATAAAGTGGAACGGTTAGTTTAGACAACGAAAATATTGTGTGATTTCAGCGCGGTTCTTTTATACCTATGATCATCTATGTGTGGATTGATTATTCTATTCTATTCGCTAAATTGGTGGATAATTAATGATCAAATTGCCGAAGCTTGTCAGTTCTACGCCTTCTACGACTTCGATGCGAATTTAGAAGGCCAACCGTCCGAGTCATCGACGAAACACATCATCTCTTCATCATCGAAGTGTCAAAAAACCGATAAGTAGATGCGTCCAACTCTTATAACCAACATGTTTAATCAATATTGATCAGTCAATCTGATCCATAGAATACGATGCCTTCTGTTTACCACACATTCTTACCTTGATTTTATTAGTTAAAGTTACAATGAACCTTATTCGATTGACTTTGCATGCGTCAAAGTCTGTGTGTGTTTTTACGTACAGCGTGACTTATTTATATATGTACTCAATATTGAGATAATTTTAGATTATTTAAACTAAATTATATTCGATTGAAAATACAAATACCGTTTATTATGATATATCATTATTATGCCTTATCTCTCTCTCTTCAATATGTTAGAGTTTTATTTACTTGCTACTGTTCATCTTTAAATAATTCACTGTAAAAACTATGGTTCCATTTTATTTGAACATCATTTTTTTAGCGTCCTGTTATAACACCAAATCGTCTTTTTTTGAAGCCTTCGTTCGTGCTATTTTACTTTGCTAACTTCAGATTGAAAAGTGGTACGTACTAGCGAACTAAAATAACAGGGCAATTGTTTTAATTTCTTGCAACTTCATGCTTAAGAGAAACAGAAAACATTTGAAACAGAAAAAATTTGATTCTCACTTCGGTCCTGTTTCGATCCAAGAAAGTTGTGCTAAAACGTCGTTTAGTGGCATCAAAATAAAGTGGCATTAGAATAGAGCCATTCGAGACTATATTTTTGGAGGACTGTTTCAATACCGGAAACTAGCCTTCAAATGATACTTTTTTTTTACAGTGTTAATCGGATAAGTATTCTCATTGATGTGGTATCTTGCTGAAAAGTAGTTTAGATAAACTATTCATTTATTAAAAATATCTTATAAATTTCTAGTGAAAATGTTTCTATAATAAAGAATATAAAAATGAAATCAACAATTGAATTCAGTTGTTAAAGTCTGAAGTATGTCAATTTTACCAACTACATATAATAATTTCTTATAAACTTATATTACTCAGACAAACAACATCGCTCTAACAACATCATTAATCTAACTAATGACAATCTCTATATTATATCTTGCAGATGCAGAAGATATACGGCTAACCCCACATTCAGGATACGGAAACACCGGCGCTTCAAGTTTTACAAATCCACGTTAGTATATTATAATTGAAAATTTTGCCTCACTAGCCGATTCGGGTAGTGTTTTTAGGTGCATATTTACTACCAGTGTGGGTCCACCACACCCACGACGGGCCAACAGCACGCAATATTCCCAAAAAACCCGTTAAAAAAATTCTTGGAATTTTAGAAATTTACGAAAGCCACAACGCGTTCTGGCATCTCTGCAACGGCCAGAACGCGTTCTGGCCGTATTTTTCGGTCTTTGGCCGTTTTCGGTCTTTGAGCCTAACATATATACCATATACCGTATACGCAGTAGCTTAGGCACTAATATCTAGAATCCATAAAAATTTTTATATAAAGTTTGTGGAAATTTGTTATATTTGAGATATTTATGGTAATTTACCCATAATTTTTGTTAGCTTCGATATTCTTCCGCAAAACGTATGAATTGTGCTTGAAATTTTTGTTTCTTCATAGCTTCTTGAAGTGTTTTGGCCCTCCAGCAATGTAAATTTTTGCAGGGTTATTTTTAAAAATACAGTGCATGTCATACATTCCTCATAAGCTTCCATATGAAACTTGGTACAAAGGGGTTTTTGGAGTCACTGATTTTGAATTTGATGTCAATAGTTACATATGATGGATTCGGAATGATAGATTTGGAAGGCCCCGGCTGTTTTTGCCGAGCTCTATCTAGAACTTTTAACAAGGTCCTAACGGGAATACCTTTCAATCGCTCATCTAGATCCTCTCTGTTTTTCGGTATACGTTCATCATTCATCTGTGATGTAATATGTGTGACAAACGATTTTTGAGCAAAAAAATAAATGAAAATATTTCAGTACATATCAGTTTTAGATTAATAATTCCAAAAATTTATATTTCGTCAACTAAAAATCATTTTTTGCACATATTTACGTCTAACAACATCTAACTATTGAACATTTGCACTCTGCTATGACAAATGATTATCTTCATTATTCTTCGCTGAGTTTAACATCTGCAGCACAAATTTAACTTTTCTTCTTAAACATAATAAAGTTATTGTGAGAGGTGAAAAAATAAATTACCTAAATTTTTCTGGTTATATTCCAATACCCTAGTTAGTATACATAATTATTGAAATTTAACTAAATACTACTTAAACTTAATTTCGTAAAAATTTAGGTTGTGTTATTTTCATTAAAAACACGTGTTTGTAAGTTTTAAACAATGGGATGCTTCAGATGAAAATAAATTTTAGTTTGCTGTGCCATGTTAGTCTAGACATTTGCCTGTTTACTAAAGCATAATTTAGTGCATACAGACTCCTAAGATGACAATGCATAATAAATACTGCAATGCCATCTTGACAAATTTTTTTTTGCTTTAACTGCTGCCGGTTTTGTCTTGAGTTTCTCATGTGAAATTCATGGGGAAAAATTACTTTTTTCAGTTTTTGAAATAATTTTATAGGGTTTGCAAAAATGTGACGGGAAAGTAAAGATGAGTAGTGTCACGCCTACCCCGAAAGCGAAATGGCTTAATGGTATAATGGTATAAAAATAGATATCCTACTAAACCAATATAAATAATTTTAGGTAAAGAAAGGTGAGAATACAGTGCTCAAAAGGTCGTTTTTATGAAAAATTGATATTTTTGGTTTTAAGGGTAGTTTTCAGGGACTTGTAGTGGTGTGTTAGGGTGTCAGACCCATATGTCCGATACATGAAGTTATTATCAATTAAATAAATTATTTAAATAAACATGATCTTGTTTTAAGGTTCCAATGATATAAAAAAAAAACTCATTTGCCGGTTAATGAATTGTGCTCGAAATTTGTGTGCATGCTTCTCTATGACTTCTTCAGATGTGATGGCTCTCTAGCTATTCAACTTTCAGCAGGGCTGTTGTGAAAAATACAGTGCGTTACTGAAATTACTCGTGGGCGTTTTGTTTCGCCTGGACATAAAAGCCGCTCAAAAATGATTTTTAAAATAATACTGCATCTAGGAATCTACTAATCTCGGCGTTTTCCATATAAAGCTATCGTGCAGTAAAATTTGTGGATGCTTTTTCTGCGTGTGGTATGATTAGGCTTTTGTGATAGCCGATTTCAAAATTGTGGGGTTTCATTAAAAGAAATTCGTAATAACAATCCCTATATTATATCTTGCAGATGAAGATCATTTGTATCCATTCCCACATCCAAGATCAAGACAATATGAACATGCCGGCCCTTCAAGTTCCAGATATCCAGGCGAGTATATTATAATTTTTTAAACTAACAAAAGATTGTTAGCACTTAGAGAAGAATTCAAATTTTATTTCTTAACCGCCATCGTTCCAATGTTCTAGCTGAACTGCGTTGGTCCGTGGAAACATTCGAAAGAGGTTTTGAATTCTTGATCAAAAAGTACATATTCTTATAGCATAATTAATTGCGCATGTTTTTTCTCTGGAAAAAATGTTATAGCTTTCCCTGTTTTCAAAATAAACCCAAAAAGCCCGTTACAACAATTCTTTGAATTTTAGAAATTAATGGATGCTTATGAGATTTATTAAAACTTTTTAAGTTTGTGGAAATTCATTGAAATTTATTTAAACTCATGATAATGTGAAAAAATTTGTGAAGAAAGAGACACAAAAATAAGCCGTAAATCCGCCCTTTTTTTTGCCCCCAAAGTAGTTTCTAAAGGAAAGAACATAAATTGACACAACAAAGCTCAAAATAATCATCAATGGATGCTGTAACCGGGTTTATCATTGGTTCACCCTTTCAGCCCCTTTCATTACTGAAAAACTACCCCCATGACAGTGTGTAAAATACGTCATGAACAACGTGTATGAAATATATATATATATATATATATATATTTTGTCAATAGATAAAATCAATTAGTGTACGTGTATAATAACTACGTTAAATATACTCACTTAGCACCATTTTAAACATTAAAAACCGAAAAACTACCCCTATCATGAGGTTGGAAAGTACTTAATGTTTAAGAACCCAATTAGGAGTAGTTTTTCAATTTTTTAGTCTTAAAAGGGGTTGAAAGCGTGATCTAAAGACAAACCCGGTTCCAGCACGCATTGACGATTATTTTGAGCTAAGATGCGTCAATTTATGTTTTTTCCTTCAAAAACTACGTTGAGCGCAAAAAAGTGGCGGATTTTGGGGTTCCTCTTCATGATGTGTATACCGCATACCATATACGCAGTAGCTTAGGCTCTAGTATCTAGAATTTATTAATATTTATATATAAAATTTGTGGAAATTTGTTATATTTGAGATATTTTTGGTAATTTACCGCTAACATTGGTTAACTTCAATATAGTTCTGCCACACGTATAAATTCTGCTTGACATCCGTGTTTTTCCATGGCTTATTGAAGTTTGTTGGCCCTCCAGCAATGTAAATTCTTGCATGGTTGTTTTTGAAAATACAGTGCATGTCCTACATTCCTCATAAGCGTCCACATAAAACTTGGTACGAAGGGGCTTTTGCAGTCGGTGATTTTGAATATGATGTCAATAGTAGTGATGCACGTCGATCATTTTTAACTTTTTCAAAAATTTCGTCAGATTAAATTAAAACCTTGAACGCCATAATCATCACATCGAGACAAACGCACAGTAAACCCCAAGAATAAATTTTATCTTAAAATTGGATAAAAACGCTGCAGCACGTTTATCTACTTAAAGATCAAATTTATCTGGCGAAAGATAAAATTTATCTGGCGGAAGATAAATTTTTTCCCACGAAAATATTTATGTCAAATGCGTGAGCCTATGAAAACTGAAAAGAGCGGCTAGGTTCACCGAAATTCGGTGGGAGTAGATCCAATATTTTCGGTGGGTCTATGAAAACTGGAAGGGGCAGTTATGTTCACCGAAATCCTCGAGGAACAACTGCCTAACTCGAGTATTTCCTCGAGAAATTTCACAAACCTGGCGACATTCATTGGTTAAATCATCTCCGAAAATTACACGAGGGTCTTATCAATAGGGTTGGCTTATTGAATTCTTCGCGGGTTTTTTAAAAATCCATTTTTCCGCTGATTACAAACAACACTTTATTTAAAAGATTTAAACCAAAAAAGCATTAATATACACATACAGGGTATATCCGCTGCACTGAGGTTAGCTTATAGTTCTTGTATACAAATTTAAAAGTCTTCATCAGAGTCGACAGAAACTAAAGGTTTGTCCAACAGAAGTAAAGGACTGAACTTGCCTGAGTGTCCTTGTCCTCCGATCGCAGAAGCTTTAACCGGCCAGGGTTTAGAACCATGCTCTCAATTTTGGGATCTTTTCGTACTGCGCAAAATAGACTTATGAAGTGAAACGTAAAATAATTATTTGATTTTCATTCCTGAAAAATAAATAATCGATTTTAGATCTAAAGAAAGGAATACCTTTTTCATTACGAATATGAATTCAAAATCATTTTTAATATCTTTATGCACTTTACGATAATTATTTGTAGTAAACAATTATTAACAAAAACAAAACAAAATTAATCATGTCAAATAAACGCGCCAAAGGTAAACATTCCAGCTGTTAACGCGACGCATGCGCAATACGAAAAGAGCCCAAAATTGAGAGCATGTTTCTAAACCCTGGCCTGTTAGAGCTTCTGCGATCGGAGGACAAGGACACTCAGCCAAGTTCAGTCCTTTACTTCTGCTGGACAAACCTTTAGTTTCTGTCAACTCTGATGAAGACTTTTAAATTTGTGAACAAACACTATAAGCTAACCTAAGTGCAGCCCATATATCGTGTAAGGGTAGCTTAATGGTTTTTTGGTTTGAATCATTTAAATGAAGTGTTGTTTGTAATCAGATTTAACCGATGAATGCCGCCAGGATTTTCGAATTTCTCGAGGAAATACTCGAGTCAGGCAGTTGATCCTCGAGGATTTCAGTGAACATAACCGTCCTTTCCAGTTTTCAAAGACCCACTGAAAATTTTGGATCTACGCCCACCGAATTTCGGTGAACCTAGCCGCTCTTTTCAGTTTTAATGGGCTCACGCATTTGACATAAATATTTTCGTGCAAAAATGTATCTTTCGTCAGGTAGATTTTATCTTTCGCCAGATAAATTTTATCTTTGTGTAGATAAACGTGCTGCAGCGTTTTTATCCAATTTTGAGATAGAATTTATTCTTGGGGTTTACTGTGCGATCACTCATGTCAGTCGAGAGGATCGTCTCGTCTCGATCGACTTTTTTCATTGCAAATTCTTGATCTCCATTACATTTCAGTTCCATCTAACTATATTTAAAGCAAATCTCGATTTCTTCTAAAAATGACCGACATGCATCACTAGTCAATAGTTACAAATTTTCATGATAGATCCGATAATTTGCATACGTCCATGTAGAAATTACAATCGGGATTTGGAGGGGCCCGGCTGTTTTTGCGGAGCCCTATCTAGATCTTTTAACAAGGTCCTAACGGAAATACCCTTCAATCGCCCGTCTAGATCGTCTCTGTTTTCCACTATCAAATTTCGAGAAACAAAATTTGTTTGCAATATTTTTTTCAACTCAAAAATTAATTTATTGTCTGTTCCAAGATATTGTTGTGCATTCATGAGTAAAAATCCTATATTTTGAACCATGTCATATTTTATGTCATATTTGATGCCATATTCAAAATATTTCTACTTCATCGAAATTTGGTACCTCGGTTGAAATTAATTGACTTTGGGATTGCATTTGAGCTATATTTAGTTTGGACCAATAGCAAATTTTTGAGATTCGTTAAAACAGTTCTCAAACAAAAATCTCTATGTTATATTTCACAGATGCATACACACCACGACTACAACGTAACAGCTTTCCACCGCCGCCGCCAATACAAAACAAGCCGAGTTGTAAGTATATAATAATTTCTTGAACCAAGAAAAAATTGCAGTGATTTAGAAAAGAAGTAAGAATCTTTGGCCTTTGAAGACCTTTGAAACATGTTTCGAATTTTGATTTAAAAATACGTATTTTTATAGGAAATTGATTTCACATTTTTTCTCTGGATAAAATGGTGTAGCTTCTTCCGTTTTCAAAGTAACCTTTGCTCATAAATTTGAGGGCGACTAGGGCGCGCGACTATTGTTCAACCAACAACATGAAATATTCAACTTTCGTTTAATGGTATCGTTTGGTCATGTTTGGAAACCAAATTAGAGTTGATTAAATCAATTTTTTAAACAATTTATCATTATTCTTGATAATATTCTATTTGAATAATGCCAGAAAGTTGCGGTTTCCTACTAATATTTTCCACTTATTACCCACTTTTTACGTGGTAAAGTAATAAATAATGCAAGTTATCAAACATAGTTATTCAAAGATTTTGTTTTTGTTTATAACTATCTTTTCATAGACAAGGGTTACAATAAAAAAATTGTGAATAAAATTCACAAAAACGCCTTTTTTCAAAATAGGACGTTTAAAATTTCAATTAATTTTTTTCTGAAAAAAGATCTCCTTTCGCTGTGCTGGGAGTCGAAACACAGAATTTATGATTTCCAGTCAGGTGCTATCCCATTAAGAATAACGCGTGTCTTTCTGAAAATAATTTCTCCTCTCGATCTCTCTAGTAGCTTAATGGCAAAGCACCTGACCAGAAATCAGAAGTTCTGTGATTCGACTCCCAGCGAAGCGAAAGGAGAAGATCCTTTTTCAGAAAAAAAAAGTTAATTAAAATTGTTTTAATTCATAGCTCCATCAATTCTGAGAAAGACATTGAAAATCTCTGTTATCCTCTAATGATGGTATAGATGCCTTCTAAAATTTTAAGTCAGAATTATAATTCTTCTCAAAATTATAATATTTTTCTAACTAACTGCTCTTCTGAATCAGAATACAAATTTTGTTCGAAAATTATACTTTGGAAGACAAAATTATTGTTAATCTTTAGAAAAATTCTTTCTTGAAGATCTGAATTATAATTGTTTTTCTAAAATTCAAACTTCCAACTCAGAATCATGATTCTTTCAACAAATTCCTTCCACCAACCGTATTCAGAATAATAGAAGAAAAATTTAGAGCAACATTAATTTTCCAAAGTTTTCTAGAAATTCTTTCAAATGGCTTGAAATTTGTAATGGTGGAACTCGGCCTGGACTGAATAAAAATCTTATTCGATTTGAAAGAAGATAAATAGTTTTAGAATGTACTAAAACCCTAGTCTAGCCACGATCTTTTTTTAAATAATGAAGAGAGAGGTTCTTTTCTCGAAGAAAAAAATTAATTCCAGGAATTGAAATTACTTTTTTCATATTTTCAAAGTTACTTTTGAAATCTTCCACCCTAGAATGAAATGCAGTTTATGATAAATTAGAAAGTAAGGTCTCCTTGCGTCTTCGTGGAAGTCATTTCCAATTTGGAAGCCTTTAAACATATTCAAAATCTTTCCTTTTGATGTGAATAATTTGCAACAGCAGTATGAAAACACTTTTGAAATTTTTGTCATGTACCAGAAGAGATAAGATTTTAAAGGATAAGTTCAAAAAGATAAGATTTTAAGTATTGTAGTCCCTACATTCCAGAACCTTTTTACAACTTTCCAAGCCATATCATGAGTTGAAGTCGAGGTACAAAACCCGAGAAATTCTTGAATGATCAAAATTGTTAAATATTTTAGTTTACTAGTGTAGAAAAACTCTATGCATGTTCTTTTTTCCCCACCAAATTAGGTAATCCCGACGAAGCTGGTAGGATTGTTTTGAAATTCTCGATTGGTTCTGTTGTTTCTGATTTGGTGATGGTCAACCAAGCTCCTGAATGGATGGATCCTAATAATAGGCCATCGGATGGCTTTGTACGTTATCAAGCCTTCGTGTATACGATTGGTAACATTCTGTATCTCTCTAAACTTATGGATCACAAAAAAGAAGAATCTCAGGGTGAAGTTCCATGTCGATTTTCACTAAAATTAGATCATAAGCAATGTCCGCAAGAAAGTGATTTCTTCCTTTACGAGCCCACTACCATACTTAAAGGCGACTGCGACTACGTGTTTATTGCAGTACAATTTTCCAGGCATGTGGTTTACGCTGAAATCAATGTACCAGCGGACGCAAGATCGGCTGGATTAGAAATGCGGCAGGAACTTGACCGCAATCAGAATCCTAATTTACCACACCATCAGGGTGGAAAATAATGAAAATGCATGTGTATCGTTTGCGAATTGTGTATGCATACATAAATACATGACCCCGCCATATAACAATATTAAAGTGTTTTTTTTCTGCTCTCTCCTTTCATCTCTTCTCAGTTTGTACTCGAACAGAGCATTTATAGAGAATTTAATAGAACTTAAGGCATTTATCGTGTCAACGAATATATATATATATATATATATA
>CAKNXH010062776.1:39567-93022 GCA_932178445.1 Andricus quercusramuli
AAATTAAATTGTTCCAATAGCCGAAACAACTCCAAATGGTGATTCGATGCTCTGGGTGCCCCGGGTCGTGCACCACGTTGTCCAAAGCGTCATCTTCGAGAACTTTTTTAAAATTTAAATTGTTGAAACAGCCAAAATAACTACCAGTGGTGAGTCGACGATCGAAGTGCACAGAATCGCGTACAACGTAGTTTAGCACGTATTCTACGAGAACTGTCCTGAAATTTGAATTAATCCAACAGCCAAAATAACTGCCAATGGTGAGTCGAAGATCCAGGTGCAACGAAACACAAACCAGGTAGCTAAGTACATATTCTACGAGAACTTTTTCAAAATTCAAAATGTTCCAACTGCCAAATTACTACCAAAGGTGAGTCGACAATCCAGGTGCTCCAAATAGTTTATAGAATTTCTTGAAAAATTATCATGTCCAAAAATTGACATATTCTCGAGTACCTGAGATTCCATTGAAGTGACTTCAACCCAATGGTGCAAAAACCAAGAATGTTTTTCTTCGTTTTGTATATGGGACGTCTTTCCACTATTCTTCGACATGGAACAAAATCTTCGCTGCAGCCATTTTTGAAAAGAAGCAACATTTTGAATGTCAAGAAACCAAACCACTCCGTTTTTTTCAAAAAGGAAGCGTGATATGGAAAAAAAATGAACGGAAAACAACAATTCCCTCGAGAAATTTATGTTTAAAAAAACCTTTATATATGGTAATCCCACTTCGTTTACTGGAGAAAACTTAGTTTTTCGATAGTACGCAAAATTCTTGTTTCTTATTTGTTTTTCTTCATATAATTATTTTAAGTAGAAAAGCCAAGAATGTACTATTACCCACACATTTACTCACACTCAACACTTCTGATCCTAAACTTATAACATCCTTCAAATAAAAAAATATCATCAGACAATTTGAATAGTAATATTCATCTGTTATAATTTTGTATCTGCTATAAAACAGGGGAAAGCAAATTTTCCCTCTTCAAATAAAAAAGTAATATTTTTCAAGATACAGAAGTGAGCTTAAAGATTATAGACGAAGTTTTTTACAGGAATTTGTCGAAGGAACAAGTTCGCCCCCTTAACTTATTACATATCTTGCTCGTTTTTCGAGAGAAACGGTGTATTTTGGTTTTTAAAAGTTCAGAATTGATTCAAGAATGGCTCAAATGAAGAGATCTCGTGGAGTACATGCAGAACAATGCGATCCGATGCACTGGAATTGTCGCCTCACCATTGGTAGTTATTCCGGCTGTTGACATAATTTAAGTTTAAAAAAAGTTCTCGTAGAATACATGTTAAACCACCTGGTGCGCGACCCCGTGCACCTAGATCATCGACTCACTATTGGCAGTTATTTTGGCTGACGGAACAATGTCAATTCAAAGAAAGTTCTGATAGAATACGTGCGAAAATACCTGGTAAGCGGTTCAGTGCACCTTAATCGTCGAGTCACTATTGGCACTTATTTCGGCTGTTAATTTGTAGTAGTTAATTTGGCTGTTGAAAAACAATTTAAATTTCAAAAAACTGCTCGCACAATACGTTCTGAACTACCTGGTGCGCGATCCAGTGAACCTAGATCGTCGACTCACCTGTGGCAGTTATTCTCGCTGTAGACAAGATTTAAATTTTTCAAAAGTTCTCGTAGAATACGTGTCAAATTATCTGGTGCGCGACCTGGTGCACCTGGATCGTCGAATCACCATTGGTAGTTATTTTGGCTACTGGGACAATACAAATATTTCAAAAGTTCTCATAGAATACGTGCTAAACTACGTGGTGCTTGATTTGGTGCACTTCGTCCGTCGACTCACCACTGGCATTATTTTAGCAGTTTGAACAATTCAAATTTTAAAAAAGTTCTCGTAGATGACGTCATGAAAAACCTGGTACACGACCCGGGGCACCCGGAGAATCGACTTACCATTTGGAGTTGTTTCGTCTGTTAGCACAATCCAAATGTTTTAAAATTTCTTGTCGATGACGTCTTGCACGACTTGGTGCACTTTCCGGTGCACCCGGGTAGTGGACTTACCATTTAGAGATGTGTCGGCTATTAGCAAAGTTAAGATTTTAATTTTCAACGCGGGCTAATGTTCTCTAACACTTGCATATTCTTAAGAATATTCATTTGTGTTTAGCGTGGCCTATGCATGGGAGCAATACAAGAGCAATACAAGAGCAACGCTTTAGCCATTTAGCCATGCCACCATTCAGCCGTGTTCCATGCTTTTGCCAGATATTTCCATGTTTTTTGCCATGCTTGAGCCATGCAAACTTTTTTCACGCGGAATATTGTTCATCTTGTGCGTATGAGAAAAACTTTCTTCGATATATATTTTCTAATGTACGAGAGAGAGACCATAAGCCATATACTTTGATTCCGTTCCCACAAAGTTCGGTTCTACGTCAAATATACAAAAATTTGTAAACAGTTTAAAAAAGATAATAAAAATGATTTAATTTCTATCTCGTGATATTTATTAAGATACGTGATCCACTTGATTATTAATTATCTAGTACTTCCTTCTGTGTCCAATCGAAAAATGTCATGGGAATAATTTTTAAAACTTGTTGAAATCTACTAAAATTCACGATTATGACGGATGAAACTCTTAAAACAAAATAACAGAAATTTAAAATTGACCTACCTTCTTGAATGTTAGTTTGATAGAAAAGTTTCATTGGGATAGTTTCGAGATTTATTTGATATCCAGTAAAACTTTGATTAAAACTTGTCAGTCTATTAGAAAAATACTATTTTCTACTTTTTGAGAATCGTCAACATGTTGGAAAGCATGGAACTTTTTCAATTTTGAGAAAACTTGAAAATGTTATTAATTAATTTGCAAGTCCTCTTGTCGTGTACCAGCAGAAATAAGATTTTAAAGGATAAGTTCAAAAGATGAGATTTTAAGGATTGCAGTCTCTAAATTCCATAATTCTTTCACAACTTTGCTAGCCATATCATGAGTTGAAGTTGACGTATAAAATTCAAGAAATTCTTGGATGATCAAAATTGTTAAATATTTCAGTTTACTTGTGTACAAAAACTCTAAAAAATGTTCTTTTTATCCCTACCAAATTAGGTGATGCCTTCCATGTTGGTTGGATTAATATGAGACTCTCGTCTGGTGAGAATGTTGGTTATATGTATACGACCAACGGAAATCCTGATTGGTTAGATGGTAATCGACCACCGAATGGTTTCAGATTTTATAAAGTCTTTTTGCGTACAAAAGATAACAGTCTGTACCTATCTGACGCTATTACTGAAAAAGAAAAAAAATCTCAGGGTGAAGTTCCAATAAATATTGTACTAACCTTACATGGTTCCGAATATCGACATGTAAGTAATTTCCTGCTTTACGAGCCCACTACCGTACTTAAGCACAACCGCGACTACATTTTTATTGCATTACAACAAAGTACGCTTGTGGTTTACGCTGAAATCGATCTAGAGAAACCAGTAAGCCAACATGAAATAAATATGCGGAACCAACCTAGCAGCAGTCAGTATCGTTATTTACCACACCATTAGGGTGGAAAATATTGAAAATGTATGTATATCGTTTGAAAATTGTTCATGCATACTTACATAAATAAATCCACCATATAACAGTAATAAAGTGTTTTCTTTTCTTTTCTCACTTTTTTCTTTTTTCAGCATTCATACTCGAAGGGAGCATTTATAGAGAATTCAATAGAATTTAAGGCATTTATTGTTTAAACAAATATATATCATAATTGATACTTACATTTTTACAGAAATATTCTAGAGACAAATAAACGTATACTTATTCTAAACTACACAGTTGCCGAAACTGAAAATGTAACTGCTCAATTTTTTGCCAAGAATGTATACTTTTTGACAAAAATTGAATCGTCTTGGTTGAAAAATATACTATTTCGTAGAGAATGTACTTTCATTTTATTGAAAATTAATTTATTCACTGAAAATTTATTTATTTCATTTTTAGTTGAAAATTTATCTGCCTTACGTAAAATTTCAACTATTTATTGAAAAGCTGTCTTTATTTATAACTATTTCGTTAAAAATTCGTTTCTTTTTTGATTTGAAATTCATTTGACTAACTGAAAATTCAACTATTTTACTTTTGGCAGAAAATTTATCTTTTTATTTCAAAATTCATGTATTTGGTTAAAAAGTAGTTTTTTTTGTTCAACATTCATCATTCGAGTTGATAATTCACTTTAGAGAATCATTTTTTTGTGGAAAAGTTATCTTTTTTGATATATATGTAATATTTTTCTTTGAAAAATTATCTGTTTTGTAGAAAATTCAACTGTTCTATTTTTCTCGAAAATTCAGTTCTTTGGTTGAAAAAAATCTATTTAGTTGGAAATTCTTTTTTTTTCGTTGATATAAAATTTAACTGTTGGGTTGAAAATTCCACTATTTTCTCAAAAATTCATATTTTTGGCTGAAAACTTATCACTGTGATTAAAAATTAATTTCTTCTGTCGAAAATTCATTTCTTTCTTGTTGAATGTTAATTTTTTTACTTTTATTTTTGGTTTGTAAATTTATCCTTTATTGTTAAAA
This sequence comes from Andricus quercusramuli, assembly GCA_932178445.1. Classification (NCBI taxonomy): domain Eukaryota; kingdom Metazoa; phylum Arthropoda; class Insecta; order Hymenoptera; family Cynipidae; genus Andricus; species Andricus quercusramuli. The sequence goes on from CAKNXH010062776.1 coordinate 44,147, forward strand.
AATGTATATACCATGGTTTCAAATTGAATTATTTTTTTCAGTATTCACTATTTTGATTGAAAATTGAGTCTTCTAACTTCACATTTAATTCTTATATTTTGGGTTGAAAAATTACTCTTTCGGATAAAAAAAGAAAACCATTTCGTTATAAATGTCTTTTTTTTTGGTTGAACATTCATTTTACTAACATTAAAATGTTGAAAATTGATGTTTTATAGATTCAAATTTATGTACTTTGTTGAAAATTTGTCTTTTTTGCTAGAAAATTAACATTTTGAGTCAAAAATTAATTTCTCTGATTTATGCATTTTTTGCACCATCTATTTTATATACTGAAATTTCCTAATAAATATTTTAACTTCATCGTGAAATTTATTTATAAATGTTTCTAAACATTATTGATAGAAGAGCACATTCAAATTGTAAATGATTGTTTAATATTGCGAAATTATTCTGTTCTTAACATTTTGCTACCACACTATAATTTCTAATCTTTTTTACGTTTTTAAAGAGATGGGAAACATTAAATTATGGAAAAAACTTATTTTGAAGGATTCGAAAAAAAAATTCAGAAGAATTTTGATAATTGTAAAAGATTTTGAGATTAATTTTTTTAAAAGATTTCTGGGAAAATTTTTAATGGTTTAGGCTTAATTTCGAAATAATAATTTCAAGTTTCGAAAATTTCAAAATGTGTGGAAAAAGAATATGGAAGAATTTAAGACAAATATTTCAATTTTTTAAGATTTGAAAAAATTGTAGGTAAACTCAATTTTACAGACCGTAAATAGAATGAAAAAAATATTCCTTAGAACCATGGGGAAATTTTAAATGATTTTTTTCTTAATGAATTCTAAGAGAAAATCGGAAAAGATCACAAAACATTTTTAAGTATTTCCTAAAATTTTAAAATTAGTGTAAATTATTTCAAAGCAGAATTTTGCCATATTTTTTAATTTTAGAACACATTTTTGTTAGTTGGAGAGATACTTAGAAGTTTTGAAACAATTGAAAAATAATAAAAGCTCATGAGATATTTTAGGAATTTTGTAAGGTTTCAAGAAAACGAAAAGAATTCTTTAGGTTCCTAGGGAAATTTTAAATCAGAATGTTTCAATTTGGTGAAAACACAAAATCGAAAGAAAAATGCCAGTAAATTCGAGAAATATTTAGAAGATTTGAAGAGAATGAAAAATAATTTTCTAACTAAAAATATTTATTTTCTACAAAATAGTTGGATTTTCAACTAAAAATGTTGAATTTTTAACCAAGAAGATTGATTATCTACTAAAGAGACGAACCTTTAGTTACAAAGAAAAAAAATGAATCTTTAACCAAATTGTTGAATCTCCAAATTAAAGGATGAACTTTCTACCAATTTCCATCCATGCGATAAAAAAGTTGAAATTTTCATTCAATTTTAATTAACAATGGATTTTTTTTATTTCCTGAACGGTTTGCTATCTGCAACGTTTTCAGGGAAAAATTTTTATTTAGGAAGTGGTGAAGTTCTTCTTAAATTTTCATTTTACAAATTAAAATAAAGTAAATGTAATGTAAATAAAATTTCTTTAATAATATTGCATAAAAATATAATGGCCAAAGATGTTAACAATAAATTACTGAATGAAACGATCTGTTGTTAATTAATATTCGTCGAACATTAAACAAATATTTTCGGCGAATTTAGACACGAGGCGTTGATAAAGCCAGTAAAAACAGATTGAAAGTGTAAATAATTTATTGTCATCATTTTGTAGAAAAATAACTTGTAAATCCGTCACCTTGTTGACAGTGACGTCGCGTATTTGCAAGTAAAGTTATTTCCTTCAAATTATTTCAATGAAGATAAAAATGTTACAAAATCGCCTTCTTATATTAAATTTTTTTCATTTTATCTTTATTCTCCTTATTCTAACAATTTAAAATTAATATATATTATATAGCTGTAGGGAAATTAATATACTTTAAGCTCGTCTGTTTTCTTCCAGAAATGAATAATTTTGTTACTTTCTTTCAAAAATATATCAGAAACAAAAACACATTTTTATTACAATTGTTTTATGAATATCTGAAATCTTATTTCAAATATTAGGTTGTGTCTTTTTTCAAAAACATCTCTATTTCAAGTGAGAATTGTAGGTATTTTGAAAAATTCCTTGTTTTACATCAGAGTTAGAATTTTTGTTCGAAAGTTTTCTGTTCCAGATCAGAATCAGAATTCTTTTCAAGAATTTTCCGCTCCATGTCAGAATTGTAATTATTTTGCAAGATTCCTTGTTACAGGTCTGAATTTTGATTTTTTTCTAACAATCTGCTCTCCTAAATCAGAACCAAAATGTTTTTCGAAAATTTCACTTTTAAAGACAAAATTATTGTGAATCTTCCAAAATATTTCTTCTTGCAGATATGAATTGTAATTGTTTTTCAAAAATTCAATGATTCATCTCAGAATCATAATTCTTTCAAAAACATCATCTCAACAAGCATATTTAGCATAATAGAAAAATAATTGTTGCTAGCAACAATAATTTCCCAAAGTTTTCTAGAAATTCAAACCGTTCAATTAGATTCGTTCCAAACATCTCTGTTTTTTCCCCTTCACGCTTTTCAAACGTGAAAGAAGACACACATTTTCAGAATATACCTAATATATACATCGTTAGATGGACAAGATAAAACAACTAATATAAAACGTAGTTTATCAAAAAATAGAAAGCTGGGTCTCCCCACATTTTCGTGGAAGTCATCTTCAATTTGAAAGCCTTCAAATGTATTTTAAATCTTTTCTCCTATGTAAGACAAAAGTCGAAAATTTCATTGAATTTTCATTAACACTGGATGACTGTATTACCTAAAAGATTCTCTACTATGTGATTATTTAATTTTCTGAATACTTTTAAATGAAAACGAAACGAATAGAAATGTTGAGAACTTATTACAGAATAAAATGAGCTCATCTTAATTACAATTCTTTGAAAATAGATTATCCGTGTAAATAGTTTACATTTCATCATTTTTCAGAAAAGTCACTTGTGAATACGTTACCTTGTGGACGTGGCGTAGCGTATCTCTGCCGTGAGTAGGAAAAACACCGTTAACTGCAAAAAATAGAACTAATTATCGAAATAAGTTTTTGAAATTGTCACAAAATTTTGAAATAATTATTGCTACATTTCGGAAAAACACCGTTAAATGCAAAATCTGGCGACTTGTGATTTGGCAGAGAGCCGCAACTGACCGTTAACTGCACGCGCAAATTATAGACAGCCGAATACGGCACAGAAAAATTCGAGAAAACGCCGTAACGGGCAGTTACGGACTTTAATGAATAATCGGAGGGCGATCGCAAGCTTTCGTGATTTCGAAGAGGTCCGTATGTGCTTACGGCATTCTCCGAAATTACGCAAACACGAGAAAAAAGTTTGGTAATTCAAGAAACGCCGTAACTGCATTTATTATAAGTTGGAAAATGCAAAATTATTATTGAAAGTCCGTATTTCTTAGAATTAATAACAGTCTCAAAGTACAACAAGTTATATTATTAAAAAATGTGGTAAGTAAAATAAACAAACAAATAAATATATATATATATATATATATATATATATAACATTTTAAGCTTATGTATTATTTTCTTCACAAAATATACAACATACCATTTTTTTTTACTTTTCCCCATTTCGTTAATTTTCAGCTATAGGGACTTTAATAATCTATGTAGTAACAATAAATATCGTTTTATCCGAATCGAAAGGAAAAAGTTTATTTATCTTAACTTCTTCTAGAAAATTATGTATTTGGAAAAAATCATCCCCTTACAATAGGTATTTTTTCAGATTCGTTTGCAGAAATTTTAAGTCCGCTCAACTTTGTTCTCCTCCCATACAATTTAAAGAATTTGAAAATGCTGTTTTTGATAAGAAACGTTTCAATTTCACGTTTCAGATTTTCCAAAATTTTAATAAAAGGCTGTTTGAGAATTTTAAATGGTTTCAGGATGTTGAAAAATTTTCCTAAAATTCCAAGATATTTCGGCAACTGATTTCAAATTCAAAATCCAAATTTTTGGAAACAAAATAGCAGCTCTAATGAGGCGTACAATAACATGAAAAATAATTCAACATGTTTACTGTAATTTTCAAAGATTTTTTTTACAGTGCGTATTAAAATTCCCAAAAACCTTAAATATTAAGTCATTTTTGAAAAGAAAAAATGGCCAGAATCGAATTTCTGACGGAAATTTTCAGATTTCTGGGACCAGACATAATTCTTTTTTTTTGCCACAAAAAATTAACTCACTTTTTCTTTGACTTTTTTTTAAATTCGTTTTTGCTATCAGCCTCTCTTTTCAAAAACATTCTTCGAAATTCTTTATTATTATACCATCATACAACATTCATCATTTTGAATTCTGTAATTTCCACACTAGATTTTGGACTAATCAGCAAGTTTCCACAACAAAAATATTAACAAAACTTTTGGCATTTGTGTAAATTCGTTGGCATTGTGTAGGTCAAATGTACATCATGAATATTTAAAATTTTAAAGGAATGTAAATAGACTTTTCATCTGAGGAAAAAACGCCACTTTATTGTCAGATTGTAGAAATAATATTTGTTAACATGACGTATAGGCTAGTATACTAGTACAGCTATTTAAAGATCAGTCGAAGTTCCTGTTTCCAGAAAGATGAGAGTTTTCACGTTTCTCTTGCTTTTTCTTGTGTTCACAATACATGGCAGTTCTGTTCGTGAGTAGAATATAATAACAAATCAATCACGAATTAAAATATCTTATATCTAGATATCGACTATAGTCCAAAATTCGCATTTCACATCGAAACAGTTGAAATATATGTTTATTATCATCATACTGATCTTGCAAAAAATTTTGTTCAGGGTGCAACAAAACATTTAATTCTGCAGTTTCGAAACTGAACAAGGCCACATTTTTAGATACGGAGACTGGAAAAATAAATGTAAAGTAGAATTTTTGTAACATATGCTAGCAGGAGATTGAGTTTCTGGGTTCACGTAAAGATGAAATGTGAAATTTTAGAACCTATTTTAGCAAAAATTTCATTCCATGCTATGTAATAGAGATTTATTGATATTACAATTTGATCTAAAAAATTCCCCATCATATGTTACAAGCATTAACATTGGGTTGAGAAAAACCTTCAAAAACCACCCTTATTACATTTAGACCTAAAATGTTGAAAATGACAAGTTTGATTTTCAATCTTTGAAAATTGAAACAGTTAAAAAATCGTTTTTGATTACTGGAGTTACAGGCCAAGTGCACCGTTAAGTCTTACTCTTGATAACTACCCTCACTATACGCACACCTGAAATTTCCAAAATCCAACGATCAAATTTTAGTAATGAGTTTTATTTTTATCCAAAAAAGCTGACATTTTTACTAAAATAGATGAATTTTTAAATTAAAAACAACTTTCTTCAAGAAAATAGATGAATTTCCATCAAAAAAAGATTTCAGTTGACATTTTAACATCAAAATACGAATTGCAATCAAAAATTTAATTTGCTACAAAGATACTCAAATTTTTATTCTATATATTAATTTAAAAACGCTTTAGAAATGGAAAACGTCACAGATAGAAAAGTTTGATGAAAAAAATACGAGTTCAGAATATTTTTAGCTCTATCGAAATAGTAGGAAGGCAATACTGTGAAACATGTAAATAAGATACGTCTTTAAGATACGACCCACCTTGCGCAAGTCATTGCTTCAAAAGTGAAAAACAAGAATTACTCACACAATCAATTTCACCTTGCTCTTCATACTTCAACAGGAATCATGCAATTCACTCGAAATTTTGCAAGTCAATTACAAAGACTTCATCAAAGACTTGTAGAGAAATTTTCAGGGCAGAATTCTATATAATTACAAAAAATACCAAAAATCGATAACGGTATTTTTGACGAGCCTGGAAATAAGAGGCTCTACTTACGCTGAGAAATTCCAAAAAAGGTTATTTTTTGACATATTGGATATTGAAGAAGCACAAGAAAAAATCTAACATTTTCAACCTTTATCAGTTGATATTTTTATTTTTCATAAAATCTAACCTCCAAATAACGTTGAATGTTATTGATATTTGCGCATTTTTCAATGGAAAATAAGCAGTCTGAATATCATTATGCTCAAAAACTACATAATTCGGGGTGCCCAGATTCTCAAATATATGTACTTCATCGAGATTTGGATCCATCGTTTTGTTCAATATCAACTGACTTTGGGATGAAATTTGGCCTTTCTTCATTTCGGACCAATGGAAAATTTTTGGTGTTTTCTACAAAAATTCTTTGATGAAAATCCCTGAATTATATTTTACAGATGGAATGAAGAAGGTACTAGGTAAATTTAAGATACCAAAAGTGGGGCAGAGTAGAAGACCGGCTAATGAAGTACCAGATCAGAATACTCAGAATGCCATGACCGTCCAACCTCCACCCAGTCATATCGATCACTGTTAGTATTTTATAATTTTATTGAACGATAAAAAGACTACTGGGTTTCAGAAAAAAAATTCGAATTTCTTTTCTTAACCGTCAATACATTGTTCGCGTTGAACGGCGTAAGCTTTTTGGAGACCTTTGAAATAAGTTTCGAATTTTAACTTTGAAAGAACTTTAAAAGTACATATTGGGGTGGTCCAAAAAAGATATTTTCGAATTTTTGAGATCAGACTAAAAAATATTGTAATATATAAATAATAAACATTGTTATATAATAAATATTGTAGTATACTTGCAAATTATCCACATCTAGTTTTTGATTCAGATGAATATTTAAATAGTTATATGCTTTTCAACTCTTTGAAAATTCAAAAAAAATAGAATAAGGTTCTGCTTGATAGATTAGAAAACTTCAAACAGAATTCTTACTGGATATCAAATTACATGTTACATGTTACATTTAGGCTATCTTTATTTTAGAAAAATAGCAAATTTGTAAGGTTCGTTGAAAAAATTCTTTATCAGAACTCCGTGTATTATATCTTACAGACAGAAGTGATGATAATTGGCAAGATAAACGTCGGAGTTTTGACTCGCCGCTGCACCAGCGTCATGCTTACGAACACGCTTCAATTTCAGCCCATCCATGTAGGTATATTCTAATGTTTTCTAACTGAAAAAAATTTTTTGGATTTGGAACAAAATCCAAATTTCATTTCTTAACCGCCAATGATTCGTTCTCGTTGAACGGCGTTGGCACGCGGAGACCTTCGAAAGAAGTTTCGAATTCTTAATTAAAAGTACATATTCTTATAGGATAAGTAATTGCGCATGTTTGTTTTCTTAGCGGAAATTCTATAGCTTCCGCAGTAGCTTAGGCTCTTATACCTAGAAATTATCAAGATTAATTGATTAATTGATCAAAAGATTGATATTGTTCAATCATTAATCATTAAAAGATTTGTCCAACTTAAATCTAAATTTATTTCAAGAAAATACCAACACCACTGCTTAAACTTACCTATGCCAGTGTTTAAAGTGCCTCATCTCGAAAGTGCGCATGCGTAGCTTTTTCAGCAGTGCCTGAAGCAAGCCATCTTCAAACTGCGCATGCGCGAAAATTATTTCGCACTCAGTCTGCTCAAATAAGGTCCCTTAGGCACCATTTAGAAGCACGAAAACGTAAACTTTTGATGTGGGTGTTGCAAAATTGTATTTTATAGTTGAGGTATTTTGTGTATTTTCTTGGAAATAATAATTAATAATATACGCATATAAAAATTGTATTACAAATCCATAGAGTTTATTTCAAGGGTTTTTCAACAGTAGAGTCATGTAGTGTTCAGGACTGCACAGTACACATATACAGTACATAAGGCTGCGCAGTAGATACTAATCATACGAAGGGATACGTAGTATCACAGTAGTATGCACAGTAGATTTTGATGAACATAGATCTACGCAGTAGAGATTTACGATTTGCGAGGATGCGCGGTGGAATTTTTTGTTTACTGTGCAGCCCTGCATAATGCAGGATTCTACTCCGGAACTCAATGCGTTATATAAATGTACTGCGCAGCTCTGTGTACTATAAGACTGCATTGCGTACCACACATGGCTGTCGTTCTTGATTTGCACCTCGGTTGAAATTAACTGACTTTGGGATTACATTTGAGCTATCTTTAGTTTGGACCAATAGAAAATTTTTGAGATTTTTTAAAAAAGTTCTTAAACAAAAATCTCTATCTTATATTTTACAGATGCACACACACCACCACTACAACGTGACCCCATTCCACCGCCGCCGCCAATACGAAACGTGCCGACTCGTAAGTTTATAATAATTTGTTGAACTAAGAAAAAATTGTAGTGATTTAGAAAAAAAGTAAGAATATTTGACTCTTGAAGACCTTTGAAACATATTCCGAATTTTAATTTGAAAAATACGTATTTTTATAGGGAATTGAATCCACATTTTTTCTCTGGAAACCAAATTTTCTCATATGCACGGAAAACCTGAAAAAATATTGAGTTTATGAAATTCGAGTGCAAACTTCACGCTACTCAACAAATTTTTTCAATAGCACGATGCTCGCGAGCCTTCTCAAGTGGTAGTGACCATCTTTGGTCAGCCGTGTCCTCAAATATTTTTTTGATGATTGATAAAACCGCAACTTTCTAGCACTTATCTAAGAAAAAATAGTGATCAACAATAAGGAATTATTCAAACAACTATGTTTGTTCACTAGCATTATTTATTGTTTTACTAAGCAAAAAGTTAAAATTACTTTATCACGTAAAAAGTGGGTAGAAGGTTGAAAATTTTAGAAGGAACTGCAACTATCTAGCATTAATAAAGAAGAATATAGATATGAACAACAAAAATTTGATTGAATATATATTTGCTAAATTGTATTAATTAACAACTCCCTTCAAGTGAAAGTCGGACATAAAGTGGGAAATGTTGAAAAAATTCAATTTTTCAACATTATTCTATGGTCATAATATCAACAATAATGATCAATTGTTCAAACAATTTATTTCGTTAACATTAGTTGAGCATTACATCACTCTAATTGAAAATGGGACAAAACTAATAATAATTGTACGAATAATTCAATTAAATATCTACTTATCAGTATAGAGTAGAATTTAATGTATTAGAAATAATTTTCATTTAAAAAATCGCAAAAACATCATAATTAGCGGCAAAACCTCGTAAGACCAATTTTTTCACTTGTGGGGTTTTTTGGTTCCCTAAAAACAGACTTATGGAGGTGATATTTGGAAAGTATTATTCTATCCACATTTCTTCGCTAAGTTTGGAGACAATTGTTGAGTTTCAACTCGATTCATCCAACATTGAAAATTCCGAATAAAATTCACAAAAACGCCTTTTTTCATTGTAGGAAGTTCGTGTTAAGCTTCATAGATACTATCATATTTTTCAAAAATATTGATGTCACTTCGACTTTATTAATCAAAAATACCATAAAAAAGTAGAAAATTCAAATCTTGATTCAATCAACGAGAGATGCGGAAAACAAGTTATAACTGTGAATCGCAGCTTCTGAGAAGTCCTACAAAATTTGTTTTAACCATTTGTGGATAGTTTAAAATTTGAATTAATTTTTTTCTGGAAAAAGATCTTCTCCTTTCGCTCTGCTGGGAGTCGAGCCACAGAACGTCTGATTTCCGGTCAATTGCTTTCCCGCTAAGCTACTAGAGAGGTCGAGAGAAGAAACTGTTTTCAGAAATGCACGCATTATTATGCTAGATGGTACAAATCAAATTATTCAAGGAATCTGTATTATCATTAGAGAAAAACAGAGATTTTTAACGTGTTTTTCAGACCAATTTGAATAGTAATATTTATCTGTTATAATTCTGTATCTGGTATAAAACACGATACAGTGAATTTTTCCTCTTCAAATAAAAAAATAATATTTTTCAAGATACAGATGTGAGCTTACAGATTATAGAGAAAGTTTTTTTGAGCAATTTGTCCTAGGAACAAATTCGCCCCCTTAACTTCTTACATATACCGCTCGTTTTTCGACTGAAACGGGGTATTTCAGTTTTTTGGAATTCAGAATTGAGTCAAGAGCGGCTCAAATGAAGAGTTCTCGTTAAATACGTGCATAATGATGCGATCTGATGTATTTAAATTGTCGACTCACCATTGATAATTATTTTGGCTATTGGCATAATTTGAATTTCAAAGAAGTTCTCGTAGAATACGTGTCAAACTACCTGGTGAGCGACTCAGTGCACCCGGATCGTGGACTGAATATTGGCAGTTATTTTGACTGTTAGCATAATTTAAATTTAAAAAATATCGTCGCCTAACCATGGGTTGTTATTTTGGCTATTGGAACAATTCAAATTTTATGAAATTTCTCGCACAATACGTTCTAATCTACCTAGTGCGCGATCCGGTGCACCAAGATCGTCGACTCACCATTGGCAGTTATTCTGGCTGTTGGAACAATTCAAATTTTCAAAAAGTTCTCGTAGAATACGTGCCGAATTATCTGGTGCGCGACCTGGTGCACCTGGATCGTCGAATCACCATTGCTAGTTATTTTTGCCGTTGCAACGATTAAATTCTTTGAAAAGTTCCCGTAGAATACGTGCTAAAATACCTGTTGCGCGACCTGGTGCACTTCGACCGTCGACTCACCACTGGTATTTATTCTCGCAGTTTGAAAAATTTAAATTTGGAAAAAAGTTCTCGTAGAGCAACGCTTTAGCCATTTAGCCATGGCACCTTTCAGCCGTGATCTATGCTTTTACCAGATATTTTCAAGTTTTTTGCCATGCTTGAGCCATGCAAAATTTTTTCATGCGGGATATTGACATTGATAAATGTAAGATTTTTTTAATGTACGAAAGAGAAACCATAAGCCATATAATTTGATTCCGTTCCCACAAAGTTTGGTTCTACTTTGAGCCTACAAAAAATTGTAGTCAGTTTGAAAAAGATAATAAAAACTATTTACTTGCTATCTCGTAATATATACTAATATACCTGATCCACTTGATTATTAATTATCTAGAACTTTCTTTTGTGTGGAATCGGAAAATGTCTTAAAATTATTTTCAAAACTTATTGGAATCTACTAAAAATCACGATTATGACGGACGAGTTTCAAGATCTATTTGAAATCCAGTGAAAATTTTGATTAAAACTTGTTAGTCTATTAGAAAAATACTATTTTCTACTTTTTGAAAATCGTCAACTTGTTGAAAAGCATGGAACTTTTTTAATTTTGAGCAAATTTGAAAATATTATCAATTAATTTGGAGTCCTTTTGTCATGTACCAGCAGAGATAAGATTTTAAAAGATAAGTTCAGAAGATGGGATTTTAAGGATTGCAGTCTCTGAATTCCAAAATTTTTTCACAACTTTCCTAGCCATATCATGAGTTTAAGTCGAGGTTAAAAATTCGAGAAATTCTTGGATAATCGAAATTGTTAAATATTTCAGTTGACTAGTGTACAAAATCTGTATAAATGTTCGTTTTTCCCTACCAAATTAGGTGTTGCCGTCCGTGCTGGTTGGATTAATATGAGACTCTCGTCTGGTGAGAATGTTGGTTATATGTATACGACCAACGGAAATCCTGATTGGTTAGATGGAAATCGACCACCGAATGGTTTCAGATTTTATAAAGTCTTTTTGCGCACGAAAAATAACGTTCTGTATCTATCTGACGCTATTACTGTAAATGATAAAAAATCTCAGGGTGAAGTTCCAGTAACTATTGTACTAAACTTAGATGGTTCCGAATTTCGACATGTAAGTAATTTCCTGCTTTACGAGCACACTACCGTACTCACGCACAACCACGACTACATTTTTATTGCATTACAACAAAGTACGCTTGCGGTTTATGCTGAAATCGATCTCAAGAAACCAGTAAGCCAAGAGGAAATAAATATGCGGAACCATCCTAGCAGCAGCCACAATCATAATTAAGCACAACGTCAGCGTGTGAATTAATGAAAATGTGTGTATATTGCTTGCAAATTGTTCAGGCGCACTTACATAAATAAACCCACCATATAACAGTAATAAAGTGTTTTTTTCTCTTTTCTCACTTTTTTCTCTTTTCAGCATTTATACTCGAACAGAGCATTTCTAGAGAATTCAATAGAATTGAAGGCTTTTATTGTTTAAACAAATATATATCATAATTGATACTTATATTTTTACGAAAACATTCTAAAGTAAAATAAAAGTATGCTTGTTTTAAACTACACAGCTGCTGCATGTCAGGTGAATCCTATAAAAGTTAGGGTCATTTGGTTGAAGATTAATCTGTATTGATTAAGGATTCAAACTATTTTGTTGAAAATTCATCTTTAGCGGGTGAATTTATATACTTTTGGTATAACTTAAATTGAAGATTTAAATATTTTGTGGGAAAACATTTAGCCTTCTTGTTTACTAATTCATCTTTTTGTTTGAAGATTCCTTTAAAAATTTAAATATTTTGATATTTAATTTTGATATTTTGGTAAAGAATGCATCTTGTTTATCGAAATTGATGTTTTTGGTTGAATATCAGTTTTTTCCTATTTATGATCAATTTTCGAACTAGAAATGTAACTGTTCAATTTTTTGCCAAGAATGTATACTTTTTGACAAAAATTGAATCGTCTTGGTTGGAAATTATACTATTCCGTAGAGAATGTACTCTCATTTTATTGCAAATTAATTTATTCACTGAAGATTTATTCATTCTATTTTTAGTTGAAAATTTATCTGCCTAAGGTGAAAATTCAACTATTTATTGAAAAGCTGTCTTTGTTTTGGTAAAAGGGTTCTCATTAGTTATTTCATTTTGTTGGTTGAAAATTCATTTCTTTGGTTGAAAATGTAACTATTTTGTTAAAAATTGTTTACTATTTGTTTGGAAATTTATTTTACTAACTGAAAATTTAGCTATTTTACATTGGGCAGAAAATTTATCATTTTATTTCAAAATTCATGTATTTGGTTAAAAATTAGTTTTTTTTTTTAGTTCAACATTCATCATTCGAGTTAAAAATTCACTTTAACTATTCCATTTTTTGTGGAAAAGTTACCTTTTTTGATAGAAATGTAATGTTTTTCTTTGAAAAATTATCTGTTTTGTAGAAAATTTAACTATTTTATTTTTCTCGAAAATTCAGTTCTTTGGTTGAAAAAATCTATTTAGTTGGAAATTCTTTTTTTTTCGTTGATATCAAATTCATCTCTTAGGTTGAAAATTCCACCATTTTGTCAAAAATTCATATTTTTGGTTAAAAACTCATCACTTCAATTGAAAATTAATTTCTTGTGTTGAAAATTCATTTGTTTTTTGTTATAAGTTAATTTTTTACTGAAGATGTAACTATTCCGTTTTAGCATGCAAATTTTTATATTGAGTTAAAAATTAACTAATTTTGCAGAAATCTCGTTTTTTTGCTCAAAATATACTTTTGTAACAGGAAATTGAATTTCTCTATTATTTTTTTTGTTGTTGTAAATTTAACTTTTTTAGTTAAAAATGTATATGCTAAGGCTTAAAATTGAATCCTTTTTTTTCAGTATTCACTATTTTGGCTGAAAATTGATCGTTCTGACTTAACATTCAATTCTTGTATTTTTTCTTAAAAAATCACTCTTTTTGAGAATAAACACCATTTTGTTGAATATATCTTTTTTTTGGTTGAAAATTCATTTTTCTATAATTAAAATGTTGAAAATTGATCTTTCATAGATTCAAATTCATTTACTCTGTTGAAAATTAGTCTTTCTTGCTAAAAAATTAATATTTTGGGTTAAAAATTTATCTTCTTGACTTGAAATCGCAACTGAAAATTGATAAATTCTGAAATTTAAAGAGATTTCAGAGAGTTTATACAAATTTAGGTAGCCAAGAGTGATAACATTTATATTGTAAATGATTATTTAATAATGGGGAATAATTCTGTTCTTAACATTTTGCTACCACACTATAATTTCTAAACTTTTTTACGTTTTTAAAGAGATAAGAAGCATCAAATTATGGAAAAAACTTATTTTGAAGGATTCAAACAAAAAATTCAGAAGGTTTTTAATAATTTTGAATGATTTTGAGATTAATTTTTCTTTAAGATTTCTGTGAAAATGTTTAGTGTTTCAGGTTTAATTTTGAAATAATAATTTTAAGTTTTGAAGATTTCAAAATGTGTGGAAAAATAATATGGAAGACTTTGAGACAAATATTCCAATTTTTTAGGATTTGAAAAAATTGTAGGTAAACTCAATAATGCAGGCCTTAAATAGAATGAAAAAAATATATTTCTTAGATCCATGGGGAAATTTCAAATGATTTTTTTTTCTTAATGAATCCTAAGAGCTAATCGGAAAAGATCAGAAAATATTTTTAATTATTTCCTAAAATTTCGAAAAATAGTGTAAGAGATTTTAAAGCAGAATTTCGCCATATTTCTTAATTTTAGGACAAACTTGTGTGAGTTCGAGAGATACTCAGAAGTTTTGAATTAATTCAAAAATTATAAAAACTTATGAGATATTTTAGGAATTTTGTAAGGAATCAAGAAAATGAAAAGAATTCTTTAGGTTCCTAGGAAAATTTTAAATCAGAATGTTTCAATTTGGTAAAAATACAAAATCAAAAAAAAAATGTCAGTAAATTCGAGAAATATTTAGAAGATTTCAAGAGATTGAAAAAGAATTTTTAACTGCAAAAGATTTAAAAGAAATGCAGATTTCTTTAGAAGTTTCCAACTGATTTCAAATTAACTGCAAAAGATAGACCTGATTATCAAAATAATTTTTTGAAATTGTCAACAAATTTTGAAATTATTATTTTGACATTTTGGAAAAACACCGTCAAATGCAAAATCTGGCGACTTGTGATTTGGGAGAGAGCCGTAACTGACCGTAACGGGCTGTTATGGACTTTAATAAATAATCGGAGGGCGATCTTAAGCCTTTGTGATTTCGAAGAGGTCCGTATGTGCTTATTTTTGAAGATACAGATTTGAGCCTAATGATTATAGAGAAAGTTTTTTCAGGAATTTGTCCTAGGAACAAATTCACGTCCTTAACTTCTTACATATCTCGCTCATTTTCGACTGAAACGGGGTATTTCAGTTTTTTGGAGTTCAGAATTGAGTCAAGAATGGCTCAAATGAAGAGTTCTCGTAAAATACGTTCATAACAATGCGATCCGATGCACTTACATTGTCGACTCACCATTCATAGTTATTTTGGCTATTTGCATAATTTGAATTTCAAAGAAGTTCTCGTAGAATACGTGTCAAACTACCTGGTGAGCGACCCAGTGCACCCGGATCGTAGACTGAATATTGGCAGTTATTTTGACTGTTAGCATAATTTAAATAAAAAAAATATCGTCGCCTAACCATTGGTGTTATTTTGGCTATTGGAACAATTCAAATTTTATGAAATTTCTCGCTCAATAGTTCTAATCTACCTAGTGCGCGATCCGGTGCACCTAGATCGTCGACTCACCATTGGCAGTTATTCTGGCTGTCGGAACAATTCAAATTTTCAAAAAGTTCTCGTAGAATACGTGCCGAATTATCTGATGCGCGACCTGGTGCACCTGGATCGTCGAATCACCATTGTTTGTTACTGTGGCCGTTGCAACGATTAAATTCTTTGAGAAGTTCACGCAGAATACGTGCTAAAATACCTGTTGCGCGACCTGGCGCACTTCGACCGTCGACTCACCACTGGTATTTGTTTTGTCAGTAAATTCGAGAAATATTTAGAAGATTTCAAGAGATTGAAAAAGAATTTTTAACTGCAAAAGATTTAAAAGAAATGCAGATTTCCTTAGAGATTTCCAACTGATTTCAAATTAACTGCAAAAGACAGACCTGATTATCAAAATATTTTTTTGAAATTGTCAACAAATTTTGAAATAATTATTCCTACATTTTGGAAAAACACCTTTAAATGCAAAATCTGGCGACTTGTGATTTGGGAGAGAGCCGTAACTGACCGTAACGGGCTGTTATGGACTTTAATAAATAATCGGAGGGCGATCTTAAGCCTTTGTGATTTCGAAAAGGTCCGTATGTGCTTACGGCGTTCTTCGAAATTACGCAAAAACGAGTAAAAAGGTTGCTAATTATTGAATAAATAAATATTTATTTTAAAAAACTTGTGGTGAGAAAGTTTTATTAATAAAGTGGAAACCATCAGAGGAAATTATAAAGGACATAAGGGAAGAAAAAACGTCGAGGATTTATAAATTGACCATTGGTAAAGTGCTTGATTGTTTAAATATTTTGGGGAATTGCAGGATGAAGCTGTAAGTATTGATGAGCTGAGAAAACAATTCGTGACTGTAGTTGGACGAAAAAAAACGTTTACAGTGAAAAAGTTAGGATCGAAAAACTTTGAAACAAGAAACGCGCACTCGGACAAAGTAAAGACAAATGTTGTGAAGAAAAATTAAAAAAAAAAGTATGATTCATGAAAATTAACATTCTCTTTGGAAAAAGATGATTGGAAGACGTACACGGAAGGATTGGAAATGTGCTTTCTGGCAAATGATGCAACCGAAGAAAAGAAAGTGCCAGTGTTGTTGACAAAGGTCTATACTGGAACTTATAAGATGGTTCGAACATGTTGAAAGAATGAAAGATGAACGCCTAACGAAACAAGTGTACAAAGGTAAAGTAAATGGCAGTAAGCCCAAGGGCAGAACGCGGAAAGAATAGTTAGAACGTTTGAATGAGTCCTTAATCCTAAAAGACATAAGGAGCCATAGAAACAGGAGAGTTTGCATGAAAAAATGCATGGACGTGAAGGAAGCCAGATGAGTATGCCAGGACAGAAAAGTGTGGCTACAAATAATTTCTGAATAATGATTAATTTTTGAACTGAAAACGTAACTGCTCCATTTTCTTCCGAGAATTTATACTTCTTGACAAAAATTACATCTTCTTGGTTGAAAATTATACTATTTCGTAGAAAATGTACTTTAATTTCAGGTCGTGCCTATGGGTACCGAAATTTCGGTACAAATATCTCCCAGATACTACATTGTCTATTTGTACCGTTTCGGGGATAATCTTCCGAAAAGACGATACCACCGATTAACCCCCCCCCCCCGGGGGGGTGGGAAGGGGGGGGGGGGGGGACCGGAATTGTTTTGGGGGCCGGTCACGGGGGGGCCGGCCCCCCCCCCCCCTAATAAGACATTGGGAGGGGGTAGAAATTTGACTGACGTTATTTCTGTAACCAGTCACAGGTGTGCCTCCCCCCCCCCCCATAAGACTTTGGGAAGGGGTAGAGATGCTATGTAAATTATTTGTTTTTCAGAAAAACTGTATGTCACATAAAAGGTGTATTTCCAGGAGATCTAAAACTTCTATTTGAAGCTTTTTAATAATTTTTTAATATTTACTGAAATTAAACGGAAAAACATGACATTCTTATAATTTTTAGTATTTTATGATGCACAATCTGATTTGCGAATCGCTCTGATTCCGAAACGTCTTTTTTTGTACAATAGTGAATAAATAGTCTCAAAGAAGTCGATGAAATAAGGTTTTTCTTTACGAATTCCACTTGTTATTTCACAAACGATAAATTAAGAATATTTACATCCCGAAGTTATTTTCATACCCTAAGTACCAATCTTCAAAAATATTGACAACAGTTTTAGCATTTATGTCTATTCGTTGGCAACAATGGCAACATGTAGGTCGAGTGTACATTCCGAATATCTAACATTTTCGAGAATAGTAAATAAATTTTAAGTTTAGGAAAAAACGCCACTTCACCGTCAGAATGTAGAAATATTACTTGTCAATGTGACTTGCAGGCTAGTATATATACAAGTACAACCAGTCCAAGATCAGTGGAAGTTCCCGTTTTCAGCAAGATGAGAGCATTCTTTTTTATCCTGCTGTTCTTCGTCTCGATATTATTTCAGAATACTGTTCGTAAGTAGAATATAATATAATAATAAATCAATAATATATTAAAATATCTTACATCCAGATATCGAATATATTCAAAAATTCGCATTTCACTACGAAACAGTTGAAACATATATTTATTAGCTATGTACTTATTTTGCAAAAAATTTTGTTCAGGGTGCAACAAAACATTTAATTCTGCATTTTCCAAACTGACCAAGGCCACATTTTTAGATACGGAGACGGAAGAAAATAAATGTGAAGTAAAATTTTTGTAACATATGTCAGCAGGAGACTGATTTCATGGGTACACGTAAAGATTAAGTATGAAATTTCCAAACCTATTTTGGCAACCATTTTATTTCATACTTTGTAATAAAGATTTTTCTATTACAGTTTGATTTAAAATTTTTCCCAAGCATATGTTACAAACATTAATATTCACGTGTGCCCATAGTGTTATAATGCAAGTCATCTAGGTTTAAACCGACATTTTTGTCAACATGTGTTTGGAAAATTTCCGTTAAAGTCCCATCCGTTTGCCTACATATGATTCAAGAATTTGTATTCACAAACTGCTTCCTTCCGTCTGCGCATCTAAGATTTTCTTTCCATTATATTACGATATTACGTATTACGCGTAGTGCGCTACTGCTCATACGTCCAGCAAAAATGTAACATAAAGTTACCGCTAAATTACCATGCATTTCCATGAATTTCAGTAAGTTACCATAAATGTCCACAAATTTTCTAAATTTCAGACGTTTCCATTACATTAATGAATTTTCATAAATTTCTTAAGTTTTCATAAATTTCTCAAATTTTCATGATTTCATAAACTTTTAATTGATTTCTTTGTATAGACATGTATGAAAATTTATGAAGTAAACGTATGCGCAATAGCTCACGCAATCCTTTCAAAATATCAATTCGTTAAACTGTAAATTCCCTTTGTGTCGGTACAAAACTATTTTTTTTGTTTGCCAAAGATTGGAATATTTTCATTCTGGTAGAAAATTTATCTTTTTAATTTGAATATTCAGCCATTATATTGAATATTCATCTTTTTGGTATTGAGTTGAACTACTTTCTTGAAATTTTTTTTGTCGGTTTATTGATCTCTTTGATGGAAAGTTCAACCAGTTTGACAGAAAATCTTCGTTTTTTTTGCGTTGAAAATCAATTTTTTAGCAGCAAATTTATCTATTCCATTTTTCGTTGAAAATGGATCGCTCTCAGTTTAAACTTGTGCTTTCTAATAAAAAATTATCTCTTTCTTAAAAAATCTTATTTCTGGATTGAGAATTTAACTATTCTGTGGAAAATTCATATGCTGTATTCGAAATTGAAAATTGAACTGTTTTGTAGAAAACTAGCCTTTCCAGCCTGAAAATTCGACAATTTGAGAGAAAATTAAAATATACCGTTTAAAATTTGAAAATTGGGTTAAAAATAATGTTTTTGTTGAAAATTCTACTGAAGTAGAGAAGGTTTATTATTTTTCTTTGAAATTTAATTTTTTGGGTTCTAAATTCAATCTTTTGTTGAAAATTCATGTCTCCCGTTTGAAAATTTAACTAATTTGTAGAAAATTGTATTTTGGTTTAAAAGTTCAACGACTTGGTAGAAACGTAAACTATTTGGTTGCGAATTCACCTATTTGGGTAAAAATGAACTTTTTAATTTGAAATTCCTGCTTTTGTGTTGAAAATTCAACCGTTTTCTGGAGAAATCGCTTTTTAAGTTTGAAAATTCTAGAAACTTCTTCAATGAAACTAATTTATTTGTTTCTTGGAAATTTAGGTGTTTGGTCAAATATTGTGAGAACTTCGTCCCGTTTTCTCGAAAGCTGAACATTTTGGTCGTAAGAGCAACTATTTGGCTAATGATTGATTTCATTTCGAAAATTTCATTATGTGTTTAAATATTCATTTTGGTGTATCAAAAATTCAACTATATGGTCAATAATTCAAAATTCCTTTAATTTTTGAATTAGAATAAAAATCGGACGTTTTTCATGTTTTGTTTCATTATTTCTTGAATCATTATTATCAGACGTGAAACATTCTTCAACGCTATCGCTTTAAATTTATCACAGCATCTCTGTAAATATCAAACAGTGACACCATTTCTTCATGAAATTTTAATTTCTTAGTCACTGACGATCTACTTTAATTTTTTTATTGCCTTGTTATTGAATGAATATGAAAGACATTGAATCAATATGAAACAATCAGAGCATCGCAAAGTGTGTTTTATTTGATCAGCTGCTTTTCTGAAAAAGAATTTTCCTTGCAATCATTTATTTTAATATTTTTATCAATTCAAAAAAATTAAAAATCCATTTATCAACTATTATATTATGAATTCGAGGTTCAGAAATTATAATTAAATATTATAATGACATTATGTAAACGTCAACATCGTTATTATTCGATTGTCATTTTGATTTTTCTTCATTGTTTAGATTTTATAAACATTGTCGCAAGAACGGAGTTTTTTCACGATGTGATTGAAGAATAAAGAGAAAAAAAAAATTTCTGAGAACTTTACTTTTTAATATTTTGTGAACACATTATAATTTATAACCTTTTCACGCACAAAATTGTTTACATTTCGCAGGATTATGAAAAAATGTCTGATAACTTATATTTATTTTCAAAGATATATTTTTTAACTTTTGAAAAAAAGAACTGTTTGAGAATTTCGATAATTTCCAGGATATTGAGAAATTGTCCTAAAATTCCGAGCAAAAATTCAAGTGATTGAACAGATTTTAAAATATTTCAAAAGATTAACAAAATTGCAAAACAAAAATATTCTTCAAGATTTTGAGGCATTTTTTTAATATTGAAAGATTTATTATCAATTTTTGGAAAGAAAGGCAATAATTTTAAAAGATACTCGGAAGCTTTCAGAAAGTTTCGAAAAATAAACAAAAATTTCAATGTATTTGAAAAGTTTTCAAAGAAAATGTTGATTTTTGAAGATTTCTAAGCTTTATGAGAATTCTGAAAGTATTCGTGATGATAACAAATTTTTTCTCAAGATGCCCGGGAAAATTTCTAATGATTTTTCAATTTGTCGAGAATTTCTAACAATTCTTTGAAACTTGTGAAAGATTTTAGCACAATTTTTGAATGAAAAATGATTTTTGAAAATCTAAGGAATAACATAAATCAGGTAAAAAATGTGTGAAAATTCATCTCTGTTTGTAAACTTCTCCTTTTTTTGATTGAAAATGAAACTGTTTGGTTGCAAATGAATCTGTTCTAGTTCAAAATTCAAGTACAACTATTACATTTTTTATTGAAAAGTCATCGTTTTTGGTTTAAAATTAAAGTAGTCAGGATTGAAAAATTATTTGAAGGATTTTCTATGTTTTTGCTAATTACAATTTCACAGCGTCGATATTTAAAAAAAAACAATTTGAATCCTATGTTTCAGTTTGGCAACTTAAATGGAAACCTTACAAATTTGTAGAATTTGTTATGTTGGGACAATTAAGTTAAAATCTGCATAGGTAATCAGTTAAAGATTCAATCGTTTATAATTGAGCATGTACTAATTCACTAATTGGTGATAACAAATCGTGAAATTTATAATGTTAAATAAAACTTAAAATTTAACAATCAAACAATTGTGAAATGGAAATTCAAAAATTTTCAATTTTCAATGTTTGGGCATAAATTAAAATTGTAAATTTGTGAACAGTTAAGATTTAAACTGATATAATTTAAAGTTGAGTCATTTAAAAATATTGAATGAAAATTCTGGAAACTTGAACATTTGAAAATTATTTTATTAAGAACGTTTTTCGAATAATTTAATTTTTAAAACTTAAACATTCAAATTTATAGTTTTTGAACGCAGAAAATTATTATTTTTTCAAGCTTCCGTTTTCGGTACCGTTCGCGAGAGAACTGTTTTTGTGTCAAGTGTTGGTTTTTTTGGCTTTGGTGAGGGGAAACAGCGTGTGTGGAAGCAGAAAGGGCATTGAGTGCGGAGATCAGGTGTGAAGGAAGAAGGGTGAGTGTAGGTAAGGGTGTAAAGGTTGAAAGTGAGGTGTAAGAAAAGGAAATTGGAGCGTACGAAAGTTTTGAGGTTAGGAGTGAAAAATTGTAGTCGGGAAAGGGGGGTAAGAGGTAGGCAGGTGAAGAGAGGGTAGCGTCGTGGAACAGTGGGTAAGGTTGGATACTGGGATGCCGACGGTAAGAAGTCCGAAAACGGGCGCTAGAGGTCAGGCGGGAAATGAGGCGATTGCTGACGAGGTTGCGAGCTCGGTTAGTGGAGTGAAGAGGGAAGATGACAGTAGCGGTAGCGGTCAAGAGACGTTTAAGACGCCGACTAGGGTGGGGATGGCAGAGAGAAGGGATTCAGGTACGGCCCATAAAGGCGGGAGGCCCTCTAACCTACAACGCCTGAAGAGGCTAGGGAGCGCAGGCTCGAATCGGAGTTTAGACGAATGGCGAAAAAAAGGAAACGTGACCAGTAGTGAGGGGGAAGACAAAAGAAAAAGAGAGGAAGGGGACGATGAGTTAGAAACAGATAAGGAAAGCAAGAAAGGCAGGAATAAACTCACTAAACGGAAAACACCAGATAGAGATAGGGGGGACGGAGGGATGTTTGAAAAATTAGAGGCTCTCATAAAAGGGTTTAGAGAGGAAACAAGGAAAAGTTTGGAAGATATGAATAGGCAGGGAAATGTTGTAAGGGGGGAAGTAAGAAAAGTAAGAGAAAAGTGGGAGGAGTGGGATAAACTCTGGAAAGAGGAGAAGGATAAGGTATGGCGTGAGCTAGAGAGCATAGAGAATAGACAGAAGGAGGATGACGAAAGGAGAAATATTGAGATAAAACAGTCGTCGGCTTGCGGGTTCGATTCCCGCCTCGCACTCTGGAAGAGTCTCGGTGGCCCATGCGGTGAACACTAGCCTAGCAAGGGAGTTGTTCATCTCCGGAGAGTCGTGGGACCGGTACCTCTAGAGAAAAAGGTTCTCTAAGTACTTAAGGCTGTTGCTCTTGGTGGTTCGGAACCCACCTTAAACTGTAGGTCCCCCTCCCACCACCAAGTATGTGTGTGGGAAGTGTGTGAAGGAATAGGGAAGAGATACAAGAACAATGTAAACCCTTAGGGGACACATTAGAAGCTTCCATTCCAAAACTTAGAATTGAGGAATGAGCACATGGGGAAAGAAACAGAGGGTGCGGAAATAGAGATAGGGAGTAATAAGAACGTGCAAAATGAGAATGAAAGATTGAAGAAGAGACTGAGTGACATTGAAAGGAGATTGGAAGGGGAAGAAAGGGCGAAGAGGAAAAATAACATAATTGTTAAGGGATTGACTATGGAGAGTGAAACAGGGGAGGCGGAAATCATAAATCTTCTGAGAGATATTGAAGTGCAGGTAAGGGTAGAAGGAGTTAAGAGAATAGGAGGGACGATGGAAGTAAAGGAAGGAATGTTTGTAGTAAAAGTAGGGAGTGAGGAGGAGAAAAAGAAAATTATGGAGAACAAAAAATTATTGAAAGGAAGAAGGGAAAGAATTGAAGAGGATCTGACATGGAGGGAGAGAAAAAGGAGATGGCAAATAGACCAGAGGGCATGGATAGAGAGGAAAAAGGGGAACATGGTATGGATAGGGAGAGACAGATTATGGATAAATGGGGAGGGATGGTTCTGGAACGAGGAATCAGAAGAAATAAGGAAGAAGGGAAAAAGAGTTGAGAAAGGTAGAAAAAAGGAAGATACAAAAGAGGCTAGAGAGCAAACAGAGGGGTTCCCAAAAAACAAGGCGGAAGAAAAGTAAGGAGGATAGGGGAGGGAAGGGAGGAGAAAAAAGTGAAAATAGCTTTCTGGAATGTGTCAGGATTGAAGAACAGGAATGAAGGTTTCTGGCGGGAGTTAGAAAAGTGGGATGTGATTATGATGAGTGAAACCTGGGCGGATGAGAAGGATTGGAAGGGGATGAAAAGGTTGTTACCTAAATGGTATGTGTGGACAATGTAAGAGGCAAGGAAGGAACACGTTAAAGGTAGAGGAATGGGCGGCATGGTCTCAGGGGTGAGAAAAGAACTGGCAGTAAAAGGTAAAACAGAGCAGGACAGGGAAAAAAAGGAGGGAACAATGGTAAGAAGGATTATAATAGGGAAAGTCAAAACAGCGGTGGTTTGTGTATATAGAAGAAGAGGGGAAGAGGAAGATTGGAGAGTAATAAGGAGGTGGATGGAGGAAAAGAAGGAAGAATTGGTTTTGATAGGAGGTGACTTAAATGCATGGACTGGCGAGCAAGGGGGAGGGACTTGGGATGAAGAAAAGGAGGCATATATAAGGAGCTCCAAACATAGGGAAATAGACCGGGAGGGGAGGAGGTTACTAGACATAATAGGAGAAACCGGATGGTTTATATGTAATGGCAACATGAAAGGAGATGAGAAAGGAGAGATTACATTTATAGGTAAGGGAGAAACAATAATATACTACATCCTGGCGGAAGAAAGAATGAGTAATATGATATGCAGTATGAATGTAGGGAATGAGATAGGGTCAGAACACTTCCCAGTAATAGCTACACTGAAAGGTGGCGTCCATAAGCGTGGCATAGGGAGAAAGGAAAGAGGGGGGGAAAGGAACACGAAAATGGGAGACTAGGGGGGTAGATAAATTAAAAGTGTTTGAACAGAAGATGGAAAAGGAGAATATTAGATATGAAAAGGAGGAGGGAGTAGACTCGTTAATTGAAAGGTTGAGAGGGTCGATTGAGAAGGTGAAGGATGAGATAAGTACAAAAGAAGGAAGAGAAGAGGGAAAGAGAGGCTGGTGGGACGAGGAATGCAGGGAGAGTTAGGAGAGAATGAAAGAGTCTGTAAGAAAATGGAGGAAAGGAGAAATAGAGAAGGCGGAGTACAACAGGAGAAAAAGAGAACATGAGAAGATGCTGGGAGGGAAAAAGCAAAGGGGAAAGGAGAAGTACAAGGAAGAAGTAGAAAAAGCAATCAAAGAAGGTAGGGTCTGGGATGTGATAAACAGGGAAAGAGGAGGAAGGAAGGGCGTGAATGAAGAAATAGAAATGGATGAATGGACGGATTATTTTAAGGGTCTGCTAGGGGGAGAACAAAACAGGATCAAAGGGGAAAATAGAAAGACAGTCCAGGGAGAAATGGAGGAAGCGAACGAAATAACAAGAGAAGAAGTGAATGAGGCGATAGGTAGACTGAAAAGAAACAAGGCCACAGGGGAGGATGGTATGGAGAACGAAGCTATAAAGTATGGAGGAGAAGGGATTAGGGAAGTGATGTGGAGGATATGCAACAAGATCTGGAAAGGAGAAGGGTGGACGGAGGAGTGGATGACAGAGCTGGTAGTACCGCTTGTTAAGAAAGGGGAGGGTAAGAAGGTAGAAGAGTACAGAGGGATCACTCTCATGCAAGTGGGATATAAAATATGCACAGAAATTCTAAGAAAAAGGTTAGAGAGTCAGATAGAAGAGAAGCAAAGTATCCCACACAACCAGACGGGATTTAGACAAGGGATGGGGACAATAGACAATATTGATAAAGGAAATTTTTACTGAAACCAGGATTAGGGTGAAGATACGCGGGGAAAAAGGGGAGGTTTTCTGGACAGGAAGAGGTCTAAGGCAAGGGTGCCCGTTGAGTCCACTACTTTTTAATTTGCTGCTGGCAGACCTAGAGGAGAAGCTAAAGGAGAAAGAGAAAGGGGGAACGATACTGGGTAATAGCAAACTATACTCACTAGCATACGCGGACGACGTAGTTCTAATAGCAGACGATGAGAAGAGGATCAACCTAATGATGAGAATTTTCGGAGAGTACGTGGGAACAAAAGAACTGACGGTGAACGTAGGGAAGACCAAGGTGATGTGCTTCAGAAATAGAAAGACCAAAATAGGTTACGTTTGGAAGATGAACGGACAAACAGTGGAAAGTGTGGAGGAGTTCTGTTACCTAGGTTTTTGATTTGAGTCAGGAGGGGGAAACGATTTGCAGGTGAGGGAAAGAATCGAAAGTGCGAGTAAAGTAATGGGGCAAGTATGGGGTATAGGAAAGAGAAGGTTCAAGGACGATTGGAGAATGAGGGTTTGGTTGTTTGATGCGTTGGTTTGGGCGGTGTTGTGTTATGGAGTGGAGGTATGGGGATGGAAGGAACATAGGAAAGTGGAAAGCATACATGAGAGATTTCTGAGATGGGTAATGGGAGTTAGTTGGAGTTGCCCAGGATACAAGATAAGGGAAGAACTAGGAAGGGAAAAAATGGTAACTAGACAAATTAAGAGAGCCTGGAGGTTTAAAGAGAAGCTGAAAAGGGGAGTAGAATAGCACAAGTATGCTTGGACGAAGTTCGGAACAAGGAGACGAGAGGCAATTGGGGAAATTCAAAATGGGAGGAAGAAAGGAAAAAAATGAGGAGTGTTTGTGATATACAGGAAGGGGTTCTGGATTGGCAGAACATTGAATTAGAGCTATTAGTAAGACAAGGAGAAGAGAGGTGGAGAAAGATTATGGATTTGAAGTACAATAGATGGTATATGATGGTCAGAGGGGTGACGGAACCAGAATATTTGCAAAAGATGAAAAAGGAAGACAAATGGAATAGGGTGATACGGTTTAGAATGGGAGAAGGAGTAAGAGCTTGTAGATATTGGTTGGATGAAGAGGACAATCTGTGCAGAGTATGTGGGTACGAAGTGGAGTCATGGGCACATGTGTTAGAGAGGTGTACAGGAGAGGAAGATGGACAGTTGAGTGTGGATGAATGTGTCAGATGGATTTTGGATGGTAATGGACAGGGAGTGATGTGGACGAAAAAACTGGAAGAAATAAGAGAAAGCAAGAGAGCAGGGCAGAGCCAAACGGGTAATCCTGTGTAAAGGAAAGTAACTTGTGAAAATTTAAAATGGTTAAATCGGTGAAAATGCATTTGATGGTAAAAGAAAACGGAAGCCCGGGAAATTCGCTCATTGTCTGTAGTCTTAAGAGTAGTACTAATATGATTGTTATTATGTAAGGCGTTGCATTAGAAAATAAGTAGCGGTTAAGGTAGACTAAGGATGAAATGTACATATATGTTCAGGGAGCGGAGGCCCTCGAACCCGTAAAAGGGAGAGTTCAAATATACAATACAATTATTATTTTTTCAATTTTTGCGCCTTTAATTGAAATTTTGAAATTTGGGAGCTTCAAGTTCAGAATTATAAAAATTTCAAGTTTACATTGGAGCCCTTCACACAACATAAAGGCACGATAGTAATATTTATTATTATTTCAGGAAGTCTCAAATTTGTATTGTACAAGTTTGACAATGTTGGACAATTTTTATTGTATAGTGAGCATACTTGAGAAATCATGCCTCGCATACATACACTATTTAAAAGATAATTCCAAATTTCAAAATTGAAACTTTTTCATTGTCTTTTTCTTCATGTATCATTTTTCTTTGCATGAAACAAGAATGCATAAAGATCATGAATGCGTGCAATCATTATGGAGCCTATTGTTCCTAATTATTTTAAGATTGTAAACAAATTTTATTTTTCTCAACTTTGTTCACATTTCTATCATGCAAACTCTGAGAATTTAAGGTTACAGATTTGGGGTGTTTGAACGGAAACGATATGCTTAAAGACGAATCATCAATTTTTGAGAATATTTAACCACTTTTTAGGTTTCTTTCAAATTTTGGAGCTTTTCAAAAAAATGTATTATCATTAAGAAAAAATCAACAGTCGTTGATAATATCTGAAAGAGTTTACAATTTGAGTTCCGATTAACATTCTTTCAAAGAAAATTGGTATTCTTAAGGGAAAATCAACCATTTTTCAGGCAAGCTAACAAGCTTAAACAATTTGAGCATATGTTTATGCTTTACCGGCGAAAATGGATATTTCAATAAGAAATGGTATTTAAAAAATTTCAGTCAATGAATATTTTTTTCGACTCTTCAATGTTTACTTGAGTCACACAAACCTTCTAACGTTTCTGGTTAGAAAATTATATTACGAGGTTTCATTGGAACCGGTACGGAGTTTAAAAAAAAATCTTTCCGCTTCTTGAGAAAATTTCTGATCTAGTATGCTGGATGTGAGCTAAATTTGACTAAATTTTCAAAATTTTCTATATCTACATCCCGAAATTATTTTTATCCCCTAAGTACCAATTTTCGAATGTATTGACAACAGTTTTGGCATTTGTGTGAATTCGTTGGCAAGGTGCAGACCGGATCTACATTACGAGTATTCAGCACTTTCGAGAAAAGTACATAGACTTTTAATCGTAGAAAAAAACGCCTTTTCACCGCCAGAATGTAGTAATACTATTTGTCGAAATGACGTGCAAGCTATTATATATACAATACAAGTACAGGCAGTTCAAGATCAGTCTAAGTTCCTGTTTCCAGAAAGATGAGGGTTTTCACTTTCATCCTGCATTTTTTCCTGTTCATAATACTTGGCAATTCTGTTCGTGAGTAGGACACAATATAATACTAAAACAATCATACATAGAAATATCTTACATCCAGATATGGACTATATCTTAATATTAGCATTTCACCTTGAAACAGTTGAAACATGTGTTTATTATGTATGTATGTTGCAAAAAAATTGTGTTCGAGGTGCGGCAACAAATTTCATACTGCAGTTTTAATACTGAACAAGGCCACAATTTTGAAATACGAAGACGGAAGACAATAAATGTGGAGTAAAATTTGTGTAACATATGTTAGCAGGAAATTGAGTTTATGGGTACACGTAAATATAAAATATGAAATTTTCGAACCTAATTTGGCAAAAATTTCATTTCATAGTATGCAATAGAGATTTTAAAAAAATTATTACAATTTGAACTAAAAATGTCCCCAACATATGTTACAAACATATGTTCACATTAATATTCACGTGTACCCATAGTGTTATAATGTAAGTCATCAAGGTTTGAACCGACACTTTTTCCAACATGTGTTTGGAAATTTTTCGTTAAAGCCGCAACCGTTTGCCGGCATATAATGCATAAATTTTTCTTCACAAGCTGCTCTCTTCCGTCTGTGCATCTAAAACTTCTTTTCCATTATATTACGATATTGCGTATTACGCGTATTGCGCTACTGCTCATTCGTCTGGAAAAAATGTCATATAAAGTTACCTCTAAATTATCATGCATTTTCCTGAATTTCAGTATCTTACCATACATTTTCACAAATTTTCTATATTTCATAAGTTTCCATTACATTAATGAATGTCCAATAGAAAATTTTTGGTGTTTGTTAAAAAATTCTTTAATCAACATCCCGAAATTATATTTTACAGATGGAATGGATTGGATACGTGGATTTTTTACACCAGGGGAGGGGGAGCGTAAAAGACCGGCTACTGAAATATCAGATCAGAATGCGATGAACACCGATCCTCCACACAGCTCTCCTGATCACAGTTAGTATATTATAATTTTTTTTATCAAAAAAAAAGAATGCTGGGTCTCTAATTTTAAAACTTCTTAAATTAGTAGATTTCCGTAAAATTCAGTACGAGGGGGGTTTTTGGGCACAGAACACGAATTCGGGGTCAAAAATAAAAAATTTCAATAAAATTTTGAAGATTTCATAGAATTATTTACTTTTCATGAAAGTTATAACAAATGGGGTTTTCGAGTCTTGAAATACAAATTAGGAGTCAAAATTAAAAAATTCGAAAATTTGAGCTAAAATTTGTGAAATTTGACTAAATCTGTAGATTTCCATTAAAGTAAAAAAGGAGGGGGCTTTTGTGTCTCAAAATACGAATTTTGGTTAAAAATTAAAAAAGCGATTTAAAATTTTAAAAATGGTGGTTTTTATGAAAGTCAATACAAGGGGGATTTTGAAGCGACGCAACACATACTTGAGGTGTGAATCTAAAAATTTTGAAAGGAAACCTAAATTTTGAAATATTTACTAAATTAGTGAGTTTCTATGCAAGTTAGTAAGAGAAGGTTTTCGGAGTCACAGCATACAAATTCGGGGCAAAAATTCCAAAATTGGACCTAAATCTAGAAAATGTGATTAAACTGGTATATTTCCATGAAAGCCGATCAGGAGGGGGTTTATCAAGTCATGCAACACAGAATTTTAACCTAAAATTTTGAAAAGGATATTAATTTTGCAGATTTTCATGAATTCTGAATTGTATTGACTTTCACAGAAATATACCAGATTAATATTTTTTCAAAATAGATGTCAGCTTTTTGAATTTTGGGCCGCAAATTTCTCTCTTGTGGCTCAAAAAACGTTCTCTTATAGACTTTAATAAAAATTTACCAATTAAATAAAATTTAAAAAATTGCTTCCAACTTTTTCAATTCCAACCTCAAATTCGTATTTGTTACTTAAAATCCCACTTCTTACTGACTTTCATGGAAATCGATCAATGAAATAGAATTTTCAAAACTTAGGCTGCTATCTTAACTTCTTGAATTTTGAACAAAAATTAGTATTATGAGACTCAAAATTCAAATTTGGGAATTTTTAAATTTTGATCCTAAATTCCTTTCTGTGTCCGAAACCGCTTGTGCTGTCTACCATAGAAATTAAATAATGTGATGAAATTAAAAAAATTTTAAGCGAATTTCTTGAATTTTTTAGTTTTGACCCCAAATTTATTTTCTGTGACACGATAACCCCACTTGTACTGACTTCAATGAGAAACTAACAATTTAACTATATTTTCAAATTTCAGTCAAATATGTGTCGGAATTAAAATTTAAAAAAAAACAGAAAAATTATTTCTGTTTGGGAGAAAATTTAGGTTTTTGTAAAAATTTGTTTTTTTGCTCCCATTTTTGTAGACGAAATTCAAAAAACCAAAAGTGCCAATGTTTTTTCACAAATATTATCCTGTATTGTTATGCAAAAAAATATGAAAAATTGAGAATTAAAAATTCGTAAAAATTACACTGGATCCGTGACACACAGGCTGATACCATTTCCGGGACACTGAAGAGTGAAGACACTAAAAATTTGTAATAACAATCCCTATATCATATCTTGTAGATGGAGGTGATGAGTGGCATATTTGTCAATAATATCGAGTTTAAAATTGACACAAATTTCAAATTCCAGCTTCAAATTGATCATACAATTGGATTTACACAATTTCCGGGGAACCTTTGCTACGATTTGACCCACGTCCGCTCCATGGATTTTGAATATTTTTTACTTTATTAACTTAAGGTGATACTTTTGATAATATCGAGTTCAAAATTTGTACAAATTTTAAATTCATGCTTCAAATTGACCGTAGAAGTGGATTCATACCAATTCCGGGAAAAGTTTAATCGGATTCGATACTTTTTTTCCGATGGAACATTAATTTTCAACTTTTTTTACACCTTGTGAATAACGTGTGTCGAAATTAAAATTTAAAACAAAAAACCGAAAAATTATTTCTAGTCGGGAGAAAATTTAGCTTTTCGTACAAATTTGTCTCTTTGTTCCCACTTTTTTGAGACGAACTTCGAAAAACCGAAAGTGCCAATGTTTTTTTTAAACATTATCCTACATTGTTACTTAAAAAAACATGAGAAATTGAAAATTCGCAAAAATGAGTGTTGAACCGCCATACTGAGACGTCGCAAACTTCAGCCCTATGGGTTACCTTGGTTTCTAAACTTGAGGTGCAATCGTTTTGTTGCGTGATCTCTTCTAATACCAAATTGAGCTCTAAATCGAAACCTATTTTCTACAGTCTACTAACTTTCTGTGCATTTTACCTAGCATCCAGAAAAATCTACTAAACTCGGCGTTTTCCATATAAACCTATCGTGCAGTGAATTTTACGGATGCTTTTTCTGCGTGTGAATTGAGGGGGTTTTGTGGTAGCCGATTTCAAAATTTTGGGGATTAGTTGAAAAAAATGTATAATATCTATCCCTATATCATGTCTTGCAGATAAAGGTTTTGAGTCGCCATCACAACGTCGAAGATTAACACCAGACGGACATACCGGCCCTTCAGGTTCCAGAAATCCACGTTCGTATATTATAATTTTTCAAGCTGCAGAAAATGTTGGGACTTATAAAAAAATCAAAATTTCATTTTTGGAACCGCCAATGAATTGTTTTCGCTAAACGGCGTTGGCCCGTGGAGACCATCGAAAGAAGTTTTGAATTCTTGATTAGAAAGAACATATTCTTATAGGATAATTAATTGCGCATTTTTGTTCTCTGGACGAAAATGTTATAGCTTTCCCTGTTTTTAAAATAAAACCAAATGCCAAATACACCAAATATATATAGAACGCATAAAATAAACTGAAGAAAATTTTGTAATGTCATTTGAGAGTATATTTATTAAGCACAACAAACCCTACATCAATGTCTTTCTTCATGTTTAAAAAAAAAAATTAATTAAATTAATTAATTTAAAAAAAAATCGCATTTTTTTCGCGCGGAGAAAGAAGAACCCTGCCTTAAGATTCCAACAATATGAAAAATTCATTTTTAACATTTCATAGTTAAAGGTATTCTTCCAAATCATGGCAAAATAATTTCTGAAATTCGTAAAAATCAAAGACAAAACACCCAACTAGAGCACTGCTAGCAGCCACAGTATGCATGTCAAAAGTTACAAATTTGAATGGTGGATACAATATAACGGCGAAAATTGTTGAATTTGCACACATTTGTCTGAAACTTGCACGAAGAAAAAGGATCTATAGCATTTACGAAACGATCAGTACAAATTTAGACAACATGATTTTTCAGTAGATTTAACAAGTACGTCAGGTATAGCTACTGACTTTCTGTGCATTTTACCTAGCCTCCAGAAAAATCTACAAAACTCGGCGTTTCCCACATAAACCTATCGTGCAGTAAATTTTACAGAAGCTTTTTCTGCGTGTGGTATGAGGGGGTTTTATGGTAGCAGATTTCAGAATTTTGGGGTTTTGTTGAAAAAAAATTGTAATAACAATCACTATATTATATCTGGCAGATGGAGCAGAGCAGTCTCCATTCCAACATCCAAGTTACGGACACCCCGGCCATCCAAGTTCAATACCTCCATGTGAGTATATTATAATTTTTTAAGCTAACAAAAAATTGTTAGGAGTTGGAAAAAACTCAAAATTTTATTTCTTATAGGATAATTAATTGCGCCTGTTCGTTCTCTGGACAAAAATGTTATAGATTTCACTGTTTTCAAAATAAACCCAAAAAGCCCGTTAAAGAAATTCTTTGAATTTTAAAAATTAATGAAAGTTTATGAAATTTATTGACATTTTTTAAGTTTGTGAAAATTCATTGAAATTTGTTGAAACCTATGGTAATGTGTAGAAATTTGAGAGAATTCATTATATGTATACCCTATACCGTATAGGCACTTCTGTTAATTTTGACATTTTTCTTCAAAGCCTATGAATTGTGCTTGTAATTTTTGTTTTTCCATGGCTTCTTGAAGTTTGATGGCCCTCCGGCGATATAAATTCTTACATGGTTGTTTTAAAAAATACAGTGCATGTCCTACATTCCTCATAAGCGTTCATATAAAACTTGGTGTAAAGGGGTTTCGGGAGTCACTGATTTCGAATGTGATGTTAATAGTTACAAACGTAAATGATGTATCCGATATGGAGGTTGAGAATCTTTAAATTGCAAACGTCCATGAAGAAATTACGATCGGGATTTGGAAAGGTCCGGCTGTTTTTGCCGGGCTCTATC
The DNA here is from genome assembly GCA_932178445.1 of Andricus quercusramuli. Lineage (NCBI taxonomy): Eukaryota > Metazoa > Arthropoda > Insecta > Hymenoptera > Cynipidae > Andricus > Andricus quercusramuli. Next base: position 77,780 of record CAKNXH010062776.1, read on the forward strand.
TAGAACTTTTAACAAGGTCCTAAGGGGAATACCCTTCAATCGCCCGTCTAGATCCTCTTTGTTTTCCAGTATACGTTCATCATTCATCTGTGATATAAATATGTGCGATAAACGATTTTTCAGCAACAAAATGATTGAGAATATTTCAATACATATAAGTTTTAGATTAATAATTTCAGAGGTTTATATTTTGTTAACTAAAAATCATTTTTTGCACATATTTAAGTCAAATCATATCTATCTAGTGAACACTTGCACTCTACTATGAGAAATGATTATTTACATTATTTTTCGCTGACTTTGACATCCGCAGTACAAATTCAACTGTTCTCCTTATATTTCAGATATTAAGAATAATTTTATCTTTATCTTGAACATAATAAAGTTATTTTGAGAGGTGAAAACATAAATTACTTAAATTTGTTTTGTTATATTCACATGCCCTAGTCAGTATATATAATAGTTAGAATTTATCAAAACTACTCCTTAAAGTTAATTTTGTTCAAATTTAGGTGATGTTATTTTCATTAAAAATACGTGCTTGCAAGTGTTGAGCAATGCTTCAGATAAAAATAAATTTTAGTTTGCTGTGACGCGTTCTTCGAGCCATTTGCCTTTTTACTAAAGCATAATTTAGTGCATACATACTCCAAAAGACGACACTGCGTTATAAATACTGCAATGCCATCTTCACAAAGTTCATATCAAGTATGCTGACTAAGGCACGACCAGTGTCTGACTAGCATTTTTTGGCTCCTTCCTTCTCAATGAGGAACTAACGAAAGCTGCGCAGTAAACGATTTTGATACATTAAACTACACGGTAAAGTCCTGTGGTGTTCAGGGCTGCACAGTAGACGCATACGGAACATAAGGCTGCGGACTAGATACTAATTATACGAAGGGATGCTTAGGATATATTTATGGGACATAGAGCTGCACATTGGATATTAATGAACATAGAACTACACAGTAGAAATTTACGATTTGTGAGGATGCGCTGTGGAATTTTTTAGTGCATAGATCTACGCAGAGTATATGTATTGTACGTAAGGCTGCGCATTAGCGACCTAATACACATAATTAGATGTGAGCTATCAACGGAAAGATAGTATAAATATACATACGCAAATATGCATACTTAAAATTGAACGCGCACTCATACACACACTCATGTATGTTTTAAATTAAGGATTTAAGTGTTACCAATATGTGATGCCGCGGGTAGGATTCGAAGTGTCAAATAAGTAACCAAAGAGGAGTTTTCTAAATTAAAATTGTGAAGGTGCATTCCTAATGCTTATAGGTAGTTTGTTCCAAGGGCGAGCACCACGAATAACAAAAGACCTTTGTATTTTACACGTGCGGTGTAACTGAATATTTAGTATTGTTTTCCTTTTACAGAGTTTGGAATGTGATGGTCGATCTTTGTCAATGAAATGGAATTGATTAAGAATATAGTACGGAGCTTCATTACTGAATAGGATGTAAAGAAAATCACCCATAAAAAATTGTCTTCTTTTGGCAACGTTGAGAAGTCCTGCTCCTTATCTATACTGAGTAATATGTTCACTTTTGGGGATGTTATCGATGAAGCGAATGCAAACATTGAGCGTACACTCAAGCTTAGCATTCAGCTCATCAGTAATATCGTCATAATCCACACAACCGTAGTCAAAGAAAGGAAGGATGAAGCTTTCTTTCAACTAGGAGGATACGCGTTGGAGTAGGAAGTGACTCTTAATTTCTGTTAAGCTGTTGTAATATAGCCTAGATCCTTCACAGTTCTTAAGTGGTGGAGAGGAATAAAGGTCCTATGATTATAGTCACAGTGTTAGCAGTGTTAGAGTGAGGCCACTTGTCAAGGCCCACTGCACCACTAGATCAATATCCGCCTATACCTTTTGAAATAAGCTCTTAAGGGACATCACTCTCAACCTCCCCAAAATCAGACCGCTCGCTATTGCTAATTTGTACTATTTTAAAACGATTACTAACATAAGATTCGAACCATTTCACAACCATATTCGAGAGGTGAAGTGATTCGAGCTTAGTCAATCGTAAATTCTGGTTGACAAACGCCTTAGAAAAGTCGGGAAGGACAACAACCGTTATTTCCCTTCTATCAATTGCAAGTTTAAGGTCAGAAGTTACTACATTAAATAATAGAATAAAATTTTCCGAATAAATAAACATTCGAAAAGTCAGAGCATTTTTACAATTTGAAACAAATTTTTTTTAAATTCAGAAATTTTAGTCTAAAGTCACAAATGGTAAGCAGAACGTGGAGTAGCAATAATGAGCAAATATAAATCATGAATTAGTCGCGCTGAAGAGCAGCTGCAGGAGCTCTTATTGAATGTGAATTTTCATCGATAAAGTGTACCGAATTTTTATCAAGAATCATGCAAAAGTCTCTAGATGACTAAATATTTCGCCAGCCAATATAATTTCAAATTAAATTCACAAATGATTTGTGGTAAAGAGCCACTGTAGAATCTCTGATAAAATGGTAAATTTCATCGACACAATGTGGTAAATGAATAATTGAATGAATTATTGATAAATCATCAAAATTAATTTATAGTTAATGATTATTAATCAGTTATAAAGCAATTATTAATTTATAATTATTTCTGAGAAATTGTACATTTTAATTAATTTCATTTTAATTATCATTCTTAATATTATTTATTTATCAATTTATTGTTTATCAATTATTTTGCGATCCTTTTTGGAAACTTTGAATTATGCATGCGTTTTTATATATAAAATATGTCGTAAAACGTTTCCATAAACCTTTGTGTCAAACTTCGAACTTTCATGCGTGCGTTTTCATACATAGAATATGTATTCAAAATATTCCTGTGAACTTTTGTATGAAACAAAACCTATGTATTCTATATAGGGTTTTGTAGCGCAAATAGGGTTCCAAAAACCCCTAAAGAAGATATAGTTTTCTTTTGCCATCAAATATATCAGAACTTTTATACCGCATACTTTGTGCATAAGAGTTTGCACATAATTACAATTTCTTATTAAAAACAATAATTCGGAAAATCAAAATTTGAATGTTTAGAAAAAGGGATCGATCGATTTTTTTTCATGTCTCACTTAAAATAACCAGACAACATCAGAGAATTAAATCTAGAGAGAACTTGCATGAGTAAGAAGTTTACGTTCAAGTTCATTCAGGCTCACCGTAGCCAATAACTATCCGTTTCGACGTTTTCTCGAATTTTCGCCTGCCGTATTCAGCCATCTATGATTCACGTCTGCAGTGAACGGCCAGTCACAACTCTCTCTCAATTCACAGATCACCAACCGTTGCAGTTAATGGTGTTTTCCATGAACTATACAATCATTATTTTTAAAGTTATTATCAATTAAATAAATTATTCAAATAAACAGGTGTATGTTTTCTTAAGATTCTAACAATATGAAAAACTCATTTTTCGACATTTCATAGTTAACGGTAGTCTTCCAAATCATGGCAAAATAATTCCTGAAATTCGTAAAAATCAAAGAGAAAACAACCAACTAGAGCACAGCTAGCAACCACACAGTGTGCATGTCAAAAGTTACAAATTTGAATGGTGGATCCCATATATGGGCGAAAATTGTTGAATTTGTACACATTTGTATGAAACTTGCACGAACAAAAAGAATCCATATCATTTATAAAACGGTCAGTACAAATTACGCAAGATGATTTTTCAGTAGATTTTACAAGTCACATACTTCTGGTAAATCTACTGACTTTCTGTGCATTTTACCTATCCTCCAAAAAAATCTACTAAGCTCGGCGTTTTCCATATAAACCTATCGTGCAGTAAATGTTATGGATGCTTTTTCTGCGTGTGGTATGAGAGGGTTTTTGTGGTAGCCGATTTCAAAATTTTGGGGTTTCGCTGAAAAAAATTTGTAATAACAATCACTATATTATATCTCGCAGATGGAGCAGAGGAGTGGCTATTCGCACATTCAAGCTACGGACACCCCGGCCCTCCAAGTTCCAGATATCCCCGTTAGTATATTATAATTTTTTAAACTAACAAAAAATTTGTAGGACAGAAAAATACCAAAATCTTATTTCTTATAGGATTATTAATTGCGCATGTTTGTTGTTTAGAAATTTCTGAAAATTTATTATGCGTATACCGTGTATCGTATTCGCAGTAGCTTAGGCTCTGAAATCTAGAATTTATGAAGATTCATATATAAAATTTGTGAAAATTTGTTATATTTGAGATATTTATGGTAATTTGCCGGTAACTTTTGTTAATTTTGATATTGTTCTGCAAGGCGTATGAATTGTGCTTGAAATTTTTGTTTTTCCATGGTTTCTTGAAGTTTTTTGGCCCTCTAGTGATTTAAATTCTTGCATGGTTGTTTTTAAAAATACAGTGCGCATGTCCTACATTCCTCATAAGCGTTAATATGAAACTTGGTACAAAGGGGTTCTTGGAGTCACTGATTTCGAATGTGATGTCAATAGTTACAAACTTAAATGAGTTTTCGCTATCTTAATTATAATAAAGTTATTGTGAGAGGTGAACAAATAAATTAGTTACAGGTGAAAATAAATTTTAGCTTGCTGTGACGTGTTAGTCTAGCCATTTGCCTGTTTAATGAAGCATAACTTAGTGCATACAGACTCCTAAAGATGGCACTGTGTTACGGCCCTTTTAGGGCCGATAAAGAGAACCGCTGTGAGGCATCAATTTGCCGAACGTGCTCACACCCTCTGATGCCTCAGGCCAGGGAACTCAAACGGCGGCGACGTTGGCGTCAATAATAATTTGATCCAAGATATCTTATGCATAAAAATCACATCAAATGTAAAAGTTAACTTTGAAGTATAATTAACAAGGACCCAGCGAGAAGACGGCATAAACTTATCATTACATCAAGAGGGAAATTAAGTTTATCTTCAGATTATTTTGATCCCATAAACCAGGGCGGCTTTTCCCAGATTCCGATTGATTATAAGACACGCGTGGCGAATTTCTGTTTCGCCGGATTTTTATAAATTAATTGAGTTGTAAGCAACTCAATTAAATTAAGAAGAAATACACAAGAAGTGAGAAGTAACCTTTCGGTTTAGTCAGAATATAAAGAATGAAGTATTTTATTAACTTCTATGATTTTTCAGCTGATAAAATTGATGAACAGATATATGTGTAAATATGAAAATCTTTAAACATATATCAATGCCTGTATATTTTTAAATCATAAGATTATCTTATGTACTTAGTCACTTCATGAAATAACTGCTTTTTCTTCCTGCAGGTTTAATATTTCTTTCAGTAATTTTGATTCAATCATGTTAAGATTATTCTGGATTTACGAAAATTATTAATTCTAGGAAACATATTTAAATATCATGCATGTTAAATAAGAATTACTCTTTTTAATGTTCAATTAAAAATGTAGCATTTTAGATTAAAATGGCGTGAGCGCGCCAATCAGCGGGCCAGCAGCCGCTCCCTCTTCCACCGAGAGCTCTCGCGCCGGGTTGCCTGCTGTAGCCAGCGACTGGAAGAGTCAGTTGTCTACGAGTTTCAGCCAGGAGAAGCAGCATCCGTTCTGCTTTCCTGAAATAAACGAGTTGGCAGATTTCTAAAAAAGTACCAAGTGTTTTCTCTCTCTCTCTCTTATCTACGCCTAGGCAGTGACAGGCGTCCTCCTTCTCAAACTTCTATCGGGATTCGTGTTAGTGTTTCGGCTTCAATGGTGAACTTTTCGGTGCATCGTGTTATAACGTGATCATCCTGTCTCATTTCTCCTCGCGTCCTGGCTATAACTATCTCCCGCGTTTAATTTACTATAGTATACCTTACGCATGGTGTCAGGCCTTTTAGCTGAGTCCCGTGTGCTGGATTCCGCGATTCGGTTTCGTATTAAGTGAGAATAAGTGTTCCAGTCGTGCGTTATTTCAGTAGATGTTTTCTTGTTTATTCACAGTGTTAAATTCCGTTTCCTCAGTTCGTGTTCGGGTTTAAATTAAATTTCTGCGTTCTTTTTTTTCGATTAGCGTACCTTGCCCATGGTGTTCAAGCCCTTCTGGCTGAGTCCCGTGATATAGGGATGGGCGATTCTCTCGAAAAGATCGATTCATGGATCGATCCAGGATCAAATTTATTAAGATCGATTCAGCATAAAAATCGAATCAGAAGAATCGATCTTGAATGAATCGATCTTTTAAGAAATTCAAATCCACATTCAGGATCTAGTCTACGTGTTTGGGGTGATTCAATGAACGAAGAACGAGCTCAAGGCTCTTAATGTCACCACACGTAAGATCATGCATATGCATGAAAGCTTGCATGTCAATTCCTCTGTTCCGCGATTATACATTTACCGGCTTCAAGGAAGATGCGGACTTTTCAATCTCCAGTGTCTTCATAACCGAATTGTTCTAAGTACGGTTTAGTTTTAGTTTCAGGTACATGAGAAATGAACTTGAGAGTTACAAATCACAAATCACCAACCTTTGCAGTTAACGGTGTTTTCCATGAATTATGCAATCATTATTTTTGAAGTTATTGTCAATTTGAAAAATTATTCAAGTAAACAGGAGTTTCTTTTTTTAAGATTCCAACGATATGAAAAACTCATTTTTTGACATTTGATAGTTAATTGAGGTCTTTCAAATCACGGAAAAATAATTCCTTATATTTGTAAAAATCTATGACAATTGATGAAATTGATTAAATTTATGAAAATTTGTAAAAATATTTATAATTTTATAAAAATATTTGTATGGTATCATTTGCCGGTTTATGAAGTGTGCTCGAAATTTTTGTGCTCGCCTCTCTATGACTTCTTCAGATTTTATGGCTCTCTAGCTCTTCAACTTTCAGCAGGGTTGTTGTGCCCGAAATTTTTCGTGGGCAAGAATTCGATTTCTCGTCGCAGCTGTATAAAGCTTGTACCAGGAGAGTTTTCGAGTTCGCTGATTTTGAATTTGATGCCAAAAGTTACAAATTTGAATAGTGGATCCATTAATACAGAAAAAATTGTTGAATTTGCACACATTTGCTTGAAACTTGCACGAAGAAACAAGATCCGTATCATTCACGAAACGATCAGTACAAATTTTTTCAGTAGATTTTACACGTACTTCAGGTAACTCTAATGACTTTCTGTGCATTTGACATAGCCTCCATCCAGAAGAATCTACTAAACGCGGCGTTTTCCATATAAACCTATCGCGCAGTAAATTTTACAGAAGCTTTTTCTGCGTGTCGTATGAGGGGGTTTTGTGGTAGCAGATTTCAAAATTTTGGGGTTTCGTTGACGAAAATTTGTAATAACAATCCCTATATCATATCTTGTAGATGGAGGTGATGAGTGGCCATTCCCAGATCCATTTGCAAGACCATACGGACATCCTGATGCTCCAAATTCCAGATATCACCGTTAGTATATTATAATTTTTTAAACTAACAAGAAATTCTTAGGACTTATAAAAAAATCCAAAGTTTATTCCTTATAGGATAATGAATTGCGCATGTTTTGTTCTCTGGACAAAAATGTTATGGCTTTCCCTGTTCCAAAAATGAACTCAAAAAGCACGTTAAAAAAATTGTTTGAATTTTAGGTTTATGAAGTTTATTGAAATTTTTCAAGTTCATTGAAAATTCATTGAAATTCATTGAAATTTGTTGAAACTCATGATAATGTGTAAAAATTTGTGAAAATTTATTATGTGTATACCGTATACCATATACGCAGTAGCTTAGGCTCTCATATCTAGCATTTATCAAGATTTATATATCAAATTTGTGAAAATTTGTTATATTTGAGATATTTATGGTGATTTACTGGAAATATTTGTTAACTTTGATATTGTCCTGCAAGACGTATGAATTGTGCTTGATATTTTTGTTTATCCATGGCTTCTTGAAATGTGTTAGCCCTCCAGCGATGTAAATTTTTGCATGGTTGTTTTAAAAAATACAGTGCATGTCCTACATTCCTCTTAGGCATCCATATGAAACTTGGTACAAAGGGGTTTTTGGAGTCACTGATTTCGAATGTGATATCAATAGTTACAATCTTAAATGATGGATCCGATATGGCGGTCGAGAATATTTGATTTGCATACGTCCATGTAGAAATTACGATCGGGATTCGGCTGTTTTTGCCGAACTCTATCTAGAACTTTTAACTAGGTCCTAACGGGAATAACCTTCAGTCGCCCGTCTAGATCCTCTTTGTTTTCCGGTATACGTTTATCATTCATCTGTGGTATAAATATGTACGACAAACGATTTTTTAGCACAAAATGAATGAAAATATTTCAATACATATCAATTTTAGGTTAATAATTCCAGAGGTTTATATAGACAAATTATTATTTCCATTCTTTTTCGGTGACTTTAACATTCGCAGTACAAATTTAACTGTTCTTCCCATATTTCAGATATTAAAAATAATTTTATCTTTATCTTAAATATAATAAAGTTACAGTGAGAGGTGGAAAAATAAATTACCTAAATTTTTTTGGTTAAATTCGAAAACCCTAGTCAGTATATATAAGAATTAAAATTAATTAAAATACTACTTGAAATTAATTTTTCACAAATTTTGGTTCGAATGTTTACTAAAGCATAATTTAGTGCATACAGATTCCTAAACAAGGCACTGCATTATAAATACTGCAATGCCATCTGCACAAAGTTCATATGACTTATGCTGCTAGAGTGGCCCAAAAAATGCGTGACGAAATTTTTTTTCACGCTAGAGGGTAACGATCCCCCCAATTTCGTTCCAAATCCGAAAAAAGAAAATGCCTAATTTTTGTTTTTTCGTTTTTTTTTTCTAACTATATTCTCGTATTTTTGTTACCTAACATTATTTATATTGGTCTAGTGAAATATTTATTAACATTGCTTAATTAATTCTCAATTATTTAAGAAAATGGAATTTTTTTGAATAATTTTTTTCGAAAATTCGTTTTTTCCCTAAAAATTATCACTATTGGTCTACTTGAATATTCATCAACAATAATTTATTAATTTTTGAATATTCAAGCAAATGGTATTTGTTTAAATAATTTTTTCCTCGAAAATTCGTTTTTTCCTAAAAATGATTACTATTGGTCTGGTGGAATATTCATTTACAATAATTTATTGATTTTCAATTATTCAAACCATTGGAATTTGTGTTTATAATTTGTTTTTCAAATTTCTTTTCTTTATAAAAATCATTATTGTTGGTCCAGTGGAACATTTAAAAACATTGATTAATTAATTTTTTAATATTTACACAAATTCTATTGGAAAAATGATTGTTTAAACAAATTCAAGGTTGCTGAAGATCAATAATAATTTATATTTCATAGAAGTGGAAAATATTTTTTAATAAGTTCATGTTATTGAAGAAAATAAACTACCAATTCGACGACATTTTAGTCAAAAACCCCTTATTCTTGAAAAAAAAACAAAGTTTAAGAAAAATTATTTGATCAAATGGAATTTGATCAAAACATTGGAAATTAATTAACAAATGTTGATACACATTCCACTGAAGAAATAATAGTAAACTTTAATAACAAATTTTTCAAAATAAAATTATTTAAACAAATCACATTTGTTTAAATAATGATAAATTGATAAATTAGTGTTCATAAATATTCCACTCGACCAATAGTAATAATTTTCAGGGGAAAAACAAATTTTCGACAGAAAATTATTTTAAAAAGATCCATTGGTTTAAATAACTGAAAATTAATTGAGCAGTGTTAATATATATTCCACTAGACCAATATAGATAATTTTAGGTAAAAAAATATGAGAAAACAGTGCTCAAAGGTCGCTTTTATGAAGAATTGATATTTTTGGTTTTAAGGGTAGTATTTAGAAACTCGAAGTAGTGTGTTAGGGGTGTTAAACCCATATGTCTGATACATGAAATTCTTCGTTGCAGAACTCTTTACAAGTCTCCTTATTTTCCCGTCACATTTTTTCAAACCCTAAACAATTATTACAAAAACTCGAAAAAGTGATTTTCCCCATGGATTTTACATGGACATTTTCAAGTCAAAACCGGCAGCAGTTGAAATAAAAAAAAAAAACGAAGAAACAAAAATTAGGAATTTTCTTTTTTAGGATTTGGAACAAAATGGGGAGAATTGTTGCCTTATGGAAGAAAGTGTTCTTGAGCCACCCTAGCTGACTGAGGCGCAACCAAGGTCTGACTAGCATTTTTTGGTTCCTTACATCTCAATGAGGAACCAACTAAAGACTGGCTCAAATCAGAGCTGGGCACAAAATACCTACACTACATGGCTGAAATACATGTATTTCAGTACCATGTAGTTGAAATACATCATACGGTACATAAGGCTGCGCAGTAGATACTAAGTATACGTAGGGATGCGTACTATGTATTTATGGGACATAGAGCTGCGCAGTGTGCGTGTATTGTACGTGAGGCTGCGCACTAGAGACCTAAAATGTGTAGGGGTGACAGTAGAGATCTGTGAAACAGCAAGCTGTGCCGTACACTTTTGTGGTGCGTCATGTAGTACAGTAGAGCCCGAAAGTGCTCAGGGTTGCGCAATAGATACATATGGTACCAGGAGAGTTTTTGAAGTCGCTGATTTTGAATTTGAAGTCAAAAGTTACAACTCTGAATGGTGGATCCAACTTGACGGCGAGAATTTTTGAATTTGCATTCATTTGTCTAAAACTTGCACGAAGAAAAAGGATCCCTATTATTTACAAAACAATCAGTACAAATTTAGACAACATGACCTCCAGAGAAATCTATTAAACTCGGCGTTTTCCATGTAAACCTATCGTGCAGTACAATTTATGGATGCTTTTTTTGCGTGTGGTATGAGAAGGGTTTTGTGGTAGCTGATTTAAAAATTTCGGGGTTTCATTAAGAGAAACTTGTAATAACAATACCTATATTATATCTTGCAGATGAAGATCATTTTCATCCATTCCCACAGCCAAGATCAAGACAATACGAACATGCCGGCCCTTCAAGTTCCAGATATGCGGGTGAGTATACTATAATTTTCTAAACTAACAAAAAATTGTTGGCACTTAGAAAAAAATCAAAATTTTATTTCTTAACCGCCAATGAATTGTTCTTGCTGGACGGCGTTGGCCCGTGGAGACCTTCGACAGAAATTTCGAATTCTTGATCAAAAGGTACATATTCTCATAGGATAATTAATTGCGCATGTTTTTTCTCTGGACAAAAATGTCATAGCTTTCCCTGTTAAAAAAAAGCAACAAAAAGCCCGTTAAAAAAACTCTTCGAATTTTAGATATTTATGAAAGTTTATGAAATTTTTTGAGTTTGCTGAAATTTATAAAAATTTATTTGAATTTATGACAATGTGAAAACATTTGTGAAATGAGGCACACCAGAATAAGCCGAAAATGCGCCCGTTTTTTTGCCCCAAAAGTATTTTCTAAAGGAAAAAACATAAATTGACGCAACAAGGCTCAAAATAATCATCAATGCATGCTGTAACCGTGTTTATCATTGGTTCACCCTTTCAACCCCTTTCAACACTGGAAAACTACCCCTATGAGGGTGTGTAAAATACGACTTAAACAAGAACGTGTACAAAATACATTTGAATTTTTCTGCTGGTCAATAACTGAAATCAATTTGTGAACGTGTATAATAGCTACGTTAATTCTACTTACTTAGCATCATTTCAAACCTTAAAAACCGAAAAACTACCCTTATCAGGGTGTGGAAAGTACTTCATGACCAAGAACCCAATAAGGAGTAGTTTTTCAATTTTTTAGTATTAAAAGGGGTTGAGAGGGTGAACTAAAGACAAACCCCGTTGCAGCATTCATTGACGATTATTTTGAGATTTGTTGCGTCAATTCATGTTTTTTCCTTCAAAAATTACATTGAACACCAAAAAGTGGCGGATTTTGGGGTTCCTCTTTATGATGTGTATACCTTATACCACATACGCAGTAACTTGGGCTCTGATATCTAGAATTTATTAAGATTTATATATAAAATTTGTGGAAATTTGTTATATTTGATATATTTATAAAAATGTACTGGTAACTTTTGTTAACTTTGATATTGTTCTGCACGACGTATGGATTGTGCTTGAAATTTTTGTTTTTCCATAGCTTTTTGAAGTTTGCTGGCCCTTCAGTGATGAAAATTTCTGCGTGGTTGTTTTTAAAAATATAGTGCATGTCCTGCATTCTTCATAAGCGTCCATATAAAACTTGGTACAAAGGAGTTTTTGCAGTCGCTGATTTTGAATTTGATGTCAATAGTTACAAACTTAAATGATGGATCCGATATGGCGGTCGAAATTCTTCAATTTGCATACATCCATGTAGAAATTAGGATCGGGATTTGGAAGGGCTCGGCTGTTTTTTAAAGCTCTATCTAGAACATTTAAGAAGGTCCTAACGAGAATACCCTTCAATCATCCGTCTAGATCCTCTCTGTTTTCTTATATCAAATTTCTAGAAACAAAATTCGCTTGCAATATATTTCTTTTTTAATTCAGAAATGAATCAATTGTCTGTTTCAAGATATTGTTGTGTATGCATGAGTAAAAATCCTATATTTTTAACCATGTCATATTTGAGGTCATATTTGATGCCATATTTGAAATATATTAACTTCATCCCTATGTTATATTTCACAGATGCATACACACCACGTCTACAACGTAACAGCTTTCCACCGCCGCCGCCAATACAAAACAAGCCGATTTGTAAGTATATCATAATTTGTTGAACTAAGAAAAAATTGCAGTGATTTAGAAAAAAATAAGAATCTTTGGCCCTTGAAGATTTTTGAAGCATGTTTCGTATTTTAATTTAAAAAATACTCATTTTTATAGGAAATTTATTTCATATTTTTTCTCTGGATAAAATGCTGTAGCTTTTTCCGTTTTCAAAGTAAGCTTCGCTCGCAAATTTGAGCGCGCCTGGGGCGCGCGAATATTGCTCGATGATGTATTCACCTCGCGCTCCGCCCTCGGTCTTCCTATTCCTCTAAAATTCGTGCCTGGGATTGCGTTTTTGTTTGAAGAAATAAATCGAACAGAATATTTATTAAGATTTTCAAAATCCTCAAAAGAGGATCTTGATAATTTTGAGGTAATTTTTTTTAATTTTGAAGGATTTTTGAAGAAATTTAGGAGAAATTCCAGTTGCAGATTTTAAGCCACACACAGCAATTTGAGAAAAATATGTTCTTTCCCCATGTTGAAATAATCGAAGAGAAACTTCATGGTTTTCGGGGCACGGACAATAATAATAACCGATTTTGTTCAAAATTGCAGTTCATTGTTTTGGGTACTTGAACCTAACTAGTGGATGACGACCAAAAAGTGTCACACCAAACTTTAATGAATGTCTTTACTGTGCACAATTATGTACCATACACGTATTATTTGTATCCATACGTTCGGCAGGGCCTACTGTGCAGCTTAATGCATCAGACAAGGATACTGTGTAGCTCTGTGTACTGCAAGGCTGCAGTGCGCATCTGCACGAGCCAAAAATCTCTACTGCGGAGCCTAATGTACTGCATGAGGATACTGCGCAGCTCTAATTACTGAATAAGTACACTGTGTAGTTGTGTGAAACACACGTCTCTACTGCGCATTCCTTTGTATCGCACGAGTGTACTGCACATCTGTACGAGCCATACACCTCACTGCGTTAATTAAAACCATTTTTAATTCATAGCTCCATCAACTCTGAAAAAGACGTTGAAAATTTCTGATATCCTCTAACGATAGTTTAGATTCTTCTAAAATTTCAAGTCAGAATTATAATTCTTCTAAAAAATTCCCGCTTCCTAATCAGGATTATCATTTTTATTAAAAGTTTTCTGCTTCAAGTCAGAATGATAATTCTTTCGAAACATTCCATATGTCAGATCTGCATAAGAATTCTTATCCGGAAATTTCCTGTTTCCAAACAGAATCATAATTCTTTTCAAAAATATTTCGTTCCATGTAAAAATTGTAATTGTTTTGAAAAATTTCTTGTTCCATGTCTGAATCATAATATTTTTCTAACAAACTGCTCTTCTGAATCAGGCTACACATTTTTTTCGAAAAGTATACTTTGAAAGACAAAATTATTGTAAATCATTAGCAAAATTCTTTCTTGCAGATCTGAATTAAAATTGTTTTTCTAAAATTGAAAGTTCCAACTCAGAATCCTGATTCTTTTGAAAAACTTCTTCCACCAAGCGTATTATGAATAATGGAAGAAAAATTAAGAGCAACATTAATTTTTCTAAGTTTCCTAGAAATTCTTTTAAATGGCTTGAAGTTTCAAATGAAAGAACTAGGCCTTAACTGAACAAAGATCTTATTCGATTTAAAAAAAGATAAATAGTTTTAGAATATACTATGAACATGGTCTAGCCACGACCTAGTGTAGAAAAACTCTATAAATGTTCTTTTTTTTCCCCCACCAAATTAGGTGATCCGAACCGTGCTGGTGAGACTGTTTTGAGATTCTCGAAGGATTCTGTTCATTCTCATTTGACGATGGTCAACCAAGCTCCCGGATGGTTGGATCATAATAATAGGCCATCGGATGGCTTTGCACGTTATCAAGTCTTCGTGTATACGATTGGTAACATTCTCTATCTTTCTAAACTTATGGATCACAAAAAAGAAGAATCTCAGGGTGAAGTTCCAACGAAAATCGTAGTAGAATTACATGATAAGGTATGTCCAAAAACAAGTGATTTCATACTTTACGAGCGCAATAGCATAGTCAGACACGACCGCGACTACGTATTTATTGCAATACAATATTTTACGGACGTGGTTTACGCTGAAATCAATGTACCAGAGCACGCAAGATCGGCTGGATTAGAAATGCGGCAGGAACTTGACAGCATTCAGAATCCTAATTTACCTCACCATCGGGGTGGAAAATAATGAAAATGCATGTATATCGTTTGTGAATTGTTTATGCATGCTTAAATAAATAATCCCTCCATACAACAATATTAAAGTGTTATCTTTTCTTCTCTCTCCTTTTTTCTCTTCTCAGTATTTGTACTCGGAACAGAGCATTTATAGAGAATTTAATAGAATTTAAGGCATTTGTTGTTACAACAAATATATATATATATAATTAATAGGTATATTTTTACAAATACATTCTAGATATTTTGTTGGCATTTCATTTATTTGGATGTTGATTCATCATTTTATTCAAAATCCTTTTTTTGTTGTTCAGAATTCAATTAT
>CAKNXH010062776.1:93122-137947 GCA_932178445.1 Andricus quercusramuli
GTTCAAAATGCATGTATTTTGTTGAAAATTCATCTATTTTGATAGAGACTTCATCTTATTTGTCGGAAATTAATCTTTTTGGTTAAAAATCAGTTTTTTCTTATTCATAATCAATTATTTGCAATGGAAATGTAGCTGTTCCCTTTCTTGCCCAGAATTTAGACTTTCCAATAGAATTTGAATCTTCATGGTTGAAAACTATACGATTTCATAGGAAATGTACTTTAGTTTTATTGAAAATTAATTTATTTACTGAAAATTTAACAATTCAATTCTTAGTTAAGAATTTATCTGCCTTAGGTGAATATTCAACTATTCATTAAAAAGCTGTCTTTGTTTCGGTAAGAAAGTTCTCATTAGTCAATATTTCATCTTTTTGGTGGAAAATTCGTTTCTTTGGTTGAAAATTTAACGTTTTCTCAAAAATGCATATTTTTCGTTGAAAACTCATCACTGTGATTGAAAGTTAATTTCTTTGGTTGAAAATTCGTTTCTTTTTTGTTGAAAGTAAATTTTTTAACTGAAGATGTAACTATTCCATTTTAGCATGAAAATTTACATTTTTCGTTGAAAATTAATTAATTTCGCTAACATATCGTTTGTTTGTTTAAAATATACTTTTCTAACAGCAAATTGAACTTTTCTATTTTTGGTTTGTAAATTTATCCTTTTTAGTTACGAATTTGTATATTACGGTTTGAAATTGAATTATTCTGTTCAGTATCTTAGCTCCGGTATGAATTGTGAGTTGACTGATCCAAAATGCCGACTAGAAAATTCAACAACTTTTCTAATCCGAAAGAAATTTATTTTACCGGAGTTTCGCAGCCAGTTGAGATCAAATTTAAAATCTTTATTTTTAAAAATAAAATAGCAGCTCTAATGTGGCGTACAATAACATAAAAAATAATTCAACGTGTTTACTGTAATTCTTAAAGTTACAATAGCCAGATTCACATAAAAAAAAAGATTCAATATTTGACTAGCAAAAAGGATTTTGACCTTTTCTCTACGGAAAAACGAATCAAATCATGCACTGCGAGCAAAAACGAGTTGAATCGCCAACCCATTTTGGCCGTTGCACTTGACCTAATTCTTTTTTTTGCCGCAAAACATTAACTCACTTTTTCTCCGACTCTTTTTTTTTTTAATTTCGTTTTTGCTATCAGCCCCCCATTTCCAAAAAAAATCTCCAGAATACTTTATTATTATATTATCATGCAACATTTATCATTTTGAATTCTGCAATTTCCACACTAGATTCTGGACTAATCAGCAAGTGTCCACAACACTCCCTGAGTAACTAAGTATTTTATAATGCAGAATCTAATTTGGAAATCGGTCTGATTCCAAAACGTCTTTTTTGTACAATACTGAAAAAATAGTCTCGAAGAAGTCGATGAAATAAGGTTTTTCCTTACGAATTCCAATTTGTTATTTCACAAAAGTTAAATCAAGAATATTTACATCCTGAAGTTATTTTCATACCCTAAGTGCCAATCTTCAAAAATATTGACAACAGTTTTGCCATTTATGTGAATTCGTTGTCTACAATGGCAACGTGTAGGTTGAGTGTACAGTCCGAATAGCTAACATTTTCGATGATAGTAAATATACTTTTAACCCTTATGTCAACACCCGGGTACCCAGGTACCCAGTCATAGAAATAGAAGTTTAAAACTTATGTCAATGATCAGGTATTTTTTGTTTTTTTAATTTTTTGAAAATTAATGACAAACATTGTTAAATAATTATGAACGAATGTTTTTGGAATCAAAGTTAAAATTTTTTTATTGTTTTTCAATATTATAATTGCAATAATGAATACTGAGCTGAATTTACAAAGAGATCTTACAAAGATTTTACAAAGCAATTAGAGTTTTATATATAAATCATTCTTAATACATGAAAATAATCCTATTTATTCACAACTCTTACATTTACTCAAAATTCGGGCACTTTTTTTTTACGTGTAGTAATGCTAGCTTCAGCTGAAGCCACAACTCCGGTATGCAAAATTCGGAAACTTTTGGTGGTATCCAATTCTTCTTTGTGCAGGAATTTGGTGCTGATTTAGTGCTAATTTATGCCGTTAAAAGTAAATTTTGTGCCCGGTAATTTTGGTCAAAAACATGTAGTGATGCTGGCTCCAGGTGAGTCTGGTATGTGAAACTTGAAAACTATTTGCGGTATCAAATTCTCATGTGTGCCGGAATTTCGTGCTTAGTTTATGCTAAGATATATAGAAACTAGAGAAGAAGAAAAATTTTGATACCACTGATAGTTTCCAAGTTTCACATACCAGAGTCACTTGAAGCCAGCATTAGTAAACTTTTTTGACCAAAATTACCAGGCACATAATTTAATTTTTGCTGCATAAATTAGCACTAAATAAGCACTAAATTCTTTTACATAGAAGAATTTGATACCACTAATAGTTTCCGAGTTCTACACGCCAGAGTCAACTGAAGCTAGCATTATCTGTTTTCCACCAAAATTTCCGGGCAAAAAATTTAATTTTCGCGGCATAAATTAGCACTGAATAAGCATTGAATTCTCGTACAAAGAAGAATTTGATACCACTAATAGTTTCCGAGTTTCGCATACTGGAGTTGTGGCTTCAGCGGAAGCTGGCAATACTACGTGTTTTTGACCAAAATTACCGGGCACACAATTTTTTTCCTGCAGAACCAATTAGCACTAAATAAGCACTAAATTATGGCATAATGCCCATGTCGATATGAGAATGTTGTAATTGCAGCTTCTGGGACCTAAATTTTATACTTTCCAAAAGGAACGCGCTATCAAAAATATGACAAAGTTTTCATTGTTATAACTGAGTATGGAGCATCTTATTCATCTTACTTGTTAAATTCGGATTGTGATAGTTCTTCCATTTTTCAATCACGTGTCACTAAGTCAACTTATCTCACAAAATTACACTCATAGTATCAGTGTTGCGCACTATTGAAAAAGAATGACATAATCATTTCAGTGAGTTGGTACCCAGGTACCCTGGGTGTTGACGAACGTGGTATTTTTTGGGTATTGACATAAAGGTTAAGCTTACGAAAAAAAGCCACTTCACTGTCAGAATGTAGAAATATTATTTGTCAATGTGACTTGCAGGCTAGTATATGTACGAGCACAACCAGTCCCAGATCAGTGGAAGTTCCTTTTTCCAGCAAGATGAGAGTTTTCTTTTTTATCCTGCTTTTCTTCGTCTCCATATTACTTCAGAATACTGTTCGTAAGTAGAATATAATATAATAATAAATTAACAATACAATAAAATATCTTACATCCAGATATCGACTATATCCAAAAATTCGCGATTCACTACGAAACAGTTGAAACATATATGTTTATTATCAATTTACTTGTTTTGCAAAATATTTTGTTCAGAGTTCGACAAACATTCAATTCTGCAGTTTTTAAACGGAACAAGGCCACATTTTCGGATACGAAGACGGAAGAAAATAAATGAGAAGTAAAATTTTTGTAACATATGTTAGCAGGCGATTTATTTCATGGGTACACGTAATGATTGAATATGAAGTATCCAAACCTATTTTGGCCAACATTTTATTTCATGCTTTGTAATAAAAATGTTTTTATTACAGTTTGATCTTAAATTTTTCCCAGCATATGTTACAAACATTAATATTCAAGTGTACCCATAGTATTATAATGCAAGTAATCAAGGTTTGAACCGACACTTTTTCCAACATGTGTTTGGAAATTTTTCGCTAGAGCCCCATCCGTTTGCCTATATATGATTCAAAAATTTATTCCTTCCGTCTGTGCATCCAAGGCTTTCTTTCCATTATATTACGATATTGCGTATCAACCGTATTGCGCTACTGCCCATACGTCCAGCAAAAATGTTATATAAAGTTACCTCTAAATTACCATGCATTTCCATGAATTTCAGTAAGTTACCATAAATTTCCCAAATTTTCATAAGTTTTTAAACTTTCAATCAATTTCTTTTTATAGAAATGTATGAAAATTTATGAAGTAGACGTATGCGCAATAGGTCGGAAATTTCAAAAAGATCGTAGCCGGTTAAGCGTGGGTGGGTTGCCCCTCATTGTTTTTGGTTCATTTTTCAAAGGTAAGTTTCTACCATTATCCGACTAATTTACCCCGAATGCAAATATCAAAAAAATTGTTCGCGAAAGTTATAAAATAATTGAAAAATATTAAAATTTCTTAAAAATGGGCTCAACCCATTTTGATGGCTCATTTGTTCTACAGGCTATTCCGGCAACTGAAAAAAAAAATTAATTTCTTCTGCGGCAAGCTAAACAAATTAATGTTATTTTGTTTCATTTGTTTGTTATGAAATATTACTTTATGGTTGACAAAAGTGCATAGAAAATGCTGGTCTCTTATGTGTATATAATTCCATGAGAATGTCTGATGAACTAAATTTTCAGCGAATACAATTTTTTAAAGATTGAGCTACCACTGCACATCACCTAATTCCAGGCATGCAAAATACAGCTTTACAGGTTTATATGCACGTATAAAATGATTGATTGGCAAGTTTGATTTATGATATCGAAAAATTTACAAAATAAAAAATCTTTTTTTACACCAGTATTATGGGCTGGGGGACAGTTTATGCCAACCCTTAAAAACCACCCTAACTATATCTAGCCTTAAAATATTCAAAATTGTATGTTTGATTTTCGATCTTTGAAAGTTGAAAGAGGCCACGATTCTTAATTTATTAAAAAAATGTAATGTCTCAGCTATTGAAGTTACAAAACAAAAACTTCAAAATACGAGAATTTGTTTCCTTGGTGCAATTTATAATCAAAAAACAGGATTATCTCTGATGACTGCATTTTCAATCTTAGTGTCTTATTCCAAATTCGCTACACTTCTCATAAAATTCTAATTACTTATAAAATCTGCAAATCAGAGTCCTTTGTTTGAAAATTCTACTATTTGATTGTACATATAAGTATTCTGTTAGAAAATCTTTTTTTTTTGTCGAAAATTAATTCGTTAAACCGTGAATTTGCTTTGTGTAGGTACAAATCTATTTTTTTTTACCGAAGATTGGAATATTTTCATTCTGTTGAAAATTTATCGTTTTAATTTGAATATTCAGCCATTACATTGAATATTCATATTTTTGGTATTAAGTTGAACTATTTTTTCGAAAATTTGTTTCGTCCGTTCAACGGCAAATTTAACTATTCCATTTTCCATTGAAAATTCAACTATTCTGTAGAAAATTCATAGGCTGTATTTGAAATTGAAAATTGAACTGTTTTGTAGAAAATCGTCTTTCGGATTAAAATTTCAACAACTTGGTAGAAACTTAAACTATTGGGTTGCGAATTCACCTATTTGGGTAAAAATGAACTTTTTGGTTTGAAATTTATGCTTTCGTGTTGGAAATATTTGGCTAATAATTAATTTAATTTCGAAAATTTTATTATGTGTTTTAATATTCATTTTGGTATATCGAAAATTAAACTACATGGTCAATAATTCAAAATTTCTTTAATGTTTGAAATTAGAAATTTAACTCGGACGTTTTTCATGTTTTGTTTCATTATTTCTCAAATCATTATTATCAGACGTGAACGTTTCTTTAATGCTATCGCTTTAAATTTATCACAGAATCTCTGTAAATATCAAACAGTGACACCATTTCTTCATGAGATTTTCATTTCTTAGTCACTGACGATTTACTTTAATTGTTTTATTACCTTGTTATTGAGTGAATATGAACGACGTTGAATCAATATGAAACAAGCATACCATCGCAAAGTGTGTTTTATTTGATCAGCTGCTTTTCTGAAAAATAATTTTCCTTACAATCATTTATTGTAATATTTTGAACAATTCAACAAAATTAAAAATCCATTTATCAACTATTATATTATGAATATCAGGTTCAAGAATTATAATTAAATATCATAATAACATTATGTAAACGTAAACATTATTATAATTCGATTGCCAATAAATGTGAAGTAATAGGGGTTTAAAAAAAATTATTACAATTTGAATGAATGCAAACACCAAGACATTTGTTTACAAAAGTTATAAAATTTATAAATTGTTATAAAATTTATAAGCCGCGTTTCCAAAAATTAATATTCTATAGATGATCATATTTTGAGTAAGTCATATTTGCGTCAAGTCAATGGGGTTTTTGAATTAAATTTTTACGTTAAGAATGGTCACAATATTTACTTTAAAAAAACTCAGAGTAACTCAATTCAACAGCAAATAAATTTTTTAATCAAGAACAGTCACAATACGTACATTCAAAAAACTCCAGATTGTTTTTTGAACCCCACAGTAATATTAAACAACCCCCGATTTTTGGGCTCTAACGCTTAAAGTAAAAAAATCAGTATGCTCAAAAAATACATGATTCGAGGTGCCTAGATTCTCAAATATATTTACTTTATCAAGATTTGGAACCATAGTTTTTTTTTCAATATCAACTGACTTTGGGACGATATTTGGGCTTTCTTCATTTTGGACCAACAGAAAATTGTTGGTGTTTGTTACAAAAATTCTTCAATCAAAATCCCTAAATTATATTTTACAGATGGAATGGATAGGCTACGTCGACTTTTTACTTCAGGGGCGGGGGAGCGTAAAAGACCGGCTAGTGAAATATCAGATGAGAATGCGATGACCACCGATTCTCCACGCAGTTCTCCTGATCACAGTGAGTATATAATAATTTTTTTGAATTAAAAAAAGACTGCTGGGTTTAAGAGAAAAATTCAAGTTTTATTTCTTAACCCAGCCAATGTAATTTTGAATAAAATTCACAAATGATTCGTGATAAAGAGCCACTGTAGAATCTCATATGGAATGGAACATTTCATCGACACAATGTGATAAGTGAATGATTGAATAAATTATTAATAAATAATCAAAATTGATTTATGATTAATGATTATTAATTAGTTATTGGTTACTGAATATTAATTGGTTTTTATTCAATTATTAATTAATAATTATTTCCGAAAAATTGTAAATTTTAATTAATTTCATTTCCATTATCATTGTTAATTTTATTTCTTTCTTAATTTAATGTCTATGAATTATTTCGAGATTTTATTTTTCCTGAAAAAAATGTTCAAATATGATGCGTTTTCATACATAAAATATGAGATAAAAAGTTTCTATAAACTATTGTGTCAAACCTATGCTGGGTCTTCTCTAGATGTTTTCGTAGCGCAGAGAGGGGTTTTTCGCCCCTGATTTTATTCAACATTCTTTCCCAACAATGAATCTTTGCAGCGATCAATTAAATGATTTTTTCCAGATATTTTGAGGTCAGAATGAAATACATCGATCGCGCCCTTTCATTAGAAATTGAAAACTGGATTCTTCATCATTCATTTTTTCCGAATAAAATTTTTCATATGTTTTTATTTCATGTTCATCTTATATATATTTATATTTCAAATTATTTTTAAAATAATACTGCATCCATCGAGGCGTATCTTCAAAGTCAAAAAACCCAACTGGAACACTGCTAGCAGCAACACTGTGTGCCACAATCCACTAAAAGTGGCAAGAATTCGATTTCTCGTCGCAGGTGTATAAAGCTTGGTACCAAAAGAGTTTTCGAAGTCGCTGATTTTGAATTTGATGTCAAAAGTTACAAATTTGAATGGTGGATCCGTATTATTTACAAAACGATCAGTTCAAATTTAGACAATAAAACTTTGCAGTAGTTTTTACGAGTACTTCAAGTAAATCTGCTGACTTTCTGTGCATTTTACCTAGCCTCCAGAAAAATCTACTGAACTCGGCGTTTTTCATATAAACCTATCGTGCAGTGAATTTTACGAGTGCCTTTTCTGCGCATGGTATGAGGGGGGTTTTATGGTAGCTGATTTCTACATTTTAGGATTTCGTTGAAAAAAAATTGTAATATCAATCCCTATATTATATCTTGCAGATAGAGGTTTCGAGTCGCCATCAACACGTCGAAGATTAGCACAAGACGGACATACCGGCTCTTCAAGTTCCAGAAATCCACGTTAGTATATTATAATTTTTTAAGCTAAAAAAAAAATGTTGGGACTTGTAAAAAAATCCAAACTGTGGAGACCTTCGAAAGAAGTTTCGAATTCTTGATTAAAAAGAACATGTCCTTATAGGATAAGCAACTGCGCATTTCTGTTCACTGGACAAAAATGTTATAGCTTTCCCGGGTTTGGAAATAAAGCCAAAGAGCCCGTTGAAAAAAATTCTTTGAATTTTAGAAATTTATGAAAGTTTATGAAACTTATTAAAATTCTGTAAGTTTGTGGAAATTTACTGAAATTTATTGAAACTTAAGATAATGTGCAAAATTTATAAAATTTGATGATGTGTATACCGTATACCGTATATGCAGTAGCTGAGGCTCTAATATGTAGAATTGATCAATATCTATATATAACGTTTGTGGAAATTTGTTATATTTAAGATATTTATAGTAATTTCCGGGAAATGTTGTTAAGTTCGATATCCTTCTGCAAAACGTATGAATTTTGCTTGCAATTTTTGTTTTTCCATGGCTTCCTGAAGTTCGTTGGCCATACGTCCATGTAGAAATTACGATCGGGATTTTGAAGGTACGTAGAGTTGCGTACGTATGCTTTTAAAGCTGCGCAGTGTATATGTATTGTACGTAAGGCTGCACATTAACGACCTGAAATGTGTAGGGGTGCGCAGTAGAGATCTGTGAAACACCAAGCTGTGCCGTATACTGTTGTGGTGCATCATATAGCACCTTAAAAATGAGGGTTAAACTCGACACCCTTGCTGTCAAGATCAGGGGTGTCCGAGATACAGAGAAGGGGTAATTCTTGTACAGGTGGGCCCCGCAGCAGACGGCAGGGCAAAACTGTCTTCTGCTGCTAGAGAGGCGGTTGGTGTCGGTGACTCCTTGCGCGAGCTCGTCCCACGCATGGAGGTCGAGGTCATGGATCTCGACACAACGACAGATGTAGGAAAGGTGACGTAAGCAGTCCAGAAGCAATTCAGTGGTATGGATCCAGTTAGTGTGAAGGTGAGCATAACGAAGAGGGCCTTTAGGGGACTGGGACCTGGGTGAGGTGTCTTTAACGGTGACTCTGGGATACCGGGCGACGTCTTAGAGTATCAGCCTTATCCTTGCACGCGGGCTCTACAAGGATTGACAAACCCTTTCCCTAGCTGCTCGTGGGAACAACAATGAAACCAACAAACCACCAAAATGTTGTAGATGCGGTTCAAAACGATCGAACGCGTAGAGCACCCGACAATGGATCGGCAAACAATACCGATCATCCTAGAGTCCGGGGTGCTGAAAATAATTTAGATGGAAACACGACGACGAACCGGCGAAACGCCCACATTCAGTGGACGGATCAACTTAAAAATGACGTGCTAGACTGCTGCGATGCCAGCCTTATCCCTGTTCGCGGGGGCTTTATGGCGCGTGTGCATACTCTGTGGTGCCAGAAACACCCAGAGCTTCAATACGTTTCGCATCAGTCTTTGCGAAATCAAGCCGACTACCTCCGGAAAAAATGGATATGTACGCGGAGCGCTTCCTCAACCGCTGCTTGAACAAGATGCAGACGAAGATGAAACGACATTAAGACCAACCGCAGATAGCAGGCACCTTCTGGAAGACGATCGCAATTTCAGTACAAGGAGGAACATCAACATGCAAGTTCCTCTTAAGACCCAAGATCTGGCTGAAATGGATGCCTTCCTTCGTGGAGATATCTCGCAAGAGTGCGACCTCTGGACCATCAATTGCTCGGTTTATGGTGCTGCGAGAGCTTTGGCTGATTCAAGTCGAAGGCTGAAGCCGACGATGGATCAAAAGACAAAAAGACGCTTGCATCAACTGAAAAAGAAAATTGGATGGGCAAGACAGAATGCGTCCCGTGTTCAATGTGTGATTGACTACATAACATCTGGTAGACCGTTCACGGAAAGGGTTCGAAAGTTCGCCCAAGAACTAAGGACCTTGAATCAAACACTGAACAAGTCAAAGCTGCTGAAAATCAAGCAGCATATTGTTGACAAAATAAGGCTGTTATCTGACGCAAGGAGGAGGATACAGAGGAGGGAGGAATGGAACAGGGAGAATCAACAGCTTCTTGCTGACCCATCACGCCTCTTCAGTGATCCCCCTGTTTTTGTAAAAAATCCACCCAAGCCCAAGGAGCTAGAGACTTTTTGGAGAGAGGTGCACCAGATCCCGAAAACACTAGAGTTGAAAGAAGATACTTACAATATCATCCGCTTCAAGGAGTTTTGCGACAGCCTCATGAAATCTGAGGAGGAGTGCCCATCAGTCACTGCCGAAGAGGTGAAAAAAGCACTTAGAGGCACGAAGAACTTTTCCGGTGCTGGACCAGATTGTATCAAGAACTTTTGGTGGAAGAAGTTTACTTCTATACACCAACATTTGGCCCGCATATTCACCTCATATTTAAAATCGGAGACGCTCATTCCGAAGTGGCTGGTGTTAGGACGCACTGTACTCCTACCGAAAAAAGGCAACTTGTCCAGACCAGAGAATTACAGGCCAATAACTTGTTTAAAGACACTGTATAAGATCTTTACAGCTGTCCTAAACAACAGGATCGTTCGACGAATTGAGCCTGTATGGCGAGAGATGTACGAACAGCGAGGCTCGAAAAAAGGTGTAGCAGGCTGTCGATAGAACCTGCTAATTGACAGGTGTGTCTGTAAAGACGCTGCCGCCCATCAGCGCGTCCTGTCAATGGCCTGGATTGACTACCGGAAAGCTTTTGATTCAACCTCTCATAGACTTATCATCTGTCTGTTGGAAAGCTTGAAGGTACATCCACACATAGTGAGATGCATAGAGAGATTGATGCCTCTTTGGAAAACTAGATTTACCATCTCATCTAGGAATCATCGTCTGACGACGAACAAGGTCACCTTCCAGAGGGGCGTCTTTCAAGGGGATAGTATGAGCCCTTTGCTTTTTTGCATCACACTTCTGCCTCTATCTCTCGCACTACGAAATTCTCCTGGATACCTCTGTGGCGACACTAATCAGCGTGAGCATGAGGTCACTCATGTATTTTATATGGATGACCTGAAGATCTATGCCGCTGGTAAAAGCAAACTTCAAACTGCTATAAATATCGTCAAGAACTACACAGGAGAGATCGGGATGGTCTTTGGTTCGGACAAGTGTGCCAAAATTCATTTGAAGAAAGGAAAGATTACTGGCGTTCCCAAGGACCCTGAGCTTGTGGATATAAGTGTTATTAGACATCTTAACACTGGAGAGACCTATACATACCTGGATGTGCCTCAAAGCCGCATTCAGGACGTAACATCAGTAAAGGAGTCTCTCCGAAGCAGATACAAGCATCTTCTTCGACAGATTTGGTCTTCCAATCTGTCGGCGTTGAACAAGGTATCTGCGACTAACATGCTTGCCGTCCCGGTTCTACTCTACTCGTTTGGGGTGGTTCAATGGATGAAGAACGAGCTTAAGGCCCTTGATGTCACCACGCGTAAGATCATGCATATGCATAAAAGCTTGCATATCAATTCGTCAGTTCCGCGATTATACATTTCACGCCGTCAAGGCGGACGCGGACTTCTGAATCTCCAATGTCTGCATAACCGAATTGTTTTAAGTACAGCTTACATCGTTGCGCATGGCAGAGATCCTCTCCTAAAGATGGTCAGAAACCACGAGATGATTGGCGAAGGGGCATTCCTTTACAAAGCCGCGGAGCAAGCTGCCGAGACCCTTGGTCTGAATTTTAACATCAGAAGTGAGGAAAGTGCATTACTCCATCTAGATGCTCCACGTCTAAAAGCTGAAGTAAAGAAAGCAGAGGTTAGTAAACTTCACCAAGAGCTACTCGACAAGCATATGCACGGAAACTTTCACAGAAATGTAGAAAAACAGTCCTTGTCAAAGGAGCAAACTTTTGCTTTCCTCAAATCATCAGGGCTCAATTCAGGTACAGAGGGCTTTATTTTCGCATGCCAGAACGGTGTAATCTCCACCTTAGCATACCGCGCCCGCATTTTATGACAAGAAGTTCCCAGTGATAGGTGCAGAGCGTGTGATGCACACGCTGAGTACCTAGAACACATATTATCAGGGTGTCTGACCCACGCTGGAACAACGTATATCTATAGACATAATGCGGCCCTAAGAGTACTATATTACCACCTTTGTCGCTCTTACGGTGGTGGTCGCGACCCCGCCCTGCCGAACGCTCCAAGGGATATAGAGTCAATTGTCCGAAACGAGAAGTGCCAGGTTTTCTGGAACTACGATTTTCGGGCAGCAGTCTCGGTTGCGCACTCGAGACCTGACATTGTTCTCCAAGACTTCAAGAAGCGAACGATATTCGTGATCGAATTCTCGGCTCCGTCCGAATACAACATCACTGCAAAGGAGAAAGAAAAAGAGGAGAGGTATCAAGACCTTAAAAGAGAGCTGCAACGACTGTACCCAAAATATTCGGTACGAGTAATTGTCCTTGTGATAGGTGCTCTCGGAGGTGCTAAATTATCACTGGTTCGTAACATTAAAGCCATACCCGCGTGCCAAAAATATGCCAAGGCACTTGCGAGATGGATGCAGAAAGCTGTCATCCTTGGGTCGCTTCGTGTCCTCAAGACACACGAGGGTTTCGCCGGCCTGTCGTTGTGATTTCGTCGTGCCCTGTGACCACCCATCTCACGGATGTGAGACGTGGCCATAGGTGTATTTTACCGCGGTTCTACTGGGGGCTATTGACATTTTCTCTTTAGATGGCAGTTGCTCCTTAGTGGTACCCTGCGGTGGTTGTTTAACTTTTTTTTAAATTATATATATAAATATTAATAATTCAACAATCAATTATTAATTAATAAGTAACTCTAAAAAAATTAAAATTTTAATTAATTTAATTTAGTTATCATTGTTCATTTTATTTATTTATTAATTTGATGTTTATCAATTATTGCGAGAATCTTTTTTTTCCAATGAAAATTTTTAATCATGCATGCGTTTTTATGCAGAAAATATGTAGTAAAAAGTTTCTATAAACTTTTGTGTCAAACCTACACTGGGTCTCCTATGGATGTTTTCGTAGCGCAGGTGAAAGTTTTTTGTCCCTAAGGTTATTGCACATTTTTATTCAACAATAAATCTCTGCAGAAAACAATTATCTGATTTTGCCCAGATATTTTGAGGTAAGAATGAAACACATTGATCGCGCCCTTTTTCTGAAAATTCAAAATTTGATTATTCATTATTCATTTTTTCCGAATAAATGTTTCAATTATCTGTGCGCTTTACACTTAAGATATATACTGAAAAAGTTTCTGTATACTTTTGTGTGAAACAAAACCTATGTATTCTATATCGGTTTTTGTAGCGCAAATAGAATTACTGTTTAGATACTGTTTCTGTTTGCCACAAAAATATATCCGGACTTTTTTACTGGACATTTTGTGCATAAGAGCTTACACGTGATTAAAATTTCTTATTAAAAAAACAACTCGAAAAATTAAATTTGAATTTTCAAAAAAAGGGCCAGATTGATTTTTTTCATTTCTCTATTAAAATATTCAGACAAGGTCAGAGAATTAAATCTACAAAGAACTTGAGTGGAGTAAGAAGTTTACGTTGAAGTTCAATCAGGCTCACCGTGGCCAACCGCTGTTCGTTACGACGTTTTCTCGAATTTTGTCCCGTATTCAGCCATGTATGATTTACGCCTGCAGTTAGTGGCCAGTAACGGCTATCTCTCTAAAATCACAAATGACCAACCTTTGCAGTTAAAGGTGTTCTCCATGGATTATGCAATCATTATTTTTAAAGTTATTATCAATTACATAAATTATTCAAATAAACAGGTGTATATTTTCTTAAGATTCTAACAATATGAAAAACTCATTTTTCGACATTTCATAGTTAACAGTGGTCTTCCAAATCACGGCAAAATGATTTCTAAAATTCGCAAAAATCTATGACAATGGATGAAATTGTAGAAATTTGTGAAAATGTATGAAAATTTGTGAAAATATTTATAATTTAATAAAAATATTTTTATGGTATAATTTGCCCAAAATTTCTCGTGGGCGCTTTTTTCGCCTAGACTTAAAAGCCCGTAGAAATGATTTTTAAAATAATACTAAATCTATCGAGGCATATCTTCAAAGACAAAACACCCAACTGGAGCACTGCTAGTAGCCACACAGTATGCGTCAATCCAATAAAAGTGGCAAGAATTCGATTTCTCGCCGCAGCAATGTAAAGCTTTTTACCAGGAGGGTTTTCATAGTCGATGATTTTGAACTTGATGTCAAAAGTTACAAATTACATGTCACATTTAGGCCATCATCATTTTGGAACAATGGCAAATTTGTAAGGTTTGTTGAAAAAATTCTTCATTAGAACTCCGTGTATTATATCTTACAGATGGAAGTGATGATGATTGGCAAGATGAACGTCGAGGTCCAGTTAGGTGGCCGGGGTGGCATCATGCTGACGAACCCGCTTTAAGATCAAGACATGGGTCTAGTTCACGCTATCCATGTAAGTATATTGTAATGTTTTTTAACTTGAAAAAATTGTTGGGATTCCGAAAAAAATCCAAATTTTATTTCTTAACCGCCAATAAATTGTTCTCGCTGAACGGCGTTGGCCCGTGGAGACCTTCGAGAGAAGTTTTGAATTCTTGATTGGAATGTAGATATTCTTATAGGATAATTAATTGCGCATGTTTGTTCTCTGGAAATTAATTGAAATTTGTTGAAACTTATGGTAATGTGTAAAAATTTTTTTAATTTATGATGTATACGTTATACCGTATACGCTGTAGCTTAGGCTCTTATATCTAGAATTAATCAAGATTTATATATAAAATTTGTGGAAATTGGTTATATTTGAGATATTTATGGTCATTTACCGGTAACTTTTGTTAACTTTGATACTGTTCTGCAAGGCGTATGGATTCCTCATGAGCGTCCACATAAAACTTGGTACAAAAGGGTTTTTGGAGTCACTCATTTTGAGTTTGATGTCAATAGTTGCAAATTTAAGTGATGGATCTGATATGGCGGTGAAAATTCTTTAACTTGCATACGTCCACGTAGAAATTATTATCCGGTATACGTTCATTATTCATCTGTGATATAAACATGAGTGGCAAACGATTTGTCAGCAACAAAATAAATGAAAATATTTTAATACATTCCAATTTTAGATTGATAATTCCAGAGGCTTATATTTTGTTAACTAAAAATAATTTTTGCACATATTTACATCAAACAACATCTGTCTAGTGAACATTTGCACTCTAGTATGACAAATGATTATTTTCATTATTTTTTGCTGAGTTTGACATTTGCAGTACAAATTTAACTGTTCTGCTTATATTTCATATATTAAAAATAATTTCATCTTTATCTTGAATATGATGTATGCTGACTAAGGCACGACGAGTATCTGAGTAGCATTTTTTGGTTCCTTCCTTCTCAATGAGGAAGTAAGTGACGACTGGATCAAATCAGAGCTGGGCACAAAATACCTCACCAACGTTGTTGAAATACAAGTATTTCAGTACCATTTAGTTGAAATACATCAGAGGGAAAATACAACTCCGCTGATGTAGTTCAAAGACAGCTACAGAATACATTTGAGTATTTTGGAATATTATTTGAAATACATGTAAGAATTGTATTTTATAGTTGAGGTATTTTATGTATTTTCTTGAAAATACTTTCTAATATCAGCATATATCAATTATATTACAAATCTCTAGAGTGTATTTCAAGGAGAGATCATAAAGCTTTGCAGTAAACGATTGTGATACATTAACCTACACGGTAGAGTCCTGCGGTGTTCAGGACTGCACGGTAGACACTTACGGTGCATAAAGCTGCGCCGTAGATACTAATAATGTGAAAGGATGCGTAGTATACATTTATGGAACAAAGTGCACAATCATTGATGCATTTTAATGATTTTATTGTCTCTCTTGCTTGCTGAAAAGATTTGAGTGAGCCATTTTTCAACATTTTCTTTAAAAAATGATGAGTCTAATCCTAATCTGTTAAATAAAAAATAAGATGCAGGTCCAATGAAGTATTCAAGTAATTTGATCTTTTCCTTCGCACTAAATGAATCGAGGGTGTTTCTGATCTTCGGAGTGTTCTTTTAAACGACAAACCATTAAAGGCTTCTTCACGTTGGAAACTAATTTGGAAAAGAAGCAAAGAGGAATCATTTCTTGGCTTAGATGCCACAAATATCGATAAATTGCAGTAAGAGCTGCTTCGGAAATTTTCCCTGCTGCAGAAGTTTTGCTCGATACTTCAGTATAATTTTGAAGTACGCGAATGAACTGAAGACCGTTCATCGGTCTCGAAAATTCGAAAAATCAAAATTTGAATTTTCAGGCAAAGGGCTCGATCGATTTTTTCCATTTCTCACTGACAATATTCAGAAAACACAAGAGAATTAAATCTGCAAAGACCTTGCGTTGAGTAAGAAGTTTACGTTCAAGTTCATTTAGGCAAACCGTGGCCAATAACTGTCCGTGACGACGTTTTCTCGAATTTTTTCCAGGTTTGATGGCTCTCTAGCTCTTCAACTTTCAACAGGGCCGTTGTGAAAAATACAGTGCGTGCCCGAAATTTCTTGTGGGCGTTTTTTTCGCCTAGAATTGAAAGCCGCTCAAAAACGATTTCTTAAATAATACTGCATCCATCGAGGCGTACCTTCAAAGCCAATGAAAGTGGCAGGAATTCGATGTCTTATCGCAGCTGTATAAAGCTTGATACCAGGAGAGTTTTCGAGTTCGCTGATTTTGAATTTGATGTCAAAAGTTACAATTATGAATGGTTTTATTACTACGGCCAAATTGTTGAATTTGCACACATTTGTTTGAAACTTTCACGAAGAAAAAGGATGCGTATCATTTACAATACGATCAGTACAAATTCAGACAACATGATTTTCCTGTGGAATTTTGCAAGTACTTCAGGTAAACCTACTGACTTTCTGTGCATTTTACCTACCCTCCAGAAAAATCTACTAACCTCGGCGTTTTCCATATAAACCTATCGTGCAGTAAATTATACGGACGCTTTTTCTGCGTGTGGTATGAGGGGGTTTTGTGGTAGCCGATTTCAAAATTTTGGGGTTTTGTTGAAAAAAATTTGTTTATAACAATCCCTACATTATATCTTTCAGATGGAGAAGAGGACTGGCCATTCCCACATCCAAGTTATGGCCACCCCAGCGCGGGCGATCCAAGTTGCAGATATTCACGTTAGTATATTATAATTTTTTTAACTAACAAAAACTTGTTAAGACTTAGAAAAAAATCCCAATTTTATTCCTTATAGTATAACTAATTGCGCTTGTTTGTTCTTTGGACAAAAATGTTATGGCTTTCCCAGTTTTTAAAATGAGATATTGATGGTAAGTTACTAGTAACATTTGTTAACGTATTTTTTGGACCTAAAATTAAGAAAATTAAATTATTACGATTGGTCTACTGGAATATTTATCAACAATAATTTATTAATTTTCAAATATAAAAACAAATGGTATTTGTTTCAATAATTTTTTTCTCGAAAATCAGTTTTTTTTCCTAAAAATTATTACTATTGGTCCACTGAAGAAATAATAATAAACTTCAATACAAAAAATTCCAGAAGAAAATTATTTAAACGAATTACATACGTTTAAATAATTAGAAATTAATAAATTATTGTAAGAAATATTCCAGTAGACCAATAGTCATAATTTTCAGGGGGAAAACAAATTTTCGAAAAAAATCATTAAAAAAAATTCCATTTGTTTAAACAATTGAAAATTAATTAAGCAATGGTAATATATACTCTACTAGACCAATATAAATAATTTTAGGTAAAAAAAGATGAGAATAAAGTGCTCAAAAGGTCGTTTTTATGAAGAATGGATATTTTTTGTTTTAAGGGTAATTTTCAGGCACTCGCAGTGGTGTGTTAGGGGTGTCAAACCCATATATCTGATACATGAAATTCTTCATTAGAGAATTCACTACAAGTCTCTTTAATTTCCCCTCACATTTTTTCAAACCCTAAAAAATTATTACAAAAACTCAAAAAAGTGATTTTTCCCATGCATTTTACATTGGCAACTTCAAGTCAAAGCTGGCAGCAGTTAAAATAAAAAATAAAAAAGTAACAAAAATTAGGCATTTACTTTTTTCGGCTTTCCAACAAAATGGTGGTGGGGGGGGGGGGGGGGATCGTTTCCCTCGGGAAAGAAAGGGTTGTGGATCCACCCTAGCGACCATAAATAATAATTTATTTTTAATATTTTGATTGTTCCTTAGTATGAATAATTTCCGAATTCAAGCCTTTTCAGGAAAAACCGATTATTTGAAGCGAATTTAGAAACTATGTATTCCATACAAGTCACCAGTCTATTATTTGTAATAATAGACTGTTAATGACAATAATTGTTTATTGTTGATTTATTTGATGAATAGGTGTTCCGTTTATAACATTTGTTATTAACATTTAAAATGTTTAATTTGGCTATTTCACTCAAAGACAGATTTTTTATTTTTCAACAAACCTTAGTATCATTCTTTAAAAAGTAATTGAAGATTTAAATAATGGAACATTTTTATTCTTGAAAACAAATTTTTTCAACAAAATACCTATTTCGTGCTTTTTCTTACTAATTCTTTTTCCTGGACAATACTCAGCAAAAGTATATATGCAAATACAGAGTAAAAATGTATATAGTCATTGAATTAAGCAATGAAAAATGTTATGGAAAAGTGTCGGTGTCAAAATTTAAATAAATATCAGTGGATGTAGTGTGATTTAGTTCATAAAAAGACTATGTATATGTACGAGTTAAATAAACAATTTATTTTATTTATTGCAACAAGTAGTGGACGAATGACATTAGGAATTGCACAAGATTTTTAGTTTTTTGCATTTACAAGTATTTTTATTGCATTTTAAGGATAACTATGCAGGTGCGTCAGTACCTAAATAAAAGGGGGTAGGAGGGAATGGGGATATAAATTTTCCATTAGTTACGAAACTAATACGACGCTCGAAGGAAATTTTGTTTTGAAGTGTAGTGGCTAATAATTAGTTTTAAAAATGATATTTGGTGTCTAAAAACTCTCAATAATTAAAATCATTGTTGTTATAAACTATTTTAAAACTACATATTCAATTTGCCTATTTTAATCAAATATAGATTTTTCATTTTCCATACTAAATCTTAGTAGCATCGTCTAAACAGTGATTTATAGATCTCGAAAAATTAATATTTTGAATGTTAATAACAAATTTTAGAAGCGAAACACCTATTACTGGCTGTTTCTTTGTGGAAAGTTGGTTTTCACAATAAATATTGTAGTTTTTTTTCTTTTACCTATAAAGTTTCACAGTTTATCTTTAATGACAAAAAACATTTTATAGGTATTGAATTTACACTAAAGAGCGATAAAAATATTCAAAATGAATTATTTATGTTTTATTAGTACATCTAAGTCAAATGTGATACATATCAAGATTATTTTTGTATTTCTTCCAAAGAAAAAAACATTCGTTGAATGAATATTGAAATAATATAAAAATATAAATATATATAAATATTGAAATATGAATATTGAAACAAAAATTGATAAATATAATTTATAAGCTTTCTTAAAAATTCACCGCTGATAATTTCTAAAAAAAAAAACTTTTAAATCCGTTCACAATTGCGACCTGAAGACTATGTTGAAATGTAAATTCCCGAGCCAGCCAACTGTGCAGCGAGAAAAGTAAGCCCCAAAGGTTTTATTCTTACTCCGGACTTTGCCTATGACTGCTGAATATGGTTACAATAATTAATAAGCAGTCGCGGATAATTGTCCAGAGATGATCCAGCAGGAATAACCCCTAAGCGGAGGCGTAACAACTGTGTCAAAAGCTGAATGGCACCTGGGCGAGGTGTCTTAAAGGGTGACTCTGTGATACCGGGCGGCTTCTCAGAGTATGCAGCCATATCCTGGCACGCGGGGCTCTACAAGGATGAACGAACTCTTTCCCTAGCTGCTCGTGGAAACAACAATGATACCACCAAAACACCAAAAAGTTGTAAATGCGATTCAAAAAAATCGAACGCTGAGAGCAGCCGACAATGAGTTAGCAAATAATGCCGATCATCCTAAAGTTCGGGGTGCTGAAAATAATTTAGATGGAAACACGGCAATGAGCCGACGAAACGCCCACATGGACTGAACGGTTCAATTCAGGGATGACTTGCTAGACTGCTAGTGCCAGCATTATCCCTGTTCGCGAAGGCTTTATGGCGCGTGTGCACAATCTGTGGTACTAGAAACACCCAAAGCTTCAGCACGATCCGCATCAGTCTTTGCGAAATCAAGCCGACTAACTCCGAAAGAATGGATATGTACACGGAGCGCTTCTCCAACCGCCGCTTGATCAAGCTGCAGACGCAGATGAGGAAGCGACATTACGACCAACCGCGGAAAGCAGACACCTTCTGAGAGATGATCGCGATTTCAGGACAAGGAGGAACATTAACATGCAAGTTCCTCCTGAGCCCCAAGATCTGGCTTGAATGGATGCTTTCCTTCGTGGAGATATTTCGCAAGAGTCCGACCTCTGGGCCATCAATCGCTCAGTTGATGGTGCTGCGAGAGCTTTAGCTGATAAAAATCGCAGGCTGAAACCGACAATGGATCAAAGGACCAAAAGACATCAAGCGAACAAGAAGATTGGATGGGAAAAACAGAATGCGTCCCGTGTTCAGTGTGTGATTGACTACATAGCATCTGGTAGACCATTCACGGAAAGGGTTCGAAAGTTCGCCCAAGAAGTATGGACCTTGAATCACACACTGAACAAGTCAAAGCTGCTGAGAATCAAGTAGCATATTGTTGACAAAATACGGCTGTTATCTGGCGCAATAAGGAGAATACAGAAGAGGGAGGGTTGGATCAGAAAGTATCAACAGTTTCTCGCTGACCCATCGTGACACGATCCCGAAAACACTAAAGTTGAAAGAAGATACTGATAATATCATCCGCTTCATGGAGTTTTTAAACTTATCTTCAACGTATTTTCAACGTATAAAGGTATCTTTGAAGCCAAAACATCCAACTGGAGCACTGCTAGCAGCCACACAGTGTGCCATAATCCAATAAATGTGGCAAGGATTCGATTTCTCGTCGCAGCTGTGTAGAGCTTGGTACCAGGAGAGTCTTCGAAGTCGCTGATTTTGAATTTATTGTCAAAAGTTACAAATTCGAATGGTGGATTCAATTTAACAGTGAAGATTGTTGAATTTGCATACATTTGTCTGAAGCTTGCACGAAGAAAAAGGATCCGTGTTATTTACAAAAAGATCAGTACAAGTTAGACAAAAAGGTCCAGTGGCGTAACTCGGTTTACAAAATTTGTGTTCGGACGGTAGACTAGTCATTCACGGTTCATTCCTCTGTTAAAATTTTTTTCTTTGACTTCGAACTTTGGGGGCCCCTCTAGCTTGCGGGGCCTGTGTTCCCGGAACACATGGAACACCGATAGTTATGCCACTGACATGACCTCCGGAGAAATCTGCTATACTTGGCTTTTTCCATATAAACCTATCGTGCAGGAAATTTTATGGATGCTCTTTCTGCGTGTGATATGAGAAGGGTTTTGTGATAGCTGATTTCCAAATTTTCGGCTTTCGTTAAAAGAAATTTGTAATAACAATTCCTATATTATATCTTCCAGATGAAGATCATTTGTATCCATTCCCAAATCCAAGATCAAGACGATACGGACATACCGGCCCTTCAAGTTCCAGTTATCCAGGTAAGTATATTATAATTTTCCAAATAACAAAAAATTGTTGAGGCTTAGAAAAAAATCCAAAGTTTATTTCTTAACTACCAATTAATTTTTCACGATGAAAGGCGTTGGCCCGTGGAGACCCTCGAGAGAAGTTTTGAATTCTTGATCAAAAATTACATATTCTCATAGGATAATGAGTTGCGCATGTTTGTTCTCTGGATTAAAATGTTATAGCATTCCGTGTTTTCAAAATAAATCCAAAAAGCCCGTTAATAAAAATCTTCCAATTTTAGAAATTTATGAAAGTTTATGAAATTTATTGAAATTTTTTAATTTTGTGGAGAAAGAATGACACCAAAAGAAACCGAAAATCCGCTTTTTTTTGCGCCCAAAGTACTTTTTAAAGGAATGAACTGAAATTCACGCAACACAGCTCAAAATAATCGTCAATGTATGCTGTAAGCAGGTTTGTCATTAGTTCACCCTTTCAACCCCTTTAAACACTGCAAAACTACCCCTATGAGGGTGTGTGAAATACTTCAAAAACAAGAATGTGTATAAAATATTTTTGAATTATTTTTTTGGTCAATAGATGAATGAAAATCCGAAAAAATACCCCTATCAGGGGGTGGAACGTACTTCATGACCAAGAACCCAATGAGGGCTAGTTTTCCAATTTTTTAGTGTTAAAATGGGTTAAAAGGGTGAACTAAAGACAAACCGGGCTACAGGATGCATTGACGATTGTTTTGAGCTGTGTTGCGTCAATTTATGTTCTTTCCTTCAAAAACTATGCTCAGCGCAAAAAAGTGGCGAATTTTGGGGTTCCTCTTTATGATTTTTGTACCGTATACCGTATACGCAGTAGCTTAGGCTCTAATATCTAGAATTTATTAAGATTTATATATAAAATATGTGCAGATTCGTTATGCCTGAGATATTTATGGTAATTTACCAGTAACTTTGGTTAACTTCGATATCGTTCTGCAAGACATATGAATTGTGCTGGAAATTTTTGTTTTTTCATGGATCATTGAAGCTGTTGGCCCTCCAGCGATGTAAATTCTTGCATGGTTGTTGGTACAAAGGGCTTTTTGCAGTCGCTGATTTTGATTTGATGTCAATAGTAACAAATTTGAATGATGGATCCGATATGACGGTCGAAATTCTTTCATTCGCATACGTCCATATAGAAATTACGATCGGGATTTGGAAGATCCCGCCTGTTTTTGCCGAGCTCTATCTAGAACTTTTAAAAATGTCCTAACGAGAATACCCTTCAATCGCCCGTATAGATCCTATCTGTTTCCCTATATCAAATTTCAAAAAACAAAACTTGCATTTTTTTTCCATAAATAAAAATCCCTATGTTATGTGCCACAGATGCATACACACCACGACTACAACGTTACGGCTTTCCACCACCGCCACCAGTACAAAACGTGCCGATTCGTAAGTATAGAATAATTGGTTGAATTAAGAAAAAATTGCAGTGATTGATAAAAAAAAGTAAGAATCTTTGGCCCTTGAAGACCTTTGAAACATGTTTTGAATTTTAATGAAAAAATAACTATCTTATAGGAAATTGATTTCACATTTTTTCTCTGGATAAAATGCTCTAGCGCTCCTAGGGCGCGCGACTATTGGTTCTTGCACTTCCCGTTTGATAATGTATTCACCTTGCGTTTCGCCCACGGTCTTTGCATTTCTCCCACGTTCGTGCCTGGGATTGTTTTTTTTTGTTTTTGTTTAAAGACATAATTTCCACAGAATATTCATTAAGATATCCGAAATCTTCAAAAAAAGATCTTGATGATTTGGGGGTTATTTTTGTTCTCTAGATTTCAAGCCACAAGCAGCGGTTTGAGAAAAATATGTCCATTCCCCATGTTAATAATAATCCAAGAGAAACTTCATGGTTTTCGGGACACGGACAATAATAATAACCAATTTCGTTCAAAATTGCAGTTCATTGTTTTGGTCACTTGAACATAACTAGTGCATGAGGACCAAAAAGTATTACACCAAACTTTAATTAGTGTCTTCACTGTGCAGAATTATATACCATACACGTCTTATTTGTATCTCCACGTTCAGCAGGACTAACTGTGCAGCTTAACGTATGACACAAGGATACTGTGCAGCTCTATGTACTGCAAGCCTGCACTGCGCATCTGCACGAGTAAAACATCTCTGCTGCGCACGCCTTCGTACCTGTACCGAGGGTTTCTGCTGAATACGGTTACACAACTCAATAAGCAGTCGCGGACAATGGTCCAGGGATGGTCCTGAAGTACAAGACCTCCAAGTCAAGGTGTTAACAACCGTGCCGAAGACTGCGTGGCACCAGGGCCAGAGGTGTGTTGTCGTGAGCGGTGTCTCTAGGATACCAGGTCGCCTCCTAGAGTATATAGACCGCACCCCCGCATGCGGGGCTCTGCGAGAGTGGACCTTTATTTCCCTATCTACTGCCTGGAACAGCATGGAGGAAAATCAAAAATTGAATCGATGCGTATGTGAGGAGCTAGGAGGTCCTTCGGACGTGATTGAGGATCCGTCAGAGAGGAAGGCAAGAGATGGCATCGCGAGAGTGCACGAAAATTCAAGATGACACTTGATTATGCTCAGAAGTTGGAAGAAGTGTTAAAAGAGAT
The DNA here is from genome assembly GCA_932178445.1 of Andricus quercusramuli. Lineage (NCBI taxonomy): Eukaryota > Metazoa > Arthropoda > Insecta > Hymenoptera > Cynipidae > Andricus > Andricus quercusramuli. The sequence continues at coordinate 117,620 of CAKNXH010062776.1, forward strand.
GAAGGTATTCTCTGACTCAGAAACAAACATGTTTTTGAAAATAAAACAGGGAATAAGTAAGGCGCGAGTTGACGGAGGGAGTGGCTGATTGCACTAGAACTAGTGTGAGTTATTTTCGGTACGTTCCGTACTCTCTTGCCAAAATAAGTGAAGAGGGAAAAAGGGCATGCACGGAGCGGCTAAAGCTAGAGCTCAAAAAGGGCCACAGTGGTACGCAGGAGAAGACTAACACTAGCCAGAAGGGGACTCCCACTCCCCAGCACGGGAAACAAGGGAGGGAGGCCACTTTGAACCCTGTCAAAGTAAGTGAGAGTAGACCGGCGAACAAAAAGGCGAAGACCCGCACCGCTGAAAAAAGTGAAGCCTGATGACCTTGGCGTAAAAATCGAAGGAGTCAGGCAAACAAGAAACGGAGAGGTCCTTCTGGAACTTGGACCTAACACAAAGGGAAGAGCCGCATTTTCGGCTGCCGTTAAGAATGCGGTTGGGGTATGGGATAGCGTTCGCGAGCTCGTCCCCCGTACCCAGATCGAGGTCTTGGACCTCGATCCAACAAGTGAAGCCGCAAAGGTCGAAGCGACTGTAAGAAGCCACTTCGGAGACCAGTGTATTGGAGAAGTGAAGATCAGTCTCACGAAAAGTCCTTTCAGAGGGAACCTGAAGGCTTTCGTGGAGCTGCCAGAGAAATTGGCCACGAGACTGGTACGCATAGGACACCTGAAGGTGGGGTTGGTGTCCTATCGCGTACACAAGAAGACAGAAAGGGTTCGGTGCTACCGCTGCCTAGGCTTAGACCATATGGCAGCCGGTTGTGATGGCCTAGACCGCACGAAGGCATGTCGAAGATGTGGCAAGGAGGGCCGTAGGTCTGCGGCGTGCGAAAGTGCGCCGCAGTGCTACCTCTGCGCTGAAAATGAGGAAAAGTCCCGGACAGACCATCAGCCCGGGACAATGAGGTGCAGGGCGTTCCAAAAGGCAGCTTCGGTGAAGAAGCCTCATGGACGCGCTGCCTAACTTGATATATCCAACCAGAATGCTGAAGGCCGACCAGCCCGTTGTGTGGTACCACCACACTACTGAGGACGATGCGTGCATCCTGGTTGGATGAAGTACCTGACCGGAAATCAGAAGTTCTGTGATTCGACGCCTAACGGAGCGAAAGGAGAAGATCTTTTTTCAGAAAAAGAAGTCAATTTAAACAATTTTTAATTCATAGCTTCATCAATTCTGAAAAAGGCGTTGAAAATTTCTGTTATCTTCTCAAAAATTTCCTCTTCCTGATCAGAATTATTTTTTATCGGAAGTTTTCTGCTTCAAGACATAATATTTTTCTAACAAAATGTTCTTCTAAATCAGCATATAAATTTTTTTCGAAAATTATACTTTGAAAGACGAAATTGTTATAAATCCTTAGAAAAATTATATCTTGCAGATCTGAATTAAAATTGTTTTTCTAAAATTCAAAGTTCCAACTCAGAATCATGATTCTTTCAACAAATTCCATTCACCAAGCGTATTTAGAATAATAGAAGAAAAAATTAGAGCAACATTAATTTTCCTGGTCTAGCCACGACCTTTTGTTAAATCATGGAGAGAGAGAGGTTCCTTTGTTGAAGAGAAAAATTAATATGAGGAATTGAAATTACTTTTTTGATATTTTCAAGGTTACTTTTAAAATCTTCCCCCTAGAATAAAACGCAGTTTATGATAAATTAGAAAGTAAGGCCTCCCTGCGTCTTCGTGGAATTCATTTCCAATTTGGAAGCCTTTAAAAATATTCAAAATTTTTGCTTCCATGTTACTAACTTGCAAGAGCAGTATGAAAACACTTTTGAAATTTTTGGCACGTACCAGCAGAGACAGGATTTTAAAGGATAAGTTCAAAAAGATAAGATTTTAAGGATTGTAGTCCCTAAATTCCTGATTTTTTTTACAACTTTCCAAGCCACATCCTGAGTTGAAGTCGAGGTACAAAATCCGAGATATTCTTGAATGATCAAAATTGTTAAATATTTCAGCTTACTAGTGTAGAAATACTCTACAAATGTTATTTTTTTCCACCAAATTAGGTGATCCCGCCCAGGCTGGTAAGGTTTTTTTGAAATTCTCGATTGGTGAAGCTGATACTGATGTGATGATGGTCAACCAAGCTCCTGGATGGTTGGATCATAATAATAGGCCATCGGATGGCTTTGTACGTTATCAAGTCTTCGTGTGTACGATTGGTAACATTCTGTATCTTTCTAACCTTATTATTAACCGACGAGAAGATTCTCAGGGTGAAGTTCCAACTGAATTCTCACTGAAATTACATGATCAGCAGTGTCCAAAAACAAGTCAATTCATACTTTACGAGCCCAATAGCAGACTCAGACACGACCGCGACTACGTGTTTATTGCAATACAATATTTTACGGATGTTGTTTACGCTGAAATCAATGTACCAGGGGGCGCAAGATCGGCTGGGTCAAATATGCGACAGGAACTTGACGGCATTCAGAATCCTAATTTACCACACCATCAGGGTGGAAATTATTAAAAATTTATGTATATCGTTGCGAATTGTGTATGCATACTAAAATAAATAAACCTATCATATAACAATGTAAAAGTGTTTTTTTTCTTCTCTCTCCTTTTTTATCTTCTCAGAATTTGTACTCGGAACAGAGCATTTGTAGAGAATTTAATAGAATTTAAGGCATTTATTGTTTCAACAAATATATATAGTAATTAATAGGTATATTTTTCCGAAAACGTTCTAGAGTCAAATAAACGTGTACTTTTTTTAAACTACACAGTTTCTGCATATCTGTTAAAACCTGACAGAGTTAGGGAATTTCCAATAAACTGAAGTTGAAGTGAATTTCATTATCATGGTCGAAAATTCTTCTTTTTTGGTTGACAATACAACTGCTTAGTTGGAAGTGTAAATATTTTGTTGAAATTTCATTTATTTGATTTTTGATTCATCATCTTATTCAAAATCCTTTTTCTTTGTAAATAATTCAATTATTATGTTCGAAGATATGTTTTGGTTCGAAATGTGTCTTCATAATTTGAAAATTCAAGTATTTTTCTTAAAATTCCTATATTTTATTGAAATCTAGAATTTTGTGGGAAAATATTCAGTCTTCTTGTTGATTAATTCATCTTTTGGTTGGAAAATTCCTCTAAAAATTTGAGTATTTTTTTCAAAAGTCATTTATTTTGTTAAAAATTCATCTATTTTGTGAGAAAATTCATCCTGTTTGTCGGAAATTGATTTCTTGTTGTTGAAAATGAGTTTTTTCCCATCAATGATTAATTTTTGAACTGAAAATGTAACTTCCTTTTTTTCAGAGAATTTAGACTTTTTGATAAAATTTGAATCTTCATGGTTGGAGATTATACTATTTCGTAGTGAATGTACTTTAATTTTATTAAAAATTAATTTATTCTTTGAAAAATCAACCATTCTACTTTTGGTTTAAAATTTATCTGCCTTAGGTGAAAATTCGACTATTTATTGAAAAGCTTTCTTTTTTTTTGGTAAAAGAGCTCTCATTAGTTAATATTTCATCTTTTTGGTTAAAAATTCATCTCTTTGGTTGAAAATATAACTATTTTGTCAAAAATTCGTTTCTTTTATGTTTGAAAATTTATTTCACTAACTGAAAATTCAACTATTTTGCTTTTGGCGTTTGCAAATTCCCTTTAACCATTTCATTTTTGTGTAGAAGTTACATTTTTTATAAAAATGTAATATTTTGTTTGAAAAATTACCTGTTCTGTCGAAAATGTAACTATTTTATTTTTTCTCTAATACAAGTAATACAACACTCAACTGTAGAAAATTGAAAAAAATTCAAAATTGAATTTTCAACAGTGTAAATTCCTGCAATTTATTTTTCAACAGTAGAACTTTCAACTTTTGAAAAAAGAAGAAAACACAAAACTTAAACGTCAAAACTTCAATTTTAAATTTTCTTCGATTTCCCAGTGTTTAAAATTCAATTTTTAATTTTTTTAAAAGTTTATTATTAAATGATTTTCCAGGTAGAATATTTTTCAAAAAGGTCAAGGTCATTCTTAAAGTAACTTTTAACGAAGGCTCCAGTGGTGACCTTGAATTTGACCCTAAGCTTGACCTTAAAGGTTATTTCGAGGTCAACTTTGTTTTTTAAATGGGAACCCCTATTTTTGACAACGGCAATCGAAAGAGCGGGAAATTTGGCGTCCAAACATGTATTTAGGATATGGGTCAAGGATGACCTTGAGCTACAGCTGAAGGTTTTTAGGCTTGACCCAGGTATGGGTACCTTTGGACATCAAACGGAAGCAGGCTGAACCAAAAAAATTGTAAGTCTGGAAGGAGTGGCATTTTTGGGGATTTCCATCGAATTCTCATTATCTTATGGGTTGAAAAGTAGGTTTTTTCGGATGAGTTAGGGCAACGCAACATTTTCAGGTATCTTCGGACATCAAATGGAACCATGCTAAATCAAAAAAAAATTGTAGGTCTGGAAGTAGGGGCATTTTTTGTGATTTTTATCCAATTTTCATTATCTTATGGGTTGAAAGGGAGGGTGTTCGGGAAGGAATAGGGAAACGAACCATTTTCAGGTATCTCTGGACATCAAATGGAACCATGCTAAAACCAAAAAAAAATGTAGGTCTGGAAATAGGGGCATTTTTTGTGATTTTTATAAGATTTTAATTATATTATGGGTTGAAAAGGAAGGTGTTCCGGAAGAGATAGGGGAACATAAAATTTTCATGTATCTTTGGATATCAAATGGAACCATGCTGAATTTAAAAAAATGGAGGTCTGAAAGGTAGGGCATTTATTAATTTTTGTATTATCTTATGGGTTGAAAACGAGAGTGTTCTGGAAGAGATAAGGGAATAGAAGATTTTTGGGAATCCAGCGATTCCAAAGGTAACAAAAGTTTTAAAGATTTTTAGGGACTTAAAACTTTGGTTTTTTACATATCTTCAACAAATATGTTCAACTTAATTTATATTAAAGGGATTTTTAGCGATTTATCTTCTTAGCTTGAAAACGCCACCGGAAAGTGATAAATTCTGAAATTTATTGAGATTTCAGAGAGATTGTAAAATTTCGAATTCAGTTATCCAAGAGTGAAAAAGATTGAGCAATAAAATTGATCATAAGGAAGTGGATATGGCCACGTTTTAGGGCAGACGGTTTCGAATCGTAAATCAAAATTTAAGTCAATTCCTTCACTTGGCTAAATAAGAATTTTTTTCGAGAGAAGCAGTAAATTGTACGCGATATTTTATTATTACAAACTAATCTTCAAGCCCTGAGTAAACTTCAATAAAACTCGCTTCAAATTCAACCTCTGTTAATTTTTGTGTACACGTCTGATCACACGTGCTGATTTCAAATTTAAAATCTTTATTTTCAAAAACAAAATAGCAGCTCCAATGAAGCGCACAATAAAATGAAGAATAGTTCAACGTGTTTACTGTAATTCTTAAACATTTTTTTAATTTTGTGTATTGAAATTCTCAAAAAGGGTGTTGAGTTTTTCTCTACGGAAAAATGAATCAAATACGCACTGCGAGCAAAAACGAGTTAAATCACTAACCCATTTTTGGCTGTAGCGCGTTACCTTTTTTTTTGCCGCAAAAAATTAACTCACTTTTTCTTCTTCTCAAAGAAGTCGATGAAATAAGGTTTTTCCTTACGAATTCCCATTTGTAATTTCACAAACGTTAAATCAAGAATATTTACATCACGAAGTTGTTTTCATACCCTAAGTAAGAATCTTCAAGAACATTGACAACAGTTTTGGCATTCATGTGAATTCGTTGGCAACAATGGCAACGTGGAGGTCGAGTATAAATTCCGAATATCTAACATTTTCGAGAAAAGTAAATATACTTTTAAGCTCAGGAAAAAACGCCACTTCACCGTCAGAATTTAGTAACACTATTTGTCAATATGACGTGTAGGCTAGTATATATACAGGTACAGCCAGCTCAAGATCAGTCGAAGTTCCTGTTTCCAACAAGATGAGAGTTTCCAGTTTCATCCTGCATTTTTTCCTGTTCATAATCCTTGGCAATTCCGTTCGTGAGTAGAATACAATATAATATTAAACCAATCATACATTGAAATATCTTACATCCAAATATGGACTATATCTTAATATTAGCATTTCACCTTGAAACAGTTGAAACATGTGGTTATTATCATTTTGCGTATATTGCAAAAAAAATGTATTCGGGGTGCGATAAAAAATTTAATACTGCTGTTTTGAAACTGAACAAGGCCACAATTTTTAAATACGAAGAAGGAAGGCAATAAATGTGAAGTAAAATTTTTGTAACATATGTTAGCAGGAAATTGGGTTTATGGGTACACGTAAAGATGAAATATGAAATTTTTGAACCTATTTTGGCAAAAATTTCATTTCATGCTATGAAATAGAGATTTAAAAAAAAATTATTACAGTTTGAACTAAAAATTTCGCCAACATATGTTACAAACATTATATTCACGTGTTCCTCTAATACAAATAATGAAGGTTTAAACCAAAATTTTTGCCCACATATGCTCGGAATTTTTTCTTTGGAACCCCATGCGTTTGCCGACATATAGTGCAGAAATTTTTCTTCACAAACTGCTTTCTTCCGTTTGTACATCTAAAAATTCTTTTACATTATATTACGATATTGCGTATTAAGCGTATTGCGCTACTGCTTATTCGTCTGGAAAAAATTTGATATAAAGTTACCTCTAAATTACCATGCATTTTCATGAATTTCAGTAACATACCATACATTTTCACAAATTTCCTAATTTCATTTATGAAAATGTATGAAGTAGACATATGCGCAATAGCTCGAGCTATAATTTCAAAATGGCCGCAGCTGGCTAAGCGTTGAATTGAAAGAGGTCCATCAAGTTAGCACCTCCACAATTGAAATTTCCAAATTTTTTTGTATCAGAATTTTGGGCTTTTTTTGGGCTGTATTGCCGATTTTTTGGCTCCACTACTTTTTTTGAAAATTCAGATTTGGAGTGCAGGTGCTGGCTTGACTCAAGCTAGCTCCTCCACTACATAAAACTTTAAATGAATAAAAAATCAAAGACGACAGAATTTTGGGCTTTTTGGGGCTCTTGAACGCTACAACAACTAATTTCTAAAAACTACTCAAACTAGGAAGAAATAAAGTACACCACAATTTTCGACTTATTTTGTATTCCCGAATGCGCGGAGAAATATTCAAAAAACCACCCTCTATGTACAAAAAACTACCCTCTGGCCGAAAATAAAATCTGCAAAATATTAGGTGCATCATAATTTTGGGCTTATATTGTGTTCTCGAATTCGACAAACAAAATTGTCAAAAACCACCCATATTTACAAAAAAACCACCCCCCGAGTAAAGACTCAAATATGGAAAAACAAAATATAAAGTAATGTTGGGATTTTCTTGGGCTCACGAATGCTTGATTTTCATTTTGCTAAACCACCCCTACAACTAAAAACTCGAACGCTCATCTAGGAATCCAAATTTGCATTTTCAAGAAGACCAAAAATCAGAGACACTGTTCAAACTGTGAAATACTAAAAAAATTATTTTTGACCAAGTCATATCTGGTTGGTATGGAGGGGTTGTTTTTCAACGTTGAGGGTTGGAGCCCAAAAATCGGTGTTGGTATTTTTGAGGAGTCCAAAAATCGTTAGGTGGGTCATCCCGTATGACAGCGACAATCATTCTGTTGACTAGCTTATCCGAAATCAAAAAACAAAATTGGATGTTAAGGTATAGGTGAATGGCTATCGCTGCGCCGGAACTGGGAAAGCAATCGATTGAAAGGTTTTTGAGGAAACATGGTCGCCATTTTGAAAATGCAGTTTCCAGAAAAACGAGTTTGAAAGTTTGGGTAGCTCTTGTTTTCCGCCCAAATGGTAATGAGCAGTCTAAATATCAGTATGCTTAAAAAATACATAATTCGGGTTGCCTAGATTCTCAAATATATTTACTTCATCGAGATTCGGAACCACCGTTTTTTTTTTTAATATCAACTGACTTCGGGATGAAATTTGGGCTTTCTTCATTTTGGAAAACAGAAAATTGTTGTTGTTTGTTGCAAAAATTCTTTAATCAAAATCCCTAAATTATATTTTACAGATGGAATGGATTGGATACGTCGACTTTTTTCATCAGGAGAGGGGCAGCGTAAAAGACCGGCTAATGAAATATCAGATCAGAATGCGATGACCGCCGAAGCTCCACGCAGATCTCCTGATCACAGTTAGTATATTATAATTTTCTTGAACGAAAAAAAGACTGCTGATTTTCAGAAAAAATGTCAAATTTTATTTCGTAACCATCAATAAATTGTTCTCGGTGAACGGAGTTTGCCTCGGTACATCTTTGAAATAAGTTTCAAGTTTTAACTTTGAAGATCAGACTGAAAAATATTGTAGGCTATATGAAAATAGAAAACCCGTATTTTTTTTCTGCGAAAAAATAATTAGTAGGACTACGCATTTATTGCAAAGTTTTTTCTAAATTTATTACTCAACATAGAGAATTCAAGAAGTTAAGAGTATTTTCAAGATTTGATACAACATTTTTTGAGACTTTTAGAAATATTAGTCTTAAGTTTCAGGTACATGAGGAATATGCTTGCAAATTATCCTGATCGCGTTTTTAATTTCGATAACAATTAACAAAGTTATATGCTTTTTTACAGTTTAAAAATTTTCAAAAAATATAAAAAACCTTTTTTTGTAGATTAAAAAAATTTCAGAAAAAATGTTCACTAGTTTTCAAATATACAACGCGAAGTGGCAGTAATAAGCAAATATAATTCACAAATTACTCGCGATGAAGAGCAACAGCGGAAGCTCTTATCAAATGTGAATTTTCATCGCCATCATGTACCAGATTTTGATGAAGAATCGCTGAAAAAATCTCTAGATGACTATATATTTCGTTAGCCAATGGAATTTTGAATGAAATACACAAATGATTTGCGATAAAGAGCCACTGTAGAATTTTATTTTATTATTTAGATTAATTCTGAAAAATTATAAATTTCAATTAATTTGACTTCCTCAGCTGGGTCTTCTATAGATTTTTTCGTAGCGCAGGTAGGGGTTTTTTGCCCCTTAGGTTATTGCACATTCTTACTCAACGATAAATCTTTGCAGGGAACAATTATCTGATTTTGCTCATATATTTTGAGGTATGAATGAATCACATCGATCGCGCCCTTTTTCCCAACAGGAGCACTGCTAGCAGCCACACATTGTGTCACAATCCAATAAAAGTTACAAGAATTCGATTTCTCGTCGCAGCTGTATAAAGCTTGGTACCAGAAGAGTTGTCGAACTCGCTGATTTTGATTTTGATGTCAAAAGTTACTGCACTTTCTGTGCATTTTACCTAGCCTCCAGAAAAATCTATTAAGCTCGGCGTTTTCCATATAAACCTATCGTGCAGTGAATTTTACAGATGCTTTTTCTGCGTGTAGTATGAGGGGAGTTTTGTGGTAGCCGATTTCTAAATTTTAGGGTTTCGTTGGAAAAAATTTGTAATATCAATCCCTATATTATATCTTGCAGATAGAGATCTTGAGCCACCATCATCACGTCGAAGATTAACACCAGGCGGACATACCGGCCCATCAAGTTCCAGAAATCCACGTTAGTATATTATAATTTTGTAAGCTAAAAAAGATGTTGGGATTTGGAAAAAGGATCCAAATTTTATTTTCTTAGCCGCCAATGAATTTTTTTCGCTGAACGACGTTGGCCCGTGGAGACCTTCGAAAGAAGTTTCGAATTCTTGATTAAAAAGAACCTATTCTTATAGGATAATTAATTGCGCATTTTCGTTCTCTGGACAAAATGTTATAGCTTTCCCTGTTTTCAAAATAAACCCAAAAAACCCGTGAAAAAAAATTCTTTGAATTTTATGAAATGCAAGTTTGTGAAATTATTAAAAATTTTTTAAGTTTGTAAAAAATTTACTGAAATTTATTGAAACTTATGATAATTTGCAAAATTTGTGAAATTTGATGATGTGTATACCGTAAACCGTACACGCAGTAGCTGAGGGTCTAATGTGTAGAATTTATCAATATTTGTATATAAAATTTAGGGAAATTTGTTATATTTTAGATATTTATAGTAATTTACCGGTAACTGTTGTTAAGTTCGATATTTTTCTGCAAGACGTATGAATTTTGCTCGAAATTTTTGTTCTTTCATGGCTTCCTGAAGTTTTTTGGCCCTCTAGCGATGTAAATTTTTGCATGGTTGTTTTCGAAAATGCAGTGCATGTCCTATATTCCTTATAAGCGTCCATATGAAACTTAATAAAAAGGGGTTTTTGGAGTCACTGGTTTTGAATTTGATGTCAATAGTTACTAATGTAAATGATGGATCTGACATGGCGGTCGAATTTTCTTTAATTTGCACACGTCGATGTGGAAATTACGATCGGAATTTGGAAGGTACGTAGAGTTGCGCAGTAGAAGAGATTCAAGATGTTTAAGGATGCGCAGTGGAATTTCGCAGTACTCAGAGCTGCGCAGTGTATATGTATTGTACGTAAGGCAGCGCATTAACGACCTAAAATGTGTAGGGGTGCGCAGTAGAGATCTGTGAAACACCAAGCTGTGCCGTACACTTTTGTGACGCATCATGTAGCACAATAGAGCACTGAATCGCTTGGTGTTGCGCGATAGATACATATGGCAAACAAGGCTGCGCAGTACACACATGTGATACGCAGGGGTGCGCAGTAGGTATGTATGATGCATGGAGCTGCGCAGTAGTTATGAATTGAGTACAGAGCAGCACAGTTGGCACTTGTGGTGCATGGAGCTGTGCATCAGGTATTTATGGAACATAGAGCTGCGGAGTAGCTATTTATAGGGCATAAAGCTGCATAGTAGTTATTCACAGAGCTGCGCAGTAAACTTCTGTGGCAAACTAGGCTGGGCATAAGAGTCCTTCAATGCGCATGACTGTGTAATAGAAATATAGGGTAAGGCGGAAATAAAATACGCCTCGCATACCAAATAGACTGGGTAAGGGACACACCGAAAAAACCACCCAAGTTGAGGTGTTAACAACCGTGCCGAGGACTGAATGGCACCAGGTTATGGTATGGTGTCGCAAACTGTCTCTCTAGGATACCAGGTTGCCTCCTAGAGGAGCTCTGCGGGGGTGGACCTATACTTCCCTAGCTACTCGTGGGAATCAAGATGATGTTTAACCAGAATTTAAACAGAAGCGTGTGTGAGGTGTTGGGTGGTCCGTTGGACGGGACGGAGTAGCTCGACTCAAGTCAAAAGAATCACGTCAGTCGAGATATTATAGAGGTGGGAAAAAGAATGAGCGATGCTAGAAAATACATTGACGAGCTGAAAATGGCAGTAGAAAGGATGCAGGATTTCTCGGATAAGAAGAGAAATATGTTCATGACAATCAGGCATGGGCTAGAAGAAGTGGAAGCATTGACGTTGCAACTGTGTAGCACCATATCTTATGCTGAGCACTCATTTCGATTCGTGCCAAAATAAGTTGGACTTGCCGTGGAAGCTCTCACTCCCCACCCTGGGAAGCGAGAGAGGGAGCCCACGCTGAATTCCGTTGAGGCAGGATCCTCTGAACCAGTTAGAAAGAAGCCGAGGATAGGCGCTGCAGCAGTCGCGTCCTCAACCCCCGAGAGAAATGATGTGGGAGCGACAACAGCTCCACCCGCATCCACAAAGAAGAAGGACTGGCAGAGAAGAGCTCGACACAGTTTTAAAACAGGTTTTAAAAAAGCCGGCTCAGGGTTCGATCTATACTGAGGTCTTCAAGGACCTCAAAATGAAGGTTAAACCGGACACCGGTGTCAAGATTATTGGTGTCCGAAAGACAAAGAAGGAGGCAATCCTTATAGAGGTAGGCCACGCAGCAGACTGCAGGGCAAAACTGTCTTCCGCTATGAGGGGGGCATTTGGTGTTGGTGACTTCGTGCGCGAGCTCGTCCCACGCCTGGACGTCGAGGTCATGGATCTCAACACAACAACAGATGTAGAAGAGGTAACGGAGGCAGTCCAGAAGCACTTCCGTGGTATGGATCCCGTCAGTGCTAAAGGCGAGACTCATCCGGAAAGGACATCTAACTGTGGGCTTCATGTCCCGTAGGGTCCGCAAAAAGACGGAGGTTATAAGATGCTACCAATGAACGGCACCTGGTGAGGCGTCTCAAAGGGTGAGTATGGAATAACAGGCGACCTCTCAGAGTATGCAGCTTTATCCTTGCACGCGGGGCTCTACAAGAACGGACGAACCATTTGCCTAGCTGCTCGTGGGAACAACAACGAGACCATCAAAGCCCCAAAAAGTTGTAGGTGCGGCTCAAAACGATCGAACACGCAGAGCACCCGACAATGGGTCGGCAAACAATGCCGATCATCCTGGAGTTCGGGGTGCTGAAAATAATTTAAATGGAAACACGACGACAAACGGGCGAAACGCCCAGATTAAGTGGACGGTTCAGCTCAGGGATGACTTGCTAGACTGCTAATGCCCGCAGTATCCCTGTTCACGGAGGCTTTATGGCGCGTATGCACACCATATGGTGCCAGAAACACCCAGAGCTTCAGCACTTCTCGCATCAGTCTTTGCGAAATGAAGCCGACTACATCCGAAAAAATTGATATGTAGGCGGAGTGCTTCTCCAACCGCTGATTGATCAAGCTGTAGACGAAGATGAGGAAGCGCCATTGAAACCAACCGCGAGAAGCAGTTCAGGACAAGAAGGAATATTAACATGCAAGTTCCTCCTGAGGCCCAAGATCTAGCTGAAATGGATGCCTCCCTTCGTGGAGATATCTCGGAAGAGCCTCTGGACCATCAATACTTCAGTTTGTGGTACTGCGAGAGCTTTGGCTGATGCAAATCGAAGGTTAAAACCGACGATGAATCAGAAGACCGAAAGACGCTTGCATCAACTGAACAAGAAGCTTGGATGGGCAAGACAGAATGCGTCCCGTGTTCAATGTGTGATTGACTACACAGTATCTGGTAGACCGTTCACGGAGAGGGTTCAAAAGTTCGCCCAAGAACTAAGGATCTTAACTCACACACTGAATAAATCAAAGCTGCTGACAATCAAGCAGCATATTGTTGACGAAATATGACTGTTACCTGCCGCAAGAAGGAGAATACAGAAAAGGCAGAGATGGATCGGAGAGAATCAACAGTTTTTTGCTGTCCCATCGCGCCTCTGCAGCGATCACCCTGTTTCTGTAAAAAAATCAGCCCAAGCCCAAGGCGCTAGAGACTTTTGAAGAGAGGCATACAAGATCCCAAAAACATTAATGTTGAAAGAAGAAACTGAGAATATCATTCGCTTCAAGGAGCTTTGCGACCTCATAAAAACTGAGGAGGACTTAGAGGCACGAAGAACTTTTCCGCTGCTGGACCAGCTTGTATGAAGAACTTCTGGTGGAAGAAGTTTACTTTTACACACCAACATTTGGCCCGCATATTCACCTCATATTTCAGGTTGGAGACGCCCATTCGGCAGTGGCTGGTGTTAGGACGCACTATACTTCTGCCAGAAAAAGGCAAATTGCCCAGCCCAGAGAATTACTGGCCAATAACTTGTTTGAACACACTGTATAAGATTTTCACAGCTGTCCTGAATAACAGGATTTTTCGACGAATTGAGACTGTGTGACGAGAGATGTACCAATAACTTGGCTCAAAAAATGTGTAGCAGGCTGTCGAGAGAACCTGCTAATTGACAAGTGTGTTTGTAAACACGCTGCAGCCTATCATCGCGTCCTGTCAATGGCCTGGTTTGACTACCGGAAAGCTTTTAACTCAACCTCTCATAGACTTATCATTTTATTGGAAATAAAGTCTATTGAAAAGCTTGAAGGTGCATTCGCACATAGTGGGATGCATAGAGAGGTTGATGCCTTTTTGGAAAGCTAGATTTACTATCTTATCTAGAAATTATGTGACAACGAAGAACGTCACCTTCGAGAGGGTTGTCTTTCAGGATGATACCATGAGCCCTTTGCGTTTTTGCATCACACTTCTGCCTCTATCTCTCACAAAACGAAATTCTCCTTATGGCGTTTTTAATTTTGATAAAAATTAAAAAATTCATACTCGTTTTAACATTTTGAAAATTTAGAAAAATAGAAAAAACTTTTCTTTTCTAGATCAAAAAATTGTATGGGAAATTTTTACTAGATATAAAATTTACTTCGAAACTGTTGCAATAAAATTTTTCAATTAGATAAAAATTCAAAAAGTCAGAGCATTTTTACAATTTAAAACGAAATAATATCAATAATAAGCGAATATAATACACTTGCTCGCGATTAAGAGCAAGTGCTGAAGCTCTTATCAAATGTTAATTTTTATCGACAAAATCTACCAGATGCTGATAAAAAATCGCTGAAAAGGTCTCTAGATTACTACATATTTCGCCAGCCAATGTAATTTTAAATGAAATTCACAAATGATTTGTGATAAAGATTTACCATTTTATGTAGTTGCTGCACTAGATAAAACTTTGATCTCCAAAATGTGCAATACACTCGATGCAGTTGTTAAAATAAGCACGACACATCTAGATCTAATTTACGTGTCAATAAATTGCTTTGTTACAGCTACCGAAAAATATATACCCAGAATATAATCAGCTCTCTAATATTATTTTTAAAAAAAATTTGTTTTCTACGAATTTTGTAATAATCCTGTAAATGGTCTGATGGCTGTTGGATTAATTAAATGAATAGATGAAATTAAATGAAATCATGCATGCGTTTTTATACATAAAATATGTAGTAAAAAGTTTCTATAAAATTTTCTGTTAAACCTAACCTGGGTATCCTATAGATGTTTTCGTATAGCAGGTAGGGGATTTTTCAAGGCTAAGGTTATTGCAGATTTTTATAAAACAATACATTTTTTCAGAAATCAATTATCTCATATTGCCCAGATATTTTGAGGTAAGAATGACATACATCGATCGAGCTTTTTTTCTGAAAATTCAAAATCTGATTTTTCATCATTCATTTTTTCCGAATAAAATTTTTTAATTATGCGTTCGTCTCTATACATAGAATATGTACAAAAAAAGCTCGTGGAAACATTTGTGTAAAACAAAACTTATGTATTCTATATAGGTTTTTGTAGCGCAAATAGGGTTCCAAAAACCCTTATACAAGATACAATTTTCGTTTGCCACAAAAATATATACGGAATTTTTTTACTGCATATTATGTGCATAAGAGCTTACACACAATTAAAATTTCTTGTTAAAAAAAACAAACTCTAGAAATCAAAATTTGTATTTTCAATAAAAGGGCTCGATCGATGGCTCATCGTGGCCAATAACTGTCCGTTACGATGTTTTCTCGAATTTTTGCCTGCCGTAATCAACCATCTCTGATTTGCGCCTGCAGTTAACGGTGTTTTCCATGAATTATAAAATTATTATTTTCAAAGTTATGATGAATTAAATAAATTATTTAAATAAATAGGTGTATCTTTCCTTAAGATTCCAACGATATAAAAAACTCATTTTTCGACATTTTATAGTAAACGGTAGCCTTCCAAATCACGAAAAAATAATTTCTAAAATTCGTGAAAATCTAAGACAGTTGATGAAATTGATTAAAGTGGAAATTTATGAACAATTGTGAAAATATTTGTCATTTTATAAAAATATTGTTATGGTATAATTTGCCGTCAGAAAAATATAGTGCGTGCCCGAAATTTCTCGTTGGCTTTTTTTTCTCGTAGAGTTATAAGCCGCTCGAAAATGATTTTCAACATAATACTGCATCCATCCAGTATTATCTTTAGAGCCAAGACATCCAACTGGAATGTCTGAGAATTGCATGAAGAAAAAGGATTTGTATTATTTTTAAAACGATCAGCACAAATTTAGACAACATGACTTTCCAGTAGATTTTACATGTACTTCAGGTAAATCTACTGACTTTCTTTGGCTGATTTTTACTGTCATCTGAAATTGTACAGAGTTAGACTTAGTTTCTTTTTCTTTTGTTGATTCATTCATTTTCCGGAAAAGGGAAGGCACCTGAAAATAAAACTGTAAGCTCTGCGCGTAGTTCCAAGGTCAGCGCCGAGCAGGTAGAATGGAACCTTTTCGCACGATTTTGTATGCAATGGATTAGGGAATTTGTTTTGATTTCTGTAATTGTAACTTTCTTAAAGGTTCAGGGAGTTCAAATTAAGTCTTCGTCGTGAGAGGTTCCGTTTTGTACGTGTGAGTGAGCGGGTCTTGTTTTAGATATCAGTTTTGCTATTGTGTGTTGGATATCAGTTCTGCCATTTTGTGATGGATATGTGTGTTTACCATTGTGTTTTGGTTTTACATCTGCTCGCCGTTGTATGAATTGAGTTGTGGCGGACTGGTTGCCATTCCAATAATATAAGTCTCAATCTTAAGGTCTGTAATTCCTGTTTTATTTATTGCGATTGCTATTTGATTTTTGGCTTTTTCCTCCACTCTTCAAGTGGAGGTTTTTTATGCCATAAAATAAACTCTTTCCTTTGCAAGTAAAATTCTGCTGTGGTTATTTGAACCCCAGTACACTCCACTAGAAATCGAGTGACTGATAACTGCTCAAACAGACTTTCTGTGTGTTTTGCCTAGCCCCCAGAGAAATCTACTAAACTCGACGCTCTCCATGTAAACCTTTCGTGCAGTAAATTATACGGATGCTTTTCCTGCGTGTGGTATGAAGTTCGGTTTTGTGGTTGCTGATTTCAAAATTTTGGGATTTCTTCGAAAAAAACATTTAATAACAATCCCTATATTATATCTTGCAGATGTAGGTTATGAGTCGCCATTCCCAGATCCAACTGCAAGACGATACGGACATGCCGGCCCTTCAAGTTCCAGATATCCAGGTGAGTATATTATAATTTTTTAAACTAAGAAAAAATTGTTGGGACTTAGAAAAAAATCCAAATTTTATTTCTTGACCGTCAATGAATTGTTCTCGCTGAACGGCGTTGGCCCGTGGAGACCCTCGAAAAAAGGTTTCGAATTCTTGAATAAAAGGTGCATATTCTTAAAGTATAATCAATTGCGCATGTTTGTTCTCTGGACAAAAATGTTATAGCTTTCCGCGTTTTCAAAATAAACCCAAAAAGCTCATTGGAAAAAATGCTTTGAATTTTAGAAATTTATGTGAAAATTCATTGAAATTTATTGAAACTTATGATAATAGCCAAAAATGTGCCCCTTTTTTCATTAGTTTACCCTGTCAACCCTTTTTAACACTGGTAAACTACCACTATGCGGAGGTTAAAATACGCCATGAACAAGTACGTGTATAAAATGTTTTTGAATTGTTTTTTTGTCCGTAGATAAAATCAATTTGTGTACGTGTATAATAACTAAGTTAATTCTACTTACTTAGCATCACTTCAAAAAAAACATTTCGAAAAACTACCCCTTTCCGGGGATGGAAAGCACTTTATGACCAAGAACCCAATTAGGGGTAGTTTTTCAATTTTCCAGTGTTAAAAGGGCTTGAAAGGGTAAACTAATGACAAACACAGTTAAGGCATGCATTGACGATTATTTTCAGCTTTTTTTGCGTTACAAAATAAAAAGAAGTTAATTTTTGCTGCGGGTAAAGATTACTCCGAAATCGATGTAAAGATTACATTTAGTCTTGTCTGTGGTCAATTTATGTTTTTTTTTTCCTTCAAAAACTACGTTTAGCGCAAAAAGGGGCGGATTTTTGGGGACTCTCTTTATGATGTGTATACCGTATACAATTATTATCTAATTATGTATTAATAATACAATGATTATTTTCAAAGTTATTATCGATTGAATAAATTATTCAAATAAACAGGTGTATCTTTCTTTAAAATTCCAACGATATAAAGAACTCATTTTTCGACATTTTATAGTAAACGGTAGCCTTCCAAATCACGGCAAAACAATTTCTAAAATTCGTGAAAATCTAGGACAGTTGATGAAATTGATTAAAGTGGGAATTTATGAACAGTTGTGAAAATATTTATCATTTTATAAAAATATTGTTATGGTATAATTTGCCGGTTTATGAATATTGTCCGAAATTTTTGTGCATGCCTCTCTGTGAAATCTTCAGATTTGATGGCTCTCTAGCTATTCAACTTTCAGCAGGGCTGTTGTGAAAAATATAGTGCGTGCCCGAAATTTCTTGTTGGATTTTTTTTCTCGTAAACTTAAAAGCCGCTTGAAAATGATGTTTAACATAATACTGCATTCATCCAGGCTTATCTTTAGAGCCAAGACATCCAAATGGAATGTCTGAGAATTGCACGAAGAAAAAGGATCCGTAATATTTGCAAAACGATCAGTACAAATTTAGACAACATGACTTTCCAGTAGATTTCACAAGTACTTCAAGTAAATCTACTGACCTTCTGTGCGTTTTGCCTAGCTCCCAGAGAAATCTACTAAACTCGACGCTTTCCATATAAACCTTTCCTGCAGTAAATTTTACGGATGCTTTTTCTGCGTGTGGTATGGGGAGCGCTTTGTGGTAGTTTTTTTTCAAAATTTTGGGGTTTCATTAAAAAAAATTTGTAATAACAATCCCTATATTATATCTTGCAGATGGAGGTGATGAGTGGCCATTCCCAGATCCAAGTTCAAGACGACACGGACATCCTGGCGCTTCAAGTTCCAGAAATCAACGTTAGTATATTATAATTTTTTGAACTAACAAAAAATTGTTGGGACTTAGAGAAAAATCCAAATTCTATTTCTTGACCGCCAATTAATTGTTCTCGCTGAACGGCGTTGGCCCGTGGAGAGCCACGAAAGAAGTTTTGAATTCTTGATTAAAAAGTCCTAACTGGAATACCCTTCAACCGCCCATCTAGATCCTCTCTGTTTTCCAATATCAAATTGCAAGAAACAAAATTTGTTTTCCATACTTTTTTCTTAACTCAGAAATTAATGTATTATCTGTTTCAAGATATTGTTGTGTATGCATGAATAAAAATCCTATATTTTCAACCGCGTCATATTCAATGCCATATTCAAAATGTATTTACTTCATCGAAATTTCGTACCTCGGTTGAAATTAATTGAATTTGGGATTACATTTGACCTATCTTCAGTTTTGACTAATAGAAAATTTTTCAGATTCGTTAAAGAAGTTCTCAAATAAAAATCCATATGTTATATTTCACAGATGTACCTATACCACGACCACAACCTAACCCCGCTCCAGCGGCGCCGCCAATACAAAACGTGCAGAATCGTAAGTGTATAATAATTTGTCGATTTGAGAAAACATGTCAGTGATTTAGAAAAAAAAGTAAGAATCTTTGACCCTTGAAGACCTTTGAAACATGTTACGAATTTTATCTCGGAAAATACATATTTTTATAGTAAGTTGATTTCACATTTTTTCTCTGGATAAAATGCTGTAGCTTTTCCGTTTTCAAAGTAAGCTTCGCTCGCAAATTTGAGCCAGAATTTTTTCACAACTTTCCCAGCCATATCAGGACTTAAAGTCGAGGTAAAAAATTCGATAAATTCTTGAATGATTAAAATCGCTAAATATTTCAGTTTACTTGTGTATAAAAACTCTATGAATGTTCTTTTTTTTCGTACCAAATTAGGTGCTCCCGTCCAGTCTGGTAGGATTAGTTTGACACTCTCGACTGATACATTTGGATCTGATTTGAGGATGGTCAACGAAGATCCCGGATGGATGGATCATGATAATAGGCCACTGAATGGCTTTTTACATTATCAAGTCTTTGTGCGTACGGCTGTTGGCGTTCTGTATCTTTCTGATCCTCTTCTGAATAACCGAGAATATTCTCATGGTGAAGTTCCAAGGAAAATTACACTAAAATTACATGGATTCAATTTTGAACTAAAAAGTAATTTCTTCGTTTACGAGCCCACTAGCATACTTAGACTTGACCGCGACCACATATTTATTGCGATACAATATTCTTCGTGTGTGGTTTACGCTGAGTTAGATGGAGGAGAACCAGCAAGACGAGCTGGATTAAATGTACGACAGCGTCATGCCTAACATCATGATGGTAATTGAGCACAACGTCAGCGTATAAATTAATGAAAATGTGTGTATATCATTTGCAAATTGTTTATGCATTCTTGCATAAATAAAACCACCATATAACAATATTGAAGTTTTTTTTCTCCTCTCAGCATTTGTACTCGAGCAGAGCGTTTATAGCAAATTTAATAGAATTGAAGGCATTTATTTTTTGAACAAATATATATATATATATATATATATATATATATATATAT